>JAHZTW010000001.1:485381826-485423433 GCA_020283515.1 Alliaria petiolata | reverse complement strand
TCGAAATAAAGGCCTCACAAGTATTCACACAAGAACAATTGGCTTCAAAGAAGGTAAGGTATGGTAGGGGTACTATTTGAGCTAGCAAGAGAGTGGCAAAGTGAGTAAGAAAGCTCAAATATTTTTAATCCATGAATTCACTTTCAATGCAAGGCATGATATTTAATTGTCAAATTTAGGTTCAAGTGAGCAGAGTTGGCTATCAATTTCAAGGCCCTATTTCGACCAAAATCTAGTGGCTAGTGAAGTGGTCCAAGCATGGTTCTTCCTTACTTTCAAGATTAGCTCAAATGCAACAAAGACCTACTAACTAGGGCATTGAGTTGATTACATGAGTTGTCATTCTACAAGGATTAGCTCATCATTGCTCCCAATGCAAATGAATGCAATTCGTACATGCAATGCAACTAAACTCAATCCTAAAATGCAAATGCAACATCTAAATGACTTTCTTTTTGGAAAATTTTCAAAATTTTCAACTTTTGTTTTGGTTTTTCTATGCCTTAAATGAATGCATGAGACTCAAGATGCATAAAAGGAAAATAAGACTCATAAAACACAATGTCAAATCTCTCAACCTCTCCCCAAACTTAAATTACTGATATATCATGGTTTTTACCCGTTTTTAGGCCATGATATAAGTGTATTTATAGAGTCTTTTGCTAGTTTTGGAGTCTTTTTAGAGTCTTTACAGGATGGAGAGCATTTGGAGCTAAATGGGAGAATATGAAACGTTTTGGAGCATTTTGGAGAAGCAGCCGAAGTGATGAAGTCAAGAGAGTGGATTTACGAGCAGAGTGTCGATCGACACCACTAGTGTCGATCGACACCAATGAAGGTCGGCCAACTTTGACGGTTTCCAATCAGAAAAATGAAAGAGAGCAAGTTTGAAGAAATTACAAGTCTGCCCCTGGACGAAAAATCATCTTCTATAAATAGTTTTCAGGCATTGTTTAGCCAAATAATTTATCATTATTTTTCTGTTTTTGAGACTTAGAGAGAGATTGATCCTGGGCTTTTTGGGAGACAATTCTAACTCATATGAGCTAGATTTCGAACCCCTGTATCATTCTCTATTCTTTTATGCAATTTATTTCAGCCATGATTTGTGTTTGCATAATTATGTCTGAGTAGTTTGCTAGTTAGGTTAGGGTGATTTAGGGTTTGATGAAGAGTTTGTAGAATCACTAGAATTATTAGGGAAATCAATTGGATCTTCACCTTGATTTGTTCTTAACATGATTCTCTGAATTGATCACTTAGAAATCAAACTTTAGGTTATTTAATAGATGCGAGAGCATTATTAGTAACTTGAACTAATCATAGGTGAGCAAAATATCTATTCGCAAAGAGATTTGGTTTAGGGATTTTGTGAACAAATCGAACCTGTTCTTTATGCTTGTCTTAATTGTTTAAATTCGCAAAGAGATTTGGGATTTAGGGATTTAGGCATAGATAACTTCTGCAACGAGAGTTGATTGGTTTTAACTTAGAGTTTCGAGTTCTAAACGGTTCTTAATAAATCCCTAATAAACTTAGATTCTGCATTCTTGGATTCAACCTGATAATTATCCTTGCCTAGCGCCTTAGTCTCCTGAACTTTAATCCATCTAAATCTTGTTTACTTGTTTCGCCTAGTTGCATTCATTTACTTAATCATTATTCGACCTAGCATAATTCAAACCTAGAAACCATAAGTGTAGCTTTCACTTCCCTTGTGATTCGATACCCTTTATACTTCAACTGCATTGCTGTTCACTTGCAGTAGTTGATTATTTGGGTAAAACCTGAGCCCTATCAGTACTGCAATCTCGTGGCGCTCATAAAAACAGACATTGATTGCTACTTCTTCCAATCATGCAGAAATCATAGCACTTCATGAAGCATCTATAGAATGTGTATGGTTGAGATTAATGACCAATCACATCCAAGATGCAAGTGGAATAGCCATCAAGAAGGAGCCAACACAAATATTTGAAGATAATGATGCATGTGTTGCTAAACTCAAAGAAGGCTATATCAAGAGCGATAGAACGAAGCATATACGTCCAAGATTTTTTTCTTACACCCAAGAGCTCGAGAAAAATAAAGAAGTGGATATTCAATATGTTCGCTCAAGTAACAACGTAGCCGACTTCACAAAGGCGCTTCCAAGTACAACATTCAAGAAACACGTTCAAAATATTGGAATGCGTCATTTACGAGATCTATGACGGAAGATGATATCTATTATTTCCAGGGGGAGCCTGCGTCGTTGTACTCTTTTTTCTTTTACCGTGGTTTTTTATCCCATTGGGTTTTTCTATGAAAAAGTTTTTAATAAAGCAGCACGTAGCAAATCAAATGGTGATGAATACTCAAGGGGAAGTATTAAAAAATATGTGATTATCATCACCCAAGTCTCCATTAATCAACAAGTGTCATTTGATTACAATAAGTCATCTTATCATGTGATTAGTCATCACTTGTGTTGTCACTATATCATGCTAAATTAGCCCTTATATGTAGTGTGATTGTAAGCAAACTTATATGATAAGAGAATAAGAAGCAAACACTTAACTTTTCTCTGTTACGTCCACTTCTCTCTGTTACGTCCACTTCCTCTCTCTCTAGTTTTTCCAATCTCTCTTATATTACAAACACATATAATATATAACAAGCATAACTCAATTATAAATCAACGCAAACAAAAGAATATAATTGATTAGCATCTCAAATGGTTTACTCTATTTTTATGCCAAAAATAGAGTTCTTTAAAAATAGAGCAGAGGTTTGTCCCAATAGTTACATCTATTTTCTACTCTAAAAAATTTATTCCAATTATCTTCCATTTCTATTTAGTTATTATTTTTTAAAAAACCTTATACTTTGCAAATATACAAATTTTACCCATTTATTTTATATTTTTAACAAAAAATAAATACAATTATGATTTTATAAAAATTAAAAGTTTACAACACAAATAAAACTTCATTACATAACTAGCTATTGCTATTGTAATTTTATTTAAGTATACTAGCTATTGCTATTGTAATTTTATTTAAGTATAAAAATAAAACATATAATTTTTGTTTAGTTATAAAATAGAAACATATCCAAATTAAAGGAGTGTTTTGTGAAAAAAAATTTTACTCTAATTTGGAGTTAAATATAAAGATCTCTATTTTTTAGAGTAAAATATATAGTACAATTGGAGATGGTTTTACTCTTAAAATAGAGTTTAGAGGCAAAAATAGAGTCTCATTGGAGATGCTATAAGTCGCATTATAAAATTGAATACGATCTATAAGGTTTTCTAAAGTAGTCTTAAAATGCAGATGGTTTATAATTTTTTTTAGTTTACTTTATAGTGATGCGATTTTGAAAAAAAATGATAAGATCCTCCCAAAAATCGGCACTCTAGAGTTGGTAAGGGGATAAGCTTTGCATCAAAGAAACCATGAAGTCTCAAAGATCAAAGCATGTGGAACAAAAGGTCGCACATAAGTTACGGAAGGCTTCTGATATACTGGTTGATCCCTTGGATATGACGCACCAAGACGGATAGAGGACTCCTTGGATATGACGCACCAAGACAAGCCAAATGATCAATGGATATTGCACACCATGATCGAAAATGAGAATCACTCTCAAAAGGTTCCAAAACCGAAATCTGATTTTATTTGATTAAAATGGGTCTTTATAAATAGGAAAGATACATCATAATCCCTCATAAAAATAGCTTAACATGCACAACATCTAGGAAAACAAAATTCAAACTCTAATCTGCATGTATGAGAGAGAAACAACCATAAATAAATGTAGTCTTTGCTTTGGACGAAAATTGAGGCTTCTCTTGATTGTCTTTGGGCTTCAAATAAGGTCCTTTCTTCTTAAATCTAGCCCATGAAGTTGCAAGCCTTGATTAAATGATTTGTTGTTGTCCATGATCACAACATAAATAGCAAAACAGCTAAATTGTCTTTGGTGCTTACACTCGTCCAAGCTATTCCAGAGAGAACAAGAGCCAATACCCGAGGGAAAGCAAACCGATTGTGGTTCCAAAGGTCGAAGTTACACCATATGCTGATCAGAAAGGAAAAGCAAAGGAGGGAGTAACAAGAACTAGAGATGTTAGTTTTAAATGCCATGGAAGAGAGCATTATGCGAGTGAAATGTTCCAACAAAAGGGTTATGATTATCTTAGAAAATGGAGAAGTATAATCAAAAGATGAAACTCAAGAGCTATCTACGGATGAGCAAGAGATATTTCCAGTACAAGGAGAATTGTTGGTAGCTAGATATCTTTAAGCGTGCAAGCCAAGACTCAAGACCAAGAACAAAGAGAAAACCTGTTTCACACTAGATAAAATGTTCAAGGAAAGGTTTGTAGTCTTATCATCGATGCGGGCAGTTGCACCAATTTAGCCAGTAACGCCATGGTTAAGAAGATTGGGTTAAAGACAACAAAGCATCCTACACCTTATAAGATTCAATGGCTTAACAACAGTGGGGAAGTGGGTGTTAATAATTAAGTAATGGTTCCTATATCCATTGGCAAGTATGAAGACGAGATACTCTGTGATGTGTTACCTATGGAGTCTAGTCATATCCTTTTAGGGAGGCCTTGGCAGTCAGACAGAAAAGTCA
The DNA here is from genome assembly GCA_020283515.1 of Alliaria petiolata. Classification (NCBI taxonomy): domain Eukaryota; kingdom Viridiplantae; phylum Streptophyta; class Magnoliopsida; order Brassicales; family Brassicaceae; genus Alliaria; species Alliaria petiolata. The sequence continues at coordinate 485,418,804 of JAHZTW010000001.1, read as the reverse complement.
TCCATGATAGGTTCTCAAATCGCCATTCATTCGAGTTTAAAGGAAATAAAACCCTCTTGATACCTATGACACCGCAAGAAGTGTATCTTGATCAAAAGAAAGAGTCAAAGCAGCCAAAGCATTCAAACTTATTTGCCATAGCCAGTGAGGTTAAGAAAGCTCTCTACTCTAATCAATCTATGCTTTTATGTGCTTTTAAAGAAACACTTACAAGCTTGACTAACCTTACACGGGTGCTGCCGAGTGAGATGACTAATCTTTTACAAGAATATAGTGATGTTTTTCTTGAAGAAACTCCAAAAGGATTGCCACCAGTTTGAGGCGTTGGGCATCAAATAGATTTTGTTCCTGGATCATAACTTCCAAACCGACCTGCGTATAGAACTAATCCGGTGGAAACAAAGGAGTTAGAAAAAAAAGTCAATGAGTTTATGGAGAAGGGGCATATTCGTGAGAGCATGAGCCCTTGTGTCGTCCATCTGTTACTTCTTCCAAAGAAGGATGGAAGTTGGCGCATGTGTGTAGACTGCCGAGCCATAAACAATATCACGGTGAAGTATTGACACCCTATCCCTAGGCTAGATGACATGTTAGACGAGTTGCATGGTTCTAGCATATTCTCTAAGGGTTATCTTAAAAGTGGCAATCATCAGATTAGCATGAAAGAATGAGATGAATGGAAAACTACATTCAAAACTAAACATGGTCTATATGAGTGGTTAGTTATGCCGTTTGGATTAACCAATGCTCCTAGCACTTTTATGAGATTAATGAACCATGCACTTTTATGAGATTAATGAACCATGTACTACAATGTGGTCTTTATTTGTAGAGTATGAAAAATGAAGAATTTTGGTATAAAATAAATAAAAATAATAATTTACTATGAAATAATTAATCTCAGATAATTTTGGTGAAAAAATTTTATCAAAAATCTCAACAGCAAATAAGAACACAACACGTGTTTCAATCCATATTTTATTATACAACCAATTTATGTGTCCAATTAATGAGTGCCACATGGCCTTGTTGAACTCTATTTTCACGAATTAAACATGTTGAAAAGATTCAACATCCTTTAATCCACATCATTTTCAACAAAAAATGAACATGCCATTACACTACTTCAACTGTTGAATAAAAAAATTCAACATGCCATTACACTACTTCAACTATTGAATCAAAAAATTTAACATGCCATTGTAAGTAGTCTAATATAAGCTTTAATGACTCTCCACCTTGCGGGGTGTATTGCTTTCAAAAAATGCAACACTTTCACCTGGACTCGCCAGCCTGTTTTGAAAGGTTTCACATCCTTAAGGTACGTGAATCGGTTTAAAGCAACCATTTAAGAATTAGGTGAGATAACTTTTGAGAATATGATGTTTTGATGAGGCGATCATATCACTATTTTATATACAAATCATTAGGTTAAAGGATATATTAGCACGACAATCTTGGAAGTAAAGCAAATATAGATTCAATATCTTTCGTTTCGAAAATTAACTGGTAGGTAATATTAGGAAGAATGATTTCCGTGATATTAGGTAATATTATATGATACACTAATGTAAAACTTTTGAATATGCTGATTAGTAGATATCATATCTGAAATGTTTGTGCAAATATAGTTATTAGTTTATTTTGTAAAGAGTCAATTAAGATTTTCGAAAACTGTATGAGCTGTTTTTAGGTGTAATATTCACATATTCTATAAATGTATTTTTCATTGGGTAATACAGTACTAACAACTATCATTTAATAACATATTATTTAGCTTTTGGCAGCCGCCATTTTCTTTTTCTTACTATTGATATTATAAAACTTTTTTGCCCTTATCTTCTTCCACTAATTACTATTTTATTTTTCTTTCTTCATCAGATATTTCTGATGAAAAAAGTAGAAGTAAACAATGTTGTAGGGCAAAAAGTAAACAATGTTGCGAGGATTTTTCAGACCAATGACATATTTGTATTTAAGTCAAATTAAAAAAATGTTTTTTGATTTAAAACTTATTATTAAATATTATAATTATCTAATTTTTATCAAAAATTTTATGTCCTCACATAGCTGTGGACTAACCAGCTAGTATACAATTAAACTTATTTCTCTAATAGGGGATATTCTCGAAAAGATAATTAAATCTTATTGACTATTGACTGCTTTTCTCATCTCCACGCGAAACGTTTCTCGATCTTATCTTTTACTATTTACCATTTCTTATTATTATTTATTGTGTCTATCGTAAAAACAAAATTCGTCTTTCCTCTAAAAATATGGATTTTGATAAAATTGTAAGAGACAAAATTGAAGATCTAACTCCATCTGGGGTTTGTTGGGCTATCGATGTCAAAGTCCTTAGGTTATGGAGACAACCGGGAGATGGAGGCGATACCATTGAGATGATTTTAAGTGATGAAAAGGTTCAAAATCTTCGAACTCTTATATCTCAAATACATTTTCTTTATTTAATATATTATTCTTTTTTCAATTTCTTTCAAATTAGGTTATCAAATATTAAAAATATAAAGGTCAAACGTTTTTTATTTATTTATTTTCTTTATGTTAAAAGGGATTGAAGATCTGGGCCAGGATATTGGAAAGAGATGTTTTTAGATATCAAAATAAAATTAAACAAGGTGACTGGAAGTTTTTAATGGCTTTCCGAGTAGTTCCATTTGTTGGTCATCCATGGATTCCAGACCAAAAAAATCAAATTATCTTCAGAAATCCAACCTTTATAGACAATATTGATCCAAAGTCTGATAGCATATTTTTGGATGCTCCAAAATTTGAAGATGTCATTGACTACAACATTGATCCATACGAGTTAAGAGGTTAGTTTATTTTTAATAATTGTATTTACTTGTCATAACTTTTACAGATGTTTATTGTTCTAACTTTTTGATAATAATTAATTGTTTACCTTGCTCAACTTTGTAATGTTTTTTTATAGATTTTATTGGTGTTGTTTCATCTGTTGGACATCTGATAATTTGTAATCCTCCCCCATACTTGGAGGAATCATACAAATTATATTTCGATCTTATAGACGAGGAGTAAGTCATCTAATATGTACTTTTATTTTTGATTTGTCAACATAATTTAATGTTCTCTAAGGCTGTGTTCATTTAAAACAAATCTTTATTTTTAATAATTATTGTAGGCACAATATTGTCAATTGTTATGCAAATGGAAACATTGCCAAATATTTTTTTGATCAATGGAATATGAGTCCGAAGAATCGAGTGATTTGCATTCTTAGGTTTTGGATGTTTGGGGAAGGAGAAGGTATATAACTTAATTTTTTGAGAAAATATTACTAATTCCATAAATTTTGTGTTGGGTGATCAATTATTTTTTTGCTGGAACAAATTCATATGAATTTAGATGAAGATGCGGGAAAACTCTTTGTTCGATCGTCTTCGGGTTGTTCTGAGTTTATGTTCAATCCAAATACTACTGAATGTAATGAATTCAAGAACAAGTAAGTTAATAATTTAATTTAATTGAATTTCTTTTTAGTCAATGAATTAATTGTCTTATTACTTGGCAACAGGTTTGACTTAAATTATGATTCTGCTGGAGTATTAGATGCTTAAGGTGTAAGAGAGGAATACAAAAATAAAAATGAAAGAAAAAAATGAGTGGAATAATGTGTTTTTCCAATAATTTTTTCAACTCCTTCTTCTTGTATTTCGCAGAGTAACAATTTTCAGAGGAACAAGTGTTATTTTTTTACTTTTTGTGTGGACCTGTCATAATCTGGAAGAATGCTATTAAATGATAAATGATAATTTTTTAGTGAAACATAGAGTAATTCAATTTTCTTCTAATTTTGTTCCTCTAACATAGCAACCATTTGCACTCTTAGTTTAACTGCTACTTTTAAATTCTAAACATTTTCAATTTCTTATTCAATTAAGAAATTCTATTCTATGAATTTTCCAGTACAATTATTACTTTTATGTATGATAGTTTATGTACTTAATTAGTTTTTATTTGAATTACTATTTAAATTTTATTTGTATGTTTTTGGCCCCTTATCTATTTAACACCGTTAAATTAACTACGAAAAGGCCAATCGTTCCTCTCTCTCTAGTAAAACTCACTTATTTTTCTCTACAAATCAATCGCCACTGTTTCCGCCTCCCTGGTGTCCGTCGATATTCGTCGGCGCCGTGAAAGATATTTTTTCTCTTTTCTTTTGCTTTTTTTTTTCTTTTGTCGGCGCTTCATCCTTGGTTTTGGTGTCTTCCCTAGCCGTCTCGGTGGCTGGTCTTCGGCGGGTCGGTGATATTTCTTCGGCGGGTGGGTGATGTTTCTTCGGCGGCATGCTTTGCATATCCAGATCCGATGAGGACAAGATACGGTGATGCTTCCTCAGGCTTCGTTTTCCAGTCTCTCTCGACCAACCTCTCTTCGCGGGTTTTAGTTTTCGTGTTTTTGCGGCTGTTTGGTGGTGGTGGGCTCTCTGGCAGAGCGGTCTGTTTCAGTCGCGGTGGCGTTGAGATTCTTGGAGGCTTGAACTACCGGAGTCTGATGAGTAAGGCCGCTTGTTTTGATGACGCAGTCAGTTCTTGAAAGGGATTTTCCGGTGGTGCTTTTCGACGGCTGCTCACAAGACGGTTTTAGGGTTTGTGTCGGGTCGGCGGCGGCAATCCCCCTGGTGTTGGCGGCGGCGGCATCGTCTCCTTCAATTTAGATCTAGGTTTTTGTGTTTCCGGTTTGTTGGTTTTTGCGGTTTATGGTTTGCACCAAACCGGGCCTTTTATTGGGTTTAATTTGGACTTGTTCTTTTGTTTGGGCCTTTATTAGTGTAGTTTTTTTATTAAGGCTCATAGAAAATCACAAAACTATTTATCAAAAAAAATACCATTAAATTATGAAAACATTATCATATTGTTTTTTTCGTCTAAGTTCCATTAAATTATCAAAGTACTAAGAGAATTACAAAGTCGAATACAAAATATCGAAATACAAATTATTGCATAAATAGCTATATGCGGCATATACTGAAGACGAAAAATTAGAAGAAACGAATTTGAACACTGCTTTCTTTCAAGGTAAGCCTTACACCCTAGCATACATTATTTGTTGTTATTTTCCTTCTTCTCTAATCGTCTCACTCTTGTACGATATGTATGCCAGATTGACATTACCTTTTTTGCTTTCCATATCGTACATAAAAAGGCCATTGCATCCGTTACATGTCTTGAAATGTCGACACGATAACAATTTGTCTGTAATCGCATCTTTGATAATAATGTAGACTTCATATTGCTCCCATTTTGACTCCGTTTATTCCTCGTACACATGGTTTCTTGTCTCATTGTTGAAATCAAAATACTTGATGATTCCAAGAAACACTCTATGTGACCATATTTGTAAATGTGGAACAGAAAGAAACATATTCTGAATTGCACTTTGTAAAGACATTCCCAGAAGAAAAACACAGCGTCGTCTTGACTCTTTTTCCTTCATCAACCAAATCCATCTCAACCATGAATCTACTTTTTATGTTTTCTGTCGATGACCTTACCGAATACGCTTGCCCATTTTGCTCTTCATTGATGGTTCTAAGATATGGCTTGTTTAAAAGTCCAGGATCAAATACCCAAATCTGAAACACCATACAATAGAACTCCACACAAATCTCATTGTTTGAAAGATACTGCCCAAAAATCATAGCAGATACCACACTCCTAGAATCGCACTTGGAATAGCTACAAGACAGGAGAAAACATAGTTACTTTTAGAACCGAATCCACGGTAGGCATACCACATATCGACTGGAATTGAGAGATTGATTGCAAAGTAGAATCATTGCAACTACATAGATAGACAAAACAAGATAGAAAACCATCGCATTCTGCCCGCCAATCAGCCCCGGCCCAGTAAAAGAATGAGCCCTAGGACAAAAAAAGTTTTGGGCCCTTTACTAAAGGTAAAACTGTTTTTTTTTTTTAATATTTGGGGCTTAATTTAGACTTACAATTAAATGATTTAAGGCATAAAATTTTAAAAAATATCTGAAAAGGGTCTTCAATTGAAGTTATATTTTAATTGTTTTTTGGGTTTGTTTTTAAAAATTGGGCCCTCTTTTGTAAGAGAAATTTATCAAAATTGATCTGCGCTTCTGGGCCGTCGCCCCTCTGCCCTACCCACTTGGGCCGGGCCTGCCGCCAATAGCCATGTTGTCCGCTTCCGCCACCGTCGAATTAATTAGAGAATCACGGTGGTGAGACCGAAAACACGTTTCGTCTCGTTAAAAAATCGTTTCGCAACGATTACTTTTCTAATAGACGATCGTAAATTCCTCTTCGTTTGTTTGATTTTTCCACTAGATATTGAGTATGATCCAAGTGGAAAATCACAAATATTGAGAAAAGAAAGAAATCAAACCATATTGTTGAATACAGAGACACACTGTGTTGATTGATAAAGTAAGTGAAACTTTTTTGGAATCCATGAGTTTATTTCAAATCTACAAACTTAAAAAAATAGAGAAGAGAAAAGTACAGCTGACGCCGGAGCTGACGAAGGTGGTTGTAACAATCGCCCTAACATTATCATATTGTTAAAAACAAAAAATGTAAACGAGATATTTTTGAGACATGATCTGAAATGCCCCATTTGCTCAAAACTAAATCTCTTATATCCCTTTTTAATCCACTATATCACTCCAAATGTGTAAAGACAAATTTAGCCATCGAATTAATTTTACAAAAGAAAAAGAATAAAAGAATTACAAAAGAAAAAAATAAAACACACGGTTTGCTCTTTGTTCGCCGGCTCGAGCTGCTCGACTAAAAAAAAAAAATTGAAACTCAACTCGAGCTCGCTCTCAGCTCAGTTGCCGGATCGCCGCCACCGTCGATCCTTCGCCGCCGTTTTTTCACCTAATCGTCTCCGCCTTCCTCTAGCTGCATTGAGATTGAAAATTCAGGTATGTTCTTCAACACTTAGGTAGTTGAGCTGCATTATTTGGAATTGAAAATTTTGGAATTCATTAGGGGGATTAGATTTTTTGGTATGCACATTGGGTGTTTTAGCATGTTTTCTGGGTCGATTAGGACTTTAAATCGGTAACAAATGAATTACAGTAGTTGAATCGTATTGAATTGTAAGTAGATTAGAACTCGAATCGATCCAATTTAAGTTCTTGCGATAGGAGAACTGGGTGAAACTAGTATTACTAATAAATGTAGTATAAGTAGAAAAACTGGTATTACTGAAAATCATGATTTATTGAGTAAAAATTGGTGCAACTGGTATTACTTAGTTTTAGGGAAGGTATAACTGTGGATAACTAGTATTACTAATTGAAGTTTTTGTATTGTTTTGGCAGGATACAATGAGCAACAACATATGCATACATTTTAAATACCAAGGTCGCATGTAGAGTTTAATGTTGAGGACGGACAACCCTTTGTCGACGATAGAAGTTAAGATATACAAGAAGCTTGACTTAGATGAAAGTAAGGTTAAATTGTGATTGCGTTACACTCCACTGCTGTTGGATTCTGAGGGAACTCGATGTGAGGATGAGTTGATTATTTCTGATACTGAGAACCTGTCTGTTTATATGGAGAATCGTAAATGTATTTTGTATGTGGAGATCATCACTAGATCAGAACTGCCCGAGGAAGTGTCGAGAGTGGACAAAAGTTCTATTGGTATGAACTATGTGGAGTTGCATTCAACTGATGAAGAAATCGGAGCTAATACCATTACTTTGTACGTAGACAAAGAACAAGCAAAACAACAATATGAGGCGATAAAGGATGATGATGATACTTCACGTGATGAATGTGCGGAAAACAATATGGATAGATCGGATATGCGTGATGAATATGATGAGGGTGCAGCTGTTGTAGAATGTAGTAAGTCTATAGAGGCATGGGAAGACGGTTTGGGTGTGAGTGTGCGTCAAGAATTTCCAAATAGGAAGGCATTGCAAGAGTTGGTTGATAGATCTACATTTGTTAACTATTTTGGTTATGTTGTAAGAAGTCGGATAAGATGCAATTAGTGCTAAAATATACTCGAGAAAGCTGTAAATAAGGTTTACGAGCTGCAAGAATTTCAGAGACATATATTTTCTCGATTAGAAGCTACACGAAGATGCATAAATGCTTTCGGGCTAGTAAGAGTTCAAGCAACTTGAAGAGGAAAGGCAATCCACGATTACTTGCAGCTCTTTTGCATGATGATTATCCAAGACAAATGGAAACTCCAAGTCCTAAAATTATCATGGATCTTGTTAAGACAAAACTTGGTGTGAAGATATCATACTCCACGGCGTTGAGAGGGAAAAATCAAGCTGTTTCTGATTTGCGTGGTAATCCGGAAGAAAGCTACAAGATGTTGTATTGTTATTTGTACATGTTAGAGGAGGTCAATCCTGGTACAATAACAAGGGTGAAAATTGGATGAGAAGGGAAAATTCAAGTACCTATTCATAGCTTTGCGAGCTAGCATTGAAGAGTTTCGAGTCATGAGGAAAGTGATAATTGTGGATGCAGCTTTTCTGAAGAACGGATATGGTGGTGTGCTAGTTTTCGCCTCAGCTCGGGATCATAATCGTTTTCATTATCCCATAGCGTTTGGTGTACTCAATGGTGAGAATAATGCTAGGTGGCCTTGGTTTTTCGAGATGATGTAAACCGTTGTAGAGGATTCTTCCGAATTGATATTTATGAGTGACAAAAATGCAAGTCTCATCAGCGCCATAGTTAATGTGTATCCCCAGGCTCATCATGGGTATTGTGTATGGTATTTGTCCCAAAATGTGAAATGTCATGCTTCTAACGTCAACAAAGACGTAGTGGCGTGGAGATTTATGGAGTGCGGTAGGTTTTACACGGTGACTGAGTTCAACTGTGCTTATAGTTATTTTAAGACGAGATATCCTTCCGCGGCCAACTATTTGGAGGAGAGTACTATCAAAGAAAAATGGTAAGGAGCTGTTTTCCAAGTGACAAGTACAACATAGATACAAGCAAATTTGTGGAATTGTTGAACAGTGTTTTCAAGGACGCCAGGAGGTACTCTTTAATACCCATGCTTGATGCCATAATTAATAAATGTTTGGATTGGTTAAATGAACATCGGAAGGATGTCGTGGCTGGATCGATTGATAATAAACCGGTACCTTTAGTGGAGAACTACTTGCACGATTTATGGGCTGTTGCTAAGAAATTAACTGTGATAGAGCTAAACAGTTTCGAGCTTGAATACAATGTCATCGATAGGGATGGAAAACCTTATTTGGTGAACTTGCTATTGAAAAGGTGCAGTTGCAGGTTCTTCGATATTGAAAGGTATCCTTGTGTGCACGCACTAGCTGTTTTCATTTATTTTCAAACCTGTGGTGATATCAGAACATAAATACATGAATATTGTATAAAATATTATTGAACGGAATCTTGGACAATGGCGTATTTGAGGACAATTTATCGAGTGTTGGATAGGTCTGTATGGAATGTACCAGATTACATCAAATAAGTGCATATCATACCTCCGGATCTAGTCAAAAAGAAGGGAAAAAAGGTTTCCATCAGCTGGAGAACGGCGTCCAGGGACGCAAAATAAAAGGCGGCCAATATAAGGACTCCAATGGTTGCTCTTTGGAAATTTTGGTAGTGTTTGATTTTCTCTTCAACTTCTGTTTTGTAAAACATCTCTGTAAAACTGGTTTTTCGTTATGTAATACTATATATTGCTTCTGTGGCTATTGGGTAATACATGTATAATTGAGCATTACTAAGCAGACATATATCTGGTAAAACTGGTATTAATGAGCGGACGCATATCTGGTAAAACTGGTATTACTGATTACAAGTGATAATGGAAATAATTAATTTTGATTTTTATAAAGCCTTAACCAAAAATTTGCATAAAACGTTGCAAAGGTCACAAATAAATTAGATAATGTGTATGGAGTAGGAAATTATGAAATTATATCATATTGAGTTATTAAAGAAGAATCTACACAATATACTCCTTATACTTTTAAGGTCACTTTGTAAATTATAACCAACTTATGATGACAAAGTTAGAGAAATCTTGATTTCAAACATATCATTACATAAATCAATCATAATTATATGTTAATCAATTTATATGAACTCTAAAACTAAGAAAACAAATGTTAAGATTAGGTAATACTAATTAAAATGAAAAACATCCAAAGTGTAACAAGAGGCTATGACATTTCGACAAGATGTCCATGTGGTGGAAAAATCATCGAGGAGACCTCTCAAAACGAAGGCGACCTAGGAAGGAGATACTTGACCTGCAATGTGTTTAAGGTATAATTTGTTATTTCGGAGGTGAGATTCGTCTTTCAACTACATCTCTCTTGGGGTTTTAATTTTAAATTTTATCTCTAAAATGATGGCTACCACATAAGGAAAATATGAGTTCAAGCTGTCGAAGGAGAGGTTGCTAGGTTAAGGAAGGAGGTTGATGAACATGAAGTTCATATCAAGCAAATGCGTTTTGAGCAAAAAAAACAACGCTGACGAGATTGCAAAGCTGAAGGAGTTAGTGGCGGGTGTTGTGGGACGTGATGTTTAAGACCTTTATTTTTGTGGGTCGTGATGTTGTAAGACTTATCTTTGTTTTGTAAGACTTGTCTTTCTTTTGTAGCTCTTTATCTATGTCTTGTCTTTGTTTTGTAAGACTTTTCTATGTTCTTCTAATACAACATAGTTTTACATAGTAGTATCAGTACTTCGATTAAACAAACAACATAATTCTACATAGTAAAACCAGTAGTACGAATATAAACAAACAACATAATTCTACATAGTAAAACTATTAGTTCCAATATAAAAACAAAACACATAGTTCTACGTAGTAATACTAGTAGTACGAATTCAAAAACAACATAGTTCTACATAGTGATATCGAATTCAAAAACTACAAGTCCAAACAACCACCATAAGAAAAAGAGATAGTCTTCATTCCTTATAGTTTATGTTTCGTCGACCGTGTCGCTGGCCTACTCGTGGCAGTCCGTTTACCACCCTTTTTGACGTCTCTCCTAGTGTTTGGTCATGCACATAAGGTTCCAACGGTGCGACTCTTTCGGCCAACCCGTGAACTCTTTTGCCCAACCCATCAACCTTGTTCTCAATTACCTTCATCTGTTCGCCCATACCTTTTACGACCTCTACCAATTCAGTTGTTTACCTGACTTGCATTGGCGGCTATTTCCTCGGGCACCGGATTCTCAGGTTCCTCTCGCAATCGGGAAGCCACATCTTCGCTGTACATCTCTTCAAAGCATATGGTATATCCTTGATCAAGACAATGCATCCAACTGCCAACAACGACATCATGCTTATCATCGTTGTCATCTTTTTCCGTGATTCGAGCCATAAGAGATTTTTCTTCTTCTCTAGCTATCAGGATACTATCAATGTCATGTAAATGAAAACAATGAATATAAAGATTAAAATCATAACAACCCAAAATAATTCTTATGCAAAGGATAACTAACCTAAGTTCCACCAAGTTTTTCATTTATTTTTTCAAAAGGAAACCCTTTCATTTCGCTTTTCTTAAACCTTGTCTTGCACATCCGAGAGTAACTCATGTCTGCGCCTGGAATACCTTCTCGGAAACTATTCCTCAATTCTGAAATTGCCTCAAATGCTAAAAACTACACAAAACGCATGTAGTTAGAGTTAGCTTCAACTATAACAACTAGTAACAATGACTAATACCTCAAAACAATTTTACTTACCTCCATATGAATACATAAACCAGGAATCAGCCATAATACACCCTCCTTGACGGCCCCTCCGAAATGAGTCATCGTGTGCGAGATCTCCCTTACCATGTGATCAAATGACAATCTCCCCCAAGGAAATCTCTTATATAACTCTAGATCACTTACCGCTCTTTGGAAGAATTCCAACAGGGGCGTAGCATCTGCTCCAGTCTTTGTCTGCCCTATAACAATGTTGAATAAGAAGTAGAGGACCGCCATCTTCAACCTATCTCGACAAGAATCCATTTCCTCTAGCTTTTCTTTCCCGTCTTGATGTCTAATTGTTGACCGCGTAAAATGCTTTCTCACGAAGTCCATACTGCCCTCTTGCATAAAATTGAGTGGATAGCTGTGGCAGTCTAATCCTGATATCAAGGCGTGTTCCCTTATACCATAGCGGATGGGAACGCCATTTACGACAAACCACACTTCCTTTTCCTTCTCGATGCATGCTGTTCGAAGAAGGAGCATCCACATCCCCATAAGCTTGTGGTTTTTGTCCCTTGGCATGGAAAATGTGTTTGAACTGCGGATGGTTCTAAAACCATCTCCTCTCTACAGCTGTGAGCGGAGGCTTCAAATTGTCTAGCGTTGTCAAAGCTTCGTGGATGTAACACCTTGTCAATATCTTACTTTTTTTCTTATACTCCGTCGGTGGGAAGTACATTTCATTGGTTGTAGTGTTGTCGTTTCTTCCTGCTCGTGCTCCTCGGAATCCTACAACAAATATTCAGTTGTACCAAGTTATGCCAGTATTACATATAAAAGCCGACTAGTTTTATCTAGTTCTATTGATTCGACTAGTTTTATATTCTTATACTAGTATTATTTCAAAAACCCACAATATCTACATCGAACCCCAACCAGAATTCAGAAATGAAATCTCAATAATTCGTGTTCCCACAATTCTTGCACATAACAAATAGTCCTCCATAACAAATCATATCAATAGCAAAACAAATCACTAAACTCTTCCTAACTAGTTCCGATTAGTTTTTCCTAGTTCTGCCTAACTACGAATCAAATCGAACACTTACGGTAGACTCGTGGGTACTTCGCTCCAAGTTCTCACTTCGCTCCTCCTCTTCTGAATTTTCTTCTGCTTCTTCTTCTTCATCTGCATCCTTCTCTGAATTTTCTTCTTCTTCTTCATCCGTCTCCTTCTCTGAATTTTCTTCTTCTTTTTCTTTCTCTGAGTTTTCTTCTTCATCTGCCACGTCATCCGAACCCCTCTCTTCTTCGTCCGCGGTTTCTTCTTCTTCTTCGTCCTGCTCTTCTTCTTCTTCATTCCCTCCGCGTGCATCATTTGTTTCCTCAACTACCACATATCCATCCTCTTCATTCGTTTCCTCAACTATCGCAGGCGGATCCGAACCCCTCTCTCCATCTCGAACAATTTTCTTCTTATTTTTTTGTCCACTTTGTCCTAGCAATCGATCGAAAACAGAAATCAAAATCCACAAAGTTATCCATAGTTTCACGAACGGAGATCAATGAAAAAGTCGTTCGATTTCGAAATTAGGCGATTTTGTGGATTTTGTGGGAGTTAGGCTCGTCTTTGGCTTGAACGGCGCAACATCTTGAGTTTCTTCTGAGAATATTCGGGTTGGATCCGAAAGAGTGGGATCGGATAGGTGGGGCGGTGGCATAAGAAGTAATTTTGTATAATTTTTAAGATTTTCAGTCTTTAACTAATATTTTCATCTTTAAAAATAATTCAAAACTAAAAAAGAGGGGGATTTTTCAGTTTTTTTTAAGAGAAATGGTATTTGAGACCTATGTTGCATGGAAACGGAAACGGGTACGTGGAAACGGAACGTTTCGAAACGTGCAAACGACAATTTTTAAAAATATAGAAATGAAAACGTTTTGGAAACGTATATATATATATATATATTATATTAAGCATTAAACATCTAAATTATATTATAAGTAAAATATTTAAATAAACAAAATCTAATATATAATTTTATATAATTATTAAGTAATAAAAATAAAAATATGTAAATTCAAAAATTTAAAAGATTTTCTTCATTATCAATTTCATTAGTTCTATTAATCAAAACTATCTCCAATTCTAATTTATCGAGAGAACGATTTTCAAACTCAATAATACAAAAATTATTCTTATTTACCAAATCAAAATAATTATTAGCAAATTAATTATCAACTTACTATAAAGAATTAAATTGATCACTTAATCTTATTTTTATAATTATTTATTTGTTCCAAAAAAATAAAAAAATTAGTTTTTATCTTGTTTTCAAAATGGAAACGCATGTTTCTAAATTGGAACGCGTTTCTAAATTGGAAACGCGTTTCCGAAGTGTTTCCAAACAGGAATTATTAGGAAACGCGATTTTTCGTGTTTCCGACGAGTTTCGAGAGTTTCGGTTTCCGAAACGTTTCGGAAACGGAAAACGCAGCTCGGACGGAGTTTTCATGCAACCTAGTTTGAGACGAATTCTTGGTATTTTTTTAAGTATAACAAAACAAAACATGGTGAATGATTGGTGAAAGTGGAAACGTGAACAATTTTCTTGTCTTTCGGGTAATACGTAAGGACGAGAAAGTTCACAAAAGTTCACAAAATTATCACCTCTTCAACAACCCAGACCCCAACCCTTTCATGGTGGCCGTATCCATCGCCGTTTAATCTCTTCCATTATTACGATTCCAACAAAATTAAAACCTAATCACAAACCCCAAATCGCTTTCATATGGCAGAGCGTGTCTCTCTCACACTCAACAACACCATTATTCTTAATCCTCCAAACACCATGTCTGCTCTCCGCACTGCCGCTTCTTCTTCTCGTCTCCTCTGCTCCTCCTCCAGATCCAGACTCTCTCTTTCCTCTTCGTCTCTCTCGTTCACCAGATCTCTCGTCTCTTCTCCGCTTCACTCTCAGGTACTCTCCCTCTTTTGCAGCTAATCTTCCTTTCTCTTTTGGTTGATTTTGGTTGTATCTGATTCTGAAGTTTCCCTGTAATTTTGCTGGATTTCAGAAGAGAAATCAAGTTGCGTCGGTGAATCGGAGCTTTAGCTCCGCTTCCGAAACTACTAAATGTTCAGCAGCTACGGATCCTGAACAGTTGAAAAGTGCAAGAGAAGATATCAAAGAGCTTCTCAACACAAAGTTCTGCCATCCAATTTTGGTGCGTTTTTGTGTTCTCTGATTCCTAGATTCACAATCCTTTATACAAAATAAGGAACCACGGTTAAACACATTAAATCTGAAACGTTTTGGTATAAAGCTGATTAGTATTGTCTATTGGCTCAAGAAACTGTTGATTTGTTCTCTGATTCTTAGTTTCACAATTCTTTATAATACAATATAATGAATTTTGATTAAAGACACTGAAGCTGAAACGCTATGACACAAAGCTGATTAAGAGTGTCTATTGGCTCAAGAAATTGTTGATTTGTTCTCTGATTCCTAGTTTTTGAGTCCTTTAGACAAAATAAGGAATCACGATTAAACACACTGTAGCTGAAACGTTATGGCACAAATTGTCTATTTACTCAAGAAATTGTTAGTTTCTTCTCTGATTTTTATTTCACTATCCTTTTTTAAAAATGAGGAATTACGATAAACACATTGAAGCTGAAACGTTATGGCACAAAGCTGATTAATATTGTCTATCGGCTCAAGAAACTGTTGATTTGTTCTCTGATTCCTAGTTTCACAATCCTTTCTACAAAATAAGGAATCACAATTAAGCACAATGTATGACACAAAGCCGATTAATATTGTCTATTGACTCAAGAAATTGTTAGTATCTTCTGATTCTTCTCTGATTTTTTATTGCACTATACAAAATGAGGAATTAAGTGTTCTGAGACGAATAGCAAGGCGGTCTTGTTAGCACGGAATGCACGCCATATGAATATAGTTTTCTAGTTTATTAGTGTGGAATGCTTGCGAAAGGAATCTAGTTTTTGCCTTCATTAGCATAATATGTTTCGCGATACGAATCTAGTTTTCTCTTTTGTAATTAGCACGGAATGCTTTCGATAGGAATCTAGTTTTCTCTTTTACTAGCAGTCCTGTTCTTTATTTGCCAGATGGTGCAAAAAATGTATTCTATAATTTAAGTGCGTTTTTGAATAAGGAATCACGATTAAGCACACTAAATAAGGGATTGCTCTGTTTTTGTTGTTGGTTTTTTCTTAATACTTTGTAGATCTTTGATGCATATTATTTTTGTATCACAGGTTCGCTTGGGGTGGCATGATGCTGGCACGTACAACAAGAACATCAAGGAGTGGCCTCAGAGAGGTGGAGCTAATGGGAGTCTCAGATACGAGATTGAGCTTAAGCATGCTGCTAATGCCGGTATCACTTATATACCATAGGAGTAGCCTTTTTCACTTGTTTGTTTCTCCGTTTACCATTTGCTTGTTGTTGCTTTCAGGTCTCGTAAATGCCTTAAACCTGATTCAGCACATCAAAGACATGTACTCTGGGATCTCGTATGCTGACCTTTTCCAATTAGCCAGTGCTACCGCTATAGAGGTCAGTAATTCTAAACACACTTTTACTACTCATGAATAGATTAGTTACTAAAGTTTCTGAAATTCAGGAAGCCGGAGGACCCAAAATACCGATGAAATATGGAAGAGTTGATACCTCCGGACCTACTGAATGTCCTGAAGAAGGAAGGCTACCTGGTAAGCATCTCATTCATGGTGTTTTGCCTCTTATTTGTGTCTGTAATATGTGGATGTTCTTTGGTTACATCATTAAATCAAAATTTTACTGATTACAGATATCATATGTTTTCTCTTATATGTTCCATAGACGCTGGTCCTCCTTCACCTGCTAATCACCTCAGAGAAGTTTTTTACAGAATGGGACTAGATGACAAGGTGATTGCAGTTGAATTTTCATAGTTATGGAAGATCATTAAGTAAATGATCCATATCGAAAAATCTTGTAACTGCAGGACATAGTTGCATTATCTGGTGCCCACACCTTAGGAAGATCTAGGCCAGAACGTAGTGGTTGGGGGAAGCCAGAGACGAAGTACACGGTATTATTTCCTGTTTAGTTCTATAGCGTATTGTTGATCGAAGTGGTCATATTTGGGACTTCAAAAAGCTAATAAATAGAACAGTTCAATTTTTTGGTTCTTACTATGTGTTTTCGGATTCTAGAAAGAGGGACCGGGCTCACCAGGAGGACAGTCATGGACACCAGAGTGGCTGAAGTTTGACAATTCTTACTTCAAAGTTGCGTTTCAGAACATAACTCTTTCTTCACACTTTGAAATGAATGTCTGTCTTCCCTTTTCTCTCTCGATGTCTATTAATTTAATCATTATAACAGGAAATCAAGGAAAAGAGAGATGAAGATCTCCTTGTCCTACCCACTGATGCTGCTATCTTTGAAGATCCTTCTTTCAAGGTAAAAAAACGCTAATGTTGAAACATATCAATACGAAGAAACTTCCCCGAGTGTTTTCCTTTTAAACTGAAAAACCGCAATGCAATTGCAGGTCTATGCCGAGAAGTATGCTGCAGATCAGGATGCATTCTTCAAGGATTACGCTGAATCCCATGCGAAGCTCAGCAATCTTGGAGCAAAATTTTACCCTCCCGAGGTTTGTAGTTCTTATAGCATCAAAGCCATTATCATTTTCGCATCATGTGAAAGTAGGAAGTCGTGTTCGCTCATCAGAATATGAATTTAGAACCATGTCATCTTAATAGATAGGATATCATATGTTTTGGCACTTAAGGAGTATTGATGAATGCATTTACTGATAAATCTTAATCTTTTGTGTAGGGTATCACTATCTAAAGTGGACCTGATTTACTCGTCCAGTGTAAGCTTTCTTCTTAATGTTTGTTTTTGCTGCCATCAATCAAAATCCGAAATGTCTATAGCATTTATCTGGTTTTATGATTTTATCTCGTTTATGCAGGACTTGTGATTTTAGAGAAATGTAGTACAATAATGCCTAAGAAGAGAAGCAACGAGGAGTGATGTTGAAAGCCAACATGTGAGAGTTGTCGGGGAACTTTTCTTCTGAGTTTTGCAGATAATCTTTTGGACAAATGTTTCTTGCCTGTTCAAAAGGATTTACGATGCAATTTGGTTGATTTTGTTTAGCCTGTTCAAATGTAGTACAATAATGTCTTTACCATTATCTTCCTACTTTCGTGTTCTAAGCCTTGGCATCCTTGTTGTCACGGGCTTTTTGCGGAAGATCGTGTGGGGCTCGGCAAAGCCTCTCGTGTTTGAATGGTTTCGCCCTGCCTTGGGCTTTTCTGGGATACGGTTACCCGACTAGTCCTGTACAGGGATGGCCTAATCTCTTATTCAAAGTTAGATCCACCATCAGCGACAGATTCCTCGAACTCAACTGGGTCGGTTTACCTAACCGTAAAAGGTCTTTACCACCCTCGGTCCTGCACGTCCCTCGTCTTGAAGCACAATCTGTCCTCCGAAAAATGGTCATGACATTGTGCCTACATCAAAGTTATGAAGAAAAAAAGGAAAAAAAAAATTAGCCGTGCGTAAGCAAACATTGATCTCAAAGTTACATTTAGCCCTGAAAATATTGGGACTGGTTTTTCATTCCGTCCCGTATCCATTCCGAATTTTCCGTCCTATTTCTTTTTCTTTTCAAAACAATTTTCATTTGAGACTATTTATTTTATTCATTTTTCTTTTCAAAACAAGTATGAGATCGAATACCCGAATTATTGTATCTGTTTAAAACTTAAAAGTTCAAAAATTCTATATATTTTTTTCGAAATTATCTAAAAAAATTCTAAATTTTCCGATTTTTTTTGAAATTATCTGAAATATATGTCCCGAAGTTGATCCTTAGTCAAAATAATTACTCGTGTGGGAAGATATTTTAGGTAAGAGAATTTTTTGAACCCGTCCCGTTCTTATCGGATTCTCTTTTAGAAATTATTTTCCAATTCCCAAATTTCTTGTTCCGGTCCCATACTCATAAATTCCTATCTCGAATCCCAAAATTTTCATGGCTAGTTACAATGCAACAAATTGAAGGCTAAAAAGTTGAGCAGAAGTTGAGATGTACGTCGGGTTTTGCTAAGGGTGACACAAAAGAGAAAAATGCTACTTAGGGATATCAAAGGTAAGACAGAATAAAAAGAATAGTGTGGCACGGAAAGACAAGTTGAAACCAATATAATAAAAAAACGAGTTTGGAAAAACCACCGTACATGATGACTAACGATATTTTTTAGGTTTGTACCTACGCATGTCAATTGGGCTGGTTCGGTCCGGCCTGACCCGAAATTCGTAAAATCCGTATATATATATATATAAGTCCGGTTAGGCCTGGTTAGAAAATATATTGGGCCTAAATTCTAAAGCCGGCCCGACCTAACAGGGTTATCAGATTATTTTGGGCTTTTCGGCCTTTTAAAAAAAAAAAAAAATTTCAAATACAAAATAAATTAAAAGTAAAAGTAATTATTATAAATAAATCAAAATTGAAACAAGGTTTTAAAATCCAATTTAAGTTAAAAACAAAAATTTGACTTAAAAATTCAAATAAAGTCTAATATCAAATAAATAAATGTTTAACCTAGATAGTAAAGAATGTAGAATCGAGATGAGAATCTTCAAGATTAGAACTTTTTTTTACATCTTCTAAATTCTTATCTCATCAAAAGCTACTTATAAAAGATAAAAGGAAAAGTTTATTAGGTTTTGGCATAATATAAAAAAAATTATTTAATATTATAAATATTGTTACATGGATCACGAAAAGTAAATTTATCCAACCAAGTGCGTGTAAAAATAAGTGTTTCAACGTGCCTTGGCAAAAAAATACAGGACTTTTCGGGTAAGTCCGAGCCCGGTCGGGTTTAAGCGCAAAAAACCATTAACGCAAATGGGCTCAGCCCGAAAGGCCCAATGTTTTGTGGGCGTATATATCTAAGCCCGAACCCGATATTTTTCAAGGTCGGGCCGGGCCGGGCCTAGGGTTTTGGCCCTAATTGACATCCCTATTTGTACCGACAATGTATCCCTATCAAATGTATAATTTAGATTTAAGTGTATTTGCAATGGTTGCATGGTTTATTTGTCGTATGATTTTTGAGTTGTGCAAGTGGAAGGGCTGGGCATTTCGGTTTAATTTCGAATTTGGTTCGGATTCGGTTCGATTCGGTTAACTTTGGTCTACTAAAACTATAACTGAACTCAACCAAAGTTAATTCGGTTTGATTTGTGTTCGGTTCGGTTTGAATATAGTTTCGGTTAGTTAATATGGTTTGGTTTACGTTATATTCTCTTAATAACATTCATTAATATTATTTGAACGAAACATGTTGCTATATTTATTTGCACCAAGAGTCTAAGAACAATTGATTTGTGATACTTAAAAATAGAAAAAATTGAGAAAGCTCTCACTTTCGAGTTTCTACTCGTACTAATTTATTATAACTATTTGCTAGAGTTTTATATTAATTTTTTTTAATTTTGAAACTATAAAGAATCAATGATACGAGAGAAGTAGAAAAAGGTATACATAAGCAATAAAAGCAGATGAAAAAAAAACATGAATAATTTTTGTTTTCTTTATGAAATTTAGCCGCTTAGGTGTAACCGTGAGTCTTTAGGGGTTTTTTTTTTCAGTTTTGAGAATCGAGGAGTCCTTAAATAATATGATTAAAAATAGTTAATATCATGAATATTATTAATAAATAAACACATTGGATTTTTGGTTCGGTTCGATTTATAACCAAACCAAACCGAACCATTCGGGTTGACAAAATCCTAACCGAAATGTTTTGGTATAGACTTTGGTTTGGTTTGGGTCGGTTTGGGTTCGGTTGGTTCGGATTGGTTCTGTTTGGTTCGTTTTTTTTCTCATCATACGAAAATGTTGGTGTAAGGCCCATGATATGGTAAATATCCGCCCGGTTTTGTTAATTGGTTGTTATGGATAGTTACTGTTGGAACTTCTAAGTACGTATCACTAGTTTTTGCTAAACATTCTGTCGATCGTGCATATAAATAAACATCGAGAGACATAGGAGATTGAATAAACACGTTTAAAGGGAGAATAAAAACGCGTTAGAGAGAAATTTTGAAAACTCAACCGCAATGATATTCGGATGGCAACAAGTAATTGATTTGCATACGTGATTTCTTTCCCGACTTTGGATTCCTATTCACACTGAATTCTGGACGAGTTTTATCAAATGATAGACGAGTTTCATCAAACGCTAGACGAGTTTCCTCGCTATACTTCGATATGGTTTGCAATTCTGTTTGAAGGCTTCTTTAATGATTTCTTACAGACTAAGTGTCGTTATCTTAACTGCAAATATACTAAAAGCAAAGTATCTAATCACGAGATCGAGTGACGTTTGGAACGGTACTATATTATATGTTCTGGTTCTAATTAGTTTAAGAGAATTACGTGTTTCCACCCAAAAGCTCCTTCTAATAAAAAAAAAGAGAGTTCTTACAAAGTAATTTCCGCACAATAGAAAGCCTTAATCCGAACACGTCACTTTACGAATTTGATGACCATACTAGTTTATTTTGTCTTAAAAAAACAAAGATGGTTAAATTGGACTATTCTTTAGGCTTATAAGAATTCTTAAAATCAATTACAAGGGATGACGTATTCAGGACAATATGAAGTTGATATACATATACATATACATATTGACATATCTACTCTATGTTTCTACGGTTTCCGTAGGTGAAATCAGTAAAATCAGAAGAAGAATATGTAGATGATCAATGTCTTTCTCAGTTTCTCTCCTCGAAAACAATCTCCAACGGAGCTATAAGTCGTTGCTCTTCTTTTTTTTCCGTCCCCGTTATAAGTCAGCAAAGCGATAATCTCCCAAAGATTTAATGCTAAACTTTTCCTCCAGATGAAAAGGAGCTTTGTATGGAATTTGTATTTAAGGATGAAGTAGAAGAGGATTTGCTGATAGCATTGGTGCCTTTGGAAGGAGAAGAAGAAGGTATTGGAAGCTTCTTTGGGAGCATTTGTTCCCAGTGGACCTGAGGGAATCTTGAAGCCTCTGAGACATGTAGAAGAAGTGAGAAAAGAGCCAAGAACATGCACATTTGTCTGCTCAAAACAAACGATGTCATCTTAACCGTACGTGTGAAGGTGAGTGAAAATGATAAAGTGATTAGAGAGAGTGAGAGAGATGATTATGTATAAGAGAAGATACACGACCAGCATAATGAAGAAGCTGCCTAGGTGTTATGTTTGGGAAAGATGATATCAATTGGCCGACAAGAGAGACTACTTTTCATTTCTTTGTTCTAGTTTTATTGTTTCTTACATACATAGACTATTGAGTATGTTTAATTTGCACTAATAATAGTGTCTTTTGGAGGCTGTAAGAGAATAAGATTATCTTAATCCCACAATCATGACAACACGAGTGTTGTTTTTTCTATTACAAAGCTAAATAAATTCTTGGAGAGAGAATAAAAAGGGTTTTGAGAATTGGACAAAAGGTCTTAAAAATAGTACATTTTACACTTTTGTATCCTCCTAGGCCAACAATGTATAATTTTTAATTGCTTTTTTTTGTATGACTCAACTTTAAAAACTATTTAGAGAACCAAATTGGTGGAGTTGAATTTACATAATCTAGACGAAAAAAATAGTCTCGAGCACTTTGTGCAAGAGTATCTGCCTTTATATTCTGAGCTCGTGAAATATGCAAGATTGTGAAGAAAGTCATTGCTTTTGGAATATAAGCAATTTTGTATTCGTTATATGTGGGTGATTTAAACAAATATATATATATATATATATATATGTGTGTGCCGTATGTGGTACAATGTGTATAAGCTATGTGTGCCGTATGTCGTACATAACGTAATTATTGACAACTAATATTGCGTTTGTTGATGAAAAGGTATCAGATTTTTAAAGTAGTTTAAATTTCAATTAACTAGAAGCAATTTAGGCAACTCCTAGGGCGATCAAAAGACTTCTCATGCAACATAAAGATTATGTATTATTATTATACTAGGTGATAACCTACGCTATGCGTATGATGAAAAATTTATAAATAATTTTATTAAAAATGATTTTGAAATTATTTAAAATAGAAATAATTTAATCTATTTTATATTTATGTGATTAATATAATTTAATCTATTTTATATTTATATGAATAATATAATTTAATATTTTGATTTTATGATATAATATTTTTAACATGTTATCAAGTTTAAATATTTATATTATTTGATTAATTTATATGGTTATATTAACAAAATATATTAAACAAAAAAAATATTTATAAATATGGATATCTATTAAATCAAACTTCTTGCTTGTACAGTTTTTTTTTTTTTATCATTTATGTTCTTTTTATAATGATTTTTGAACCATTTACATCACTTTCAATATGAGACTTTTAAAACATACTCATATTTATTAATCATTTGAGTAATTTGTATTCATTTTTTAAAATTCGAATTATAACACATGTAAAAAAAATCTATATATTTTTTACTATATGAATGTTGTGATGATTAATTTTTTTACAAAACTAAGTTTAAACAAAAATAAGAGAAGATATCAATTGTTTAAAAAAATAATTATATGATATATTTTTGGTAAGAAATAAAAAGAAAGAGTATATCTTCATAAATTAAATGCTCAATCATGTGTAAATAAATGATATAAACTATTGTCCAACCAAATTAATGTGAGTGACATAACATGTAATTAATCTAGTAACATAAGTCCATTTTTATATGTTTAATGAGAGTGATTCTGGTGATAACACATCAACAAAATGACACCCTTGTAAATATTATACAAAATTAAGGTTACTCTATATAAATGTTTCTCAATTAATATATAGGGATACTAGGAGAGAATCAGTGCTATATTATATAATATGTTTTATACATTTATATTTTGAGCATCAATTTTTTATTACATTTTTAAGAATATTTTATTTTTTTGATTTTTCTTAAGAATCTTAATAATATTCTCTGTACATTATATTACAAATATTATTTTGTCCTTCACGTATTTTTTTCTTTCGTCTATAACTTTCCCAATTTATCATTTTGAGTTTTCTTTTTATATATCTTTCATTTGTATTCATTTTTTTTGTCTTTCTTTTGTCTTTCTTTTCGATTGTTTATTGAATATTGATTTATGCTTTATAATTTTATAGATTGAAATTTTATTTTACAATTGTATGAAATTTCTTAAATTATTCAATCTCATAATTTATTTCTTTTTTTCTTCACTTGTATTAAAATTTAATTATCCTTATTAATTTTGAAATGAAGATTAAATCACTAATAATGTATTTAAAATCTTATATTATCTAATATTTATATGTTTATGATGTTTTAAATTAAATTTAAAATTTAGTTACCTTATAGTTATGTTATATTGATTTTTAAATAGTTACATTTTATGTATAGTTAATAGCTGGGTTAATATTTATTAGTATTATTTGATAGTTTTTTAAATTAAATTTCATGTGGACCAATGAGATGAGGCTGATGTATCATTACTGGAGAGCTTCCATTCATCTTTTATAATATACTAGGTATTTTATCCGCGCTACGCGCGGATTTTTGTCAATAATTTAGTTTAATCTTTTTTGTTAGTAAATTGCCGAATGCATAATAGGTTTACGGAAAAAATTTTTTTTATAAAAATTTATTAAACATACAATGTTCATTTTCTCTTACTTGTATTTATTTATAAGATTACAAATTTTGTTAGTAAAATAATAACAAGTCAATTGATTTATACTTGATTAAATAATTAATTTGTTTTTTAACACGTTTAAGTATATGTCATTTTTGTAGAAATAATAATAGAAGAAGAATAATTTGACATTTTATAAACCTGAACAAAATATTTCTTTAATATATATGCTTATATCGTATCTTTCAACACATTTTCCTATATTTTGTTAAAAACCATGTAACTCTGATAACATATAGAGGACATATAGTTTAATTGTTAATATGCATACTGAGATTCGTACAAATGCATTTGAGACAAACAAAGAAGAGGATCGATATATCGCAAACAAAAAGCTGCTTATAGCTTTGTTGAGAAGTTTCAATGATCATGCAAGGCAGCTTCTTGCTTCTCCATCGGGTTTTAAATATGTTTTATCGTATATCTTTTTTTTTAATCTTTCAGATCAGTTTTATTTGCAGCCTGCTATTAGATAATATTTTTTCATCTTTTTAGGTTGGTGTGAAGTCTTTGAACCATTTATCAATGTATTAACTTATGTGTGTTTTCTCAATGTTATGTTTTGAATAGCATGTTTAGGTTTGACAATTTGCGTTTGTTTCATAACACTGTCATACTTTATTATTATTTAAATATATTTCTATGAGGTGTTACTTATGTGTTATATTATTTGTAGTAGCTATGTATATGAAATCAGACATTAATCCTTGTTGTGTTTTAAGTGAATAGTTATTTGTGTAGTATTTTCAAATATTACTTATATATATTTGGTTGCATATAAACTTTTAATACACTATTGTGGATGTTTTTACTATAACATTTAACTATATCTTTGCTTGAATGACGCAAAAAATGAATTTGTCTACATAGTATTCAATTTTTTTTTTTTTGTATTAAGTAATGACTCACACTATAAGTGTATGGTTTTATATATTTTATTTTGTATATTATGTGTCTGATAGACGTTCTTTATAGTTTTAAAATATCTATCTGAAAGTTTAATATTCGGATTATGAATTTACCGCAAGTTAATATTGAACTTATTAATTTTTATGCTAGCCTCATAACATAATAACCTATTACTATAAAGACTTGAATTATAGATGACTGAAAAAATTGTGTTAAAATATAAGTATTCATTAAATTTTCATTTGGTAATGAGTAAATAGATTAGCTAGTACTTTTAATCGATAATAAACAGTTCGAAATTCATCTAGTACTTTTAATTTATTTTAAGAAATACGTTTTTTGTTGACAAAAAAAGAAATTTTATTTTTTCGTGTTTTAATTTAATGAAAATTTGTTCATATTTAAAAATTTTGTATTTTTAAGTTAGTTACCCTTTATGATGATTTTATAAAAAAAAATAGTCAACACATCAAGTTAATTTCCATTTTTAATATTTTTAGTATTGATTTCTATTTATTTTGACATATACTATTATATGGAGTTATTGAAATTTTGTATTAGATATAATTTTCTTATTTTTTGGTTATTTAGCTTTTCTATATTAATTTTCCAAAAACAATGTTTATATATCAAGTTTTTTTGTGTTTTAATTTAATTAAAATGTTAAATATGATTTAACATTTTTGTGTTTAATGAAAACGCTGATTTGGACCAATCAAATTGAGTTTCTTCGTCCCATGTGGATGCCCTCAATGGCATAATGCATCAACTTTTATATAGTATAGATACATCGTTATAATTATTATTGTTACAATAACTATTTTTGTATTTTTTTTAGTTGTTAATGGTTCTGTCCTATCATCGCATACACAAAGATAACAAAGCCACTATCAAGATTGGCCTCCAAATGGCCAAACCAAACATTATAAATGTTTTGCTTAACTTGAACAACTTTAAAACAGTAGAAGATCACATTGTGCTTAAAAACACTTACGATGTAATCT
Source organism: Alliaria petiolata (assembly GCA_020283515.1). Lineage (NCBI taxonomy): Eukaryota > Viridiplantae > Streptophyta > Magnoliopsida > Brassicales > Brassicaceae > Alliaria > Alliaria petiolata. The sequence goes on along the minus strand of JAHZTW010000001.1, from coordinate 485,392,386 downwards.
ATTATGGTGAAATTGGTATGGATAAACCAAGCCAAAGCTTCCAAGTCGTTTTCAATACCGAAATGTCACATACCAATTTCTAGTGAACCAATTCGTGCGGTGTTAGCATATTTTCTCTCTTCGTAGCTGCTAAGTCAGCCTAAATCTAAATCAAATTTACAATTTTGGTTGTTTACAAATGAAGGGTCCCATTTCCTACATACAAGTTCACACCACAATGAACAGTGGAATCAAATTAGTCTAATAATAGAGAGTAATTGTTACATCCCGACCCGGTTTTCATAACAATGAACAGTGGAATCAAATTAGTCTAATAATAGAGAGTAATTGTTACATCCCGACCCGGTGAAATTGGTATGGATAAACCAAGCCAAAGCTTCCAAGTCGTTTTCAATACCAAAATGTCACATACCAATTTCTAGTGAACCAATTCGTGCGGTGTTAGCATATTTCCTCTCTTCGTAGCTGCTAAGTCAGCCTAAATCTAAATCAAATTTACAATTTTGGTTGTTTACAAATGAAGGGTCCCATTTCTTACATACAAGTTTACACCACAATGAACAGTGGAATCAAATTAGTCTAATAATAGAGAGTAATTGTTACATCCCGACCCAGTTTTCCTAACCAGCAGGCGAATCACAGTAAATTTTTCCCTTTCTAACCGATACCCTAGATGAAGTTTAATACATTCCTTCCATCTAACAACTTAACTCAGTCCATTCTCATCGACTATCTAACAACCTACACAGTCAGCATAATCAATACAAGTTTCGGCTTAGTAAATACCTTGGCCATTCGCAGACTCGGATGCACTGACCCACACTCCAATTGGCTCAGCCACATTGCTGGCCACTCACGAAGCACATCTCCCCCGTACTAAGTCACTCAACCAACCATCCCCACATGACCAAGTACAGAAGAGAGACGGCCCGGATCCCTAATCCCTTGCACGTCCAGACACGATCCACACGATCGCCAGACAAGATCCACGCTGATCGCCAGACACGATCCACACGATCGTCAGACACGATACACACGATCGCCAGACACGATCCACACGATCCACACGATCGCCAGACACGATCCACACGATCGCCAGACACGATCCACACGATCCACACGATCGCCAATCAACCCAGCCACGATCAATCCTGATCGCCAGCCAGCCTTGTCATGATCTTCCTGACCATATCCACGTTTCTCATGACCACGGTCGTGGTCCTCTCGGCTATCTCTCGGATATAGTCAACTCCTCTTGACTATCTCTCGGTGAAACACTTTCTCACGATGTATCTCACGACAGAATGATCCATCTCGATGACTCTCACGGAACAGCAACTTTCTCTCGGTGAAAGTATGTACTCTCTCGGTGAAAACTCGATCAGAACCGAAATCTCTCGGTGGCAGTCAAGCGTCTCTCTCTCGATCCAGTCGACTCGCCTCGACTATCGCATGGAAATCACTTCGCCTGATCAGAATCTCTCGGATACCTCGATCATTCTCTCGGTAAATAGCCCACTCCCGTTTGATTAACCCGGACATAACTCATAGAAACAGAACATATCACCCGATCTCTCGGATGCAATTGGATCGCTCGGATAATCTCTCGGCTCAGTCACGATTCTCTCCTATCGCTCGGGTTAACTCTTTGAACCTTCGGTAACTCATGATCTAGACGGAATTTCTCGGACACCCTTGATCCTTCCCTCGGTAAATCGGCTATTCCGGATCGAATAACTCGGACAAAATTCACAGCATATCAACAGAATACGCGATCTCTCGATGGCACTCGGAATCGCTCGGACAAACTCGACTTTCTCTCGGCCGAAGCTTGTTTCTCTCGGATAACTCCCAGAAAACTCAGAATCTCTCGAGTAATATCTCGGATTACTCGAACCACCTTAGGAAACGGTGAGATCTCTCGGCTATCTCTTGGTGAAATCCGCTTCCCTCGCCCAATCTCTCGGTGACACTCCTTTTCTCTCGAGAGAAATCACACCCTTCTCTTTCTCACGGGTTTTCTCTCGAGAACATATGCGGCTGCTGTGAGAAATCCACAAAAACTCACTTATATACCTGAAACCCTAAAAATAAACCGCTTGGTCAAGCCTTAGCCGAGGCGCCTCGATTTTCTCTCGGTTATAGTCAGTTTGTTTTAAGTTTCTCTCGGCTTAATCCGGACGTATTCCTTTTCTCTCGACTAAAACCCGAACTGCTCGACTAAACTCGCGAACCGCTCGACCATTCACGAGATAAATCCTTTTCACACACATAAAACTTTATTTTGGCCGACCAAACTCACGGCCCACGTGCCCAGCCCTTTTCCTCTCGACACTTATTCAATTTCTCGGCAGTTTCACATTTTTACTCGGCTATAGCCACGCTACACTCCATAACCTCACAGACACAGTCACGGTACATACATTTCTCACAGACATGGTCGAACCTCACTTGACTCAGAACGTACTTACATCGGCCATCCCAAGACCCGCTCGATCATAATCAGAATTTCTGGTCGTGGATGCTACAATTCTCCCCCACTCAGTTTGGATTCGTCATCGAATCCGGTTCTTCCTCCGGAAATTTCTCAAACCATTTCGGGAACCTCGTATTCATCCTTGACTCTACATCCCAAGTAGTTTACTCGTCGCCATTACAATGCCACAAAACTTTGATCATCTTGACCACTTTACCATGCTTAAGCTTTTCCTTCCGGCCAACCACACAGATTGGTCTACCTTCCACGGTTAGATCCTCTTGCAAATCTTGCGGTGGTTCAGAGATAGCATTCTCACGTCCGGCCAACTACTTTCTCAGCTTGTGACACGTGAAACACATCGTGGTACGTATTCATTTCCGGCGGTAAGTCTAACTTATACGCCACTGTTTCAAGCCTTTCCAGAATCTGGTACGGTCTCATGTACCTCAGACTCAACTTAGCATCAAACGTTGCTCGGCTTGTCCCTTTATAAGTCATAGCCTTCAGATAAACCAGATCGCCCACCCTGAACTCTAAGTCCTTACGGTGCTTATCAGCATAACTCATTTGTCGGTCTTGAGCCTCTTTAAGCTTAACCTTCAGAAATCAGATCTTTTCAGTAGTCGTCTCGACCACTACCAGTCACAATACACTCGCCCACTTGGGTTCAACAGAATGGTGCTCTACGCAGCCCAGCCAAAGAAAGATAACTCTCCCAGTTACCACCCTAATTGAGCACTCCCGCTCTTATATGCCCTCCATTAGAACTTCGTTACACCTCACGATCCGTTCCAACGTTGACCCGGCCAATGCCCTTATCCAGATTGTAACGCAACACTCTTCCCACTTAGTGTCTTTACCATATCCGAGTCCCCATCCTCGGACTCTAACATTTCTTAATTTAGCTGTACTAAACTCTTTTTCCCAATCGCACCCTTCTCAAGACTCGATTCGAGATACTTGACCTTAGACCATCCCGGCCTCGGTCCGAATTTCCACCACAATCAGAATCCATGTACGCCACTTCCACACAGAACAGCCTACACAGCTTTACCACACAGAGCCCTTGTCCGACCACTTCCAGATCGAACAAACTCTTATTAGACAAACTTCTCTTTCAACACTAGTCAACTCAAGACTTGCCCCTTTTGTTTTTCCATCATGTTAAACCCTTCCATTCTCTGGACAGTCTCTTGGTGTGCATACAAATCTTAGAAAACTTCTCAAGTTTCTAAGTATTTCCGCTCACCCCACCTCAACTTCCTTTTAATCAGAATGCTTAGCATAATCCGTTAGCTTTGGACTTTCTCCAAAAGCTCAGTTATCCTTGATGATAGGTTATGCTTATGGTCAGTCCATCTTGGCCCATCGAATTGCCTTAGCGAACTCCCGAGTTCCTAAGCGTTTGTCTCATCCTAGCCTCAACTACCATTGACCACCATCATAATTGTTAACCAAGATACACAGACCCTTATTAACACCACTAACGAATCACTCTTGATTCTTTACTCGAGTTTCCAAAACTCTCTTAAGTTCCTCCTTAACTCTTTCCAGTTAGGAACACACACTCAACCCTTCATAACAATCCCATTGTTTGAAGTTTGGCATTTCTTTTGGTCATTCTTTGACACCTTGATTGGATTCTCATCCTCCTCTTAAGCCAGTCGGATCCTTGATAACAATTCAGCTTGATTCGCGGCTCTCGAACACAACGGTTCCAACTTGTCAGTCAAGACATTCAACCGCAATGTCCTTAGTAGATTTACCTTTCCACCTACATTGTTTCAGATTCTCGTATCACCCTTTGATCCTTGGATCACTTTTCGATCCTCGGATAACTCCTCGATCCACAGATCACACCTTGATCCTTACAGACATATTTTCTTGGCAAACTCACCTAGTTTCCAAGAACACTCTCACGGTCACGCCTTGCCTAATCCACATATTCCCACAGACGCTAACATCTAATCGCCTTGGCAACCCAGAGGCTCTTAGCTCACGGTTTCCGTCATGCGGTGAGGAACTCCTCAGTCCTCACACACGCAGTCCTAGGTTACTCAACATTTATCTTGCAACCAACATATGTTACTCAACAGTCATCTTGCAACCAGCATACCACACTCATGTCCCATATAGACTCTCAATAAAAGAGGAAATTATGAATTAGCCCGTACTTGGCACACCAAGCCATCAGTCGGCTCACAAGGCCTCGGCTCACATGGCCATTACAAGTCCTCACTTGTATTACCACTTGGTACCATGTCTTAGCCAGCAAGTACCCGACACACCAGCCAATCGGTTCGTACAATGCTTAACAAGCAAGTACTCGACACACTAGCCAATCCATTAGTACCGTTACGCCACAATACTAATCCTACGATGGCGAACTTCCTTAGTCCCCACCGAACACAGTCATCGTAACATATCCGTTGCAAACTCAGGATCACATCATTCCTTGGCAAATCCACTGATTCTCACTGATGCTACCACATACGCGCTTTGGCAAACTTAATGGTTTCCAAAGCCGCCTTCACTTTAGTCATGCATTGGCAAACCCATGGTTTTCAAATTGCATCTCAGAAAACATTCGTCTTGGCCAACCCTCTTGGTTCCAAGAACGAATCCCAGAAGCATTGGCAAACCCACTTGATTTCCAATAACACCTCTCAGAAACAGTCACACTTGGACAACCCACTTGGTTTCTAAGGATGCAGCCCAGAATAGCCACGCTTGGCAAACCTACCCGGTTCCCAAAGTTACAAACCAGAAACAGTCACGCCTTGGCAAACCAACCTGGTTTCCAGAGTCGTAACACAGAACAACCACGTCTTGGCAAACCTACCTGGTTTCCAAGGACGCCAGAGCAGCACACGACTTATAAGCCCTTACTAGTCACACAGACTTTTACCATGGCTCATTAGCCTCTTACGACACACAAGGCCTTCAGCACACAATGGCCCCGGTCACCCAGACCCTTATCGGCATGCAATGGCCCCGGTCTCTCAGACCTTTCTCTCGGCTCCCAGCCTTACTACGCTTAACCAACGTGTCTTTGCTTAACCAGCAGAATGAAAGAATGCAAGTACTCAGACCATATATGATCATCTACCCTAACTCTGACCCTAGTCTTATGGACTCGTTTCCGCACTAGCGTGAATCACACATCACCCAGGCAAGAGACACGAACCTGCCTCGATCACGAGCTAGTTAGACATCATGCCAGCCTCGGTAATCACACATACAAACTTAATCTTATAACCAAACGGATTCATCCTAGTCATGAATACCTCTAAGAAGTTTCTTGATCATCAAACAAGTATTTGGCAAGGACACATGACTCCCAATCTCTTGCTCTCTTTGATCTCAACTCTCGAACCGCACTCATACTATATGATCATTTAACAAGGACATAAACAGTTTGGTCCTATGATCATCTCAACTACTTGTGAAGCCTCACAAGGCATCGGTTCTACTCCAAGCGAGAATCACACATCCCCTTGAACTAGCAACTCGATCCATACATTCACACAGCTAGTTAGATACCACGTTTTGACCACTCGGTACCTTGTACCATTCACATTAATTCACAATCATAGAAACATGATGATCATCTACCCTAGCTCGCGGACCATGACTTATGGACTCGGTTCTGTTCTGGCGTGAATCACACATCACCCAAGCAAGACACTCGATCCGGCTATCCAAACGAGATAGTTAGACATCATGTATTATCACGATTTACACTTAACCAAATCGCAATCAAAGAACATTTACTATGCTAAGCTTATTCACTAACTTACACAAGTAATCAATGAAAATCAGATAACCTAGCAATCATATGATCCTAGATACCAGCCACTTAAGCTTGATAAAACATTTATTCCCTTTACCATTTTACGCGTCCAAGTCATTCTAGACAAGCCCAATTCTCATCAAGACTCTGTCCTAGAACCGACCATGCTCTGATACCACTTGTTACACCCCGACCCGGTTTTCCTAACCAGCAGCCGAACCACGGTAAATTTTTGCCTTTCTAACCGATACTCTAGATGAAGTTTAATACATTCCTTCCATCTAACAACTTAACTCAGTCCATTCTCATCGACTATCCAACAACCTACGCAGTCAGCATAATCAATACAAGTTTCGGCTTAATAAATACCTTGGCTATTCGCAGACTCGGATGCACTGACCCACACTCCAATTGGCTCAGCCACAATACTGGCCACTCACGAAGCACATCCCCCCGTACTTAGTCACTCAACAACCATCCCCACATAACCAAGTACAGAAGAGAGACGGCCCGGATCTCCGATCCCTTGCACGTCCAGACACGATCCACACGATCCAAGCTGATCACCAGACACGATCCACACGATCGCCAGTCAACCCAGCCACGATCAATCCTGATCCCCAGCCAGCCCAATCATGATCTTCCTGACCATATCCACGTTTCTCATGACCACGGTCGTGGTCCTCTCGGCTATCTCTCGGATATAGTCAACTCCTCTTGACTATCTTTCGGTGAAACACTTTGTCACGATGTATCTCACGGCAGAATGATCCATCTCGATGAATCTCACGGAACAACAACTTTCTCACTGTGAAAGTCCGTACTCTCTCGGTGAAAACTCGATCAGAACCAAAATCTCTCGGTGGCAGTCACGCGTCTCTCGATCCAGTCGACTCGCCTCGACTATCACACGAATATCACTTCGCCCGATCAGAATCTCTCGGATACCTCGATCATTCTCTTGGTAAATATCCCACTCCGGACACCCTTGATCCTTCCCTCTGTAAATCGGTTATTCCGGATTGAATAACTCGGACAGAATTTGCACCATATCAACGGAACACGCGATCTCTCAATGGCACTCGGAATCGCTCTGACGAACTCGGCTTTCTCTAGGTCGAAGCTTCTTTCTCTCGGATAACTCCCAGAAAACTCAGAATCTCTCGAGTAATATCTCGGATTACTCGAACCACCTTAGGAAACGGTGAGATCTCTCGGCTATCTCACGGTGAAATCCGCTTCCCTCGCCCAATCTCTCGGTGACACTACTTTTCTCTCGAGAGAAATCGCACCCTTCTCTTTCTCACGGGGTTTCTCTCGAGAACAGATGGGACTGCTGTGAGAAATCCACAAAAACTCACTTATATACGTGAAACCATAAAAATAAACCGCTTGGTCAAGCCTTAGCCGACGTGTCTCGGTTTTCTCTCGGTTATAGTCGGTCTGTTTTAAGTTTCTCTCGGCTTAATCCAGACGGATTCCTTTTCTCTCGACAAAAACCCGAACCGCTCGACTAAACTCGCGAACCGCTCGACCATTCACGAGATAAAGCCTTTTCCCACACAGAAAACTTTATTTTGCCGACCAAACTCACGGCCCACGGGCCCAACCCTTTTCCTCTCGACACTTAGTCAATTTCTCGGCAGTTTCACATTTTTACTCGGCTATAGCCACAGTACAGTCCATAACCTCACAGACACAGTCACGGCACATACATTTCTCACAGACATGGTCGAACCTCACTTGACTCAGAACGTACTTACATCGGCCATCCCATGACCCGCTCGATCATAATTATAATTTATGGTCGCGGATGCTACAATAACTCTGTAGACCACTTCTTCACAATCTCTACAGGGCTCTGTAGATCACTTTTTTTACAATCTCTACATGGTGCTTTGACATTTTACAAATTTCTTGAAACTATGCTGAAAGATTAAAATTTGAAAAATTACTTAAGTGTTGATGGGTATCTGATTAACTCATAATTTAGCATGTTTTAGCATTCATTTTAGATAGTTTTACATTCTCTTGTGCATTCATTTAGTCACTTGTAGTCTCACTTGCATTCATATTAGAGTTTAGTGAGTTTTAGCGTAGATTGTTGCATATTTATACATACTGAGTCTTTATTAGGTGTTTTGGAGGCTTGGAGGACCATGTGGAGTTCATGGATGATCAAGATGAGAAAGAAAAGTGGCCAAATGAGAAGCAGAGATCTTTTAGCAGCATATCGAGCTTTGTATCGAGCTATCAAGCTCAATACAAACCACCAGGGAAGACAAAAGGAACATATCAACCAAACGTATCGAGCTAGCAGCTCGATACGACCTTTGAAGAAAATCTTTAGCAACGTATCGAGCTGCATAGCTCGATACGACCTTTGAAGAAAATATTTAGCAACGTATCGAGCTACATATCGAGCTACATAGGTCGATACCTTGCCCGATCTCAAGCTAAAAACTGGGTCAATACCCGGTTTGTTCCGGGTTGATCCGGTTCGACCATTATTCACTATAAATACCTTTTACCTAATTTTTCTTAAGTATTTTTTGTTCTCTACTTAGAAAACCTTCCCCTTTGGTTTCTAAGTGATTTTGTAATATTTTTTAAGAGTTTATGCAATTTGGAGTTTATCTTTCTTAATATTTCACCTTTTGATCTTTCTAATCATGTTTATCAACTTTTCCTTCATGGGATTAGGGGATTTAATCATGATTAGTGAGTAGTTTGATGACTAGCTTTTTAGGAAGTTTAATCAAACCTAAAGCGTAGTTTTGTTGTTGTAATACTTCAGGTGTCAATCCAAAATGGGGTGAAAGATACTAAGAATACAAGAGTTCATGTAAAGCTAAGTGAAATTCGGGTTATTTGGAGAACAATCCTATGAAAATTACTTGCGGTGATTAAACAGACACGAAAACTATTTTAAAATCCCTACATAAGGGTTGTACAACTATTAGATGACTTTTAGACAATTAAAAAACCGATATAATAGTTTTATAAAATCAAAGTCTAAAACCGGATAAACTAGACAATTTTTAGGTAAGTAAAAAGATTTTCAAAAACTACTTCTAAAAATCAAACGACTATCAACTCAATACTAGACAGTAAATTAAGACTCTAAGCAATTTCTAAAATACTAAAAATAGCACAAACACAATTTTACAAATTTAGAAAACTTATTAAGCTATCTATGAGAATTTTAGTGAAAATAGTTAACTTTGAACAAGAGGAAATTGGTTTTTAGTTTTCAAATATTAAAAACAGATTCAAGGTTGGGATTCATTCTTAGAGAGGTATTTAGTTTTCAAAGATTAAAAACAGATTCAAAGTTAGTGCTGTCATTCAGAACAGGCTTCCAGAGAAACTCTCCGATCCGGGAAGCTTTGTTCTAGACTGCTCCATCTTTTCAGATAAGTTTGGGAGATCTTTGTGTGATTTAGGATCAAGTGTCAACTTGATGCCTCTTTCAGTCGCTCTAAGGCTGGACATGACAGATTTCAAGGCCACAAGAATCTCCCTAGTCCTTGCTGATCGATCCGTCAGAATCCCTGAAGGCGTCTTGGAGGATGTTCCTATCAAAGTGGGAGATTGCTTGATCCCCACAGACTTAACATTGTGTTTTGTTTTGAGAGTTTGTCTTGAGTCAAAAGTTTTCAAAATTTGTTTGATTGAGTCAAAATCAGTTGGAACTTTCAGTTTTTCTAGGGACTAACCACAGAATGTTAACACTTGAAAGAACCATTGCTATAAGAGTTGATTGCAGGACTTACTAAGTAGAAAGTTACAAGTGGAATCAGTCTAACATGGCGAGTTCAGATCCCCTTATAAGAACTAGGTATGCGCAGAACTTGATTCCTCTTTCAGTCCGAACAGATAGGCAATTACAGTCTCTCCTTGATTTTCCCTTAAGAGAAAAGAAAAGAAAGAAAAAGAGTCTAAGTCTGGAATAGTGCTTTTGTCATGAGCCTGTCTCCTCACAAGGAACAATATTAGTGATGCTCTTGAACACGTCTCCTCACAAGGAACACAAGTAGAGAGTATCACTATTCCAGAGATCCCAAAAAGAATAAGAAGAGTCAATGAAAAGATCTTAGAACACCCTGAAAATGGGCAGAAGTTGACTAAGGGAAGAGAAAATAGGGGAGCTGTATGAGAATATCTTGTTTTGGTACTAAGGAAGGGAAAAGAATCAGAAAAGTTCTATGGCATTACCAATGTTAGAGTTCGAATCTTTTACCAAGGAAAGGATCTGGATTTGAACTGGGAGATTGCTAAGCTTGTG
>JAHZTW010000001.1:485352119-485367413 GCA_020283515.1 Alliaria petiolata | reverse complement strand
GCATCAATCTTCCCATTGAAGTCCACTGTCATCTTCTGTTGGCCTTCCAGAATTTGCTCTAGCATAGACTCCATCTTATTGTCTTGTGCAGGAGGCTTTTGGTAAGAGGAAGAACCATAAGTTCTGTTGAAGCTGTTGCTCTGAAAACGCTTATGGTAAGAGGAACCATAACCTTGCTGATTGTTGAATCTCTGTCCTTGAAAACCAGCACCATTGATGTAGTTGACCTCTTCTTGCTCTGGCTCAAAGGTCTCCACTTCTGCAGCAAACTGAACTTGCCTCTTTCCCACCAAGAGATTGTGTACGTTGTCTAGCTTCCTGTTGGCTTCAGCGATTTGGTTTCCTCCATCTACTCCTGCGTTTTGCCTTCTTTCGAAGTCTGCGTTTTTGGTGCTGTTACTAGAGGCCAAATTTTCTATAAGCTCTATCGCACCTTCTGGAAATCTTGTGTTGAAGTTGCCATTGCTTGCAGCGTCTAAGGCCATATGGTACCTCCAATCAATCCCTCGGTAGAATATTCCGAGAAGTTGCGGCTCGCTGAATCCATGATGTGGGCAGTCCCTCTGGTAAGATCTGAACCTCACCCAAGAAGCTTTGAATGCTTCAGTGGGTCCTTGAGAGAATGTAGTGATCTTCATTCTCAGTTCCTCCGATCTCGCATCATCAAAGAAATTGCAAAGGAATGCATTCTTTGTATCTTCCCATGTAGTCAAGGATCCTGGTGGCAACTGCTTCAGCCAGTATGATGCATCTCCAGCAAGGGAGTAAGGGAAAAGCTTGCTGAGCCACTAACGTGTAGTAGGCAGGCTTCAGCTCGAAGTCGTTCCTCTGAAATGCAGGAGAACGGATCGCAGCTCTATTAGCATAGAACTGGTCTGGGCGGTTGTACTCGCCTAAAGTTCTCATACGTCCAACTTCTGCAGGGGCGTCTTGTATCGCTGGTTCTATGATGACGGCGCCAGCCTCATCAATTCTCTGTCCTTGGGCGTTCCTTCTGTTGCCCTGTAGGTCAACAAAGCCGCCAGCCTCGTTGCGTATCATGATCACAGGATCAGCCATCTCTGTCCGCGCAAGGTGTCGATCGATGCTGTTAGAAGGCCTTCGAGTAGTAGTCTTTCTCTCCTATGCCTTGCCCTTCCAAGCTGATGGATGTTGTCTAGTGGCGTGAGTAAGTTGTTGTCAACTCTAGACCTCAGGTTCATATACCTGAAAACACAAGTAGACAAGTAGAGAAATTAGTAACCAAATACAAAATAAAAACTTAGTCTCCACTAAGCTCCAAATCCTAATACTTTCACTTAAAACCCAACTTTGGCAACGGCGCCATTTGATGACTAGCTTTTTAGCAAGTTTAATCAAACCTAAAGCGTAGTTTTGTTGTTGTAATACTTCAGGTGTCAATCCAAAATGGGGTGAAAGATACTAAGAATACAAGAGTTCAAGTAAATCTAAATGAAATTCGGGTTATTTGGGGAACAATCATATGAAAATTACTTGCGTTATTTAAACAGACACGAAAACCTTTTTAAAATCCCTACATAAGGGTTATACAACTAGTAGATGACTTTTAGACAATTAAACAACCGATCTAATAGTTTAATAAAATCAAAGTCTAAAACCGGATAAACTAGACAATTTTGAGGTAAGTAAAAAGATTTTCAAAAACTACTTCTAAAAATCAAACTACTATCAACTCAATACCAGACAGTAAATTAAGACTCTAAGCAATTTATAAAATACTAAAAATAGCACAAACACAATTTTACAAATTTAGAAAACTTATTTGCATTATTAAGCTATCTATGAGAATTTTAGTGAAAATAGTTAACTTTGAACAAGAGGAAATTGGTTTTTAGTTTTCAAAGATTAAAAACAGATTCAAGGTTGGGATTCATTCTTAGGGAGGTCGAAAATTCGAGCTTGGGGTTTGGAAAACATATTTTTACACGTTTTAGTGCTATCTCTAAGCCTTAAGAAACCATACTAGATTTACCCATGATGTGTGGTGTAAATCCTTTCTTCACCCTTTCCTCCTAACCCATGATGTTTGGTGGAAAGATATGGTTAATAANGGTGAAGAACATTAAGCTTGGATCTTAAAAGATGGCTTAACTAGCTCCCTAAGCATCCATGATGTTTGGGAAAGGATGGGCTAGTCTCTTGGATTTGGTTTTAAGGGATTTCCTAAGTCTTGTTAGGATAAGGAAATCCCTAATATTAAAGAGATCTCTATTGAGAATCTCTAGACTTTAAAACCCCCAAATCCAAGAAGAGAATTAGATGAAGAACAAGAAAATACCCAAAATTCTAGATTTCAACCTCCTTAATCATCCCAACCCCAAACCTTGGTGGTTTACTCACAAATCATGTTCTTACCTCTCTTAAACATTAGTTTAGAGTTGTAGAACATGCTCGGTTTTTCCAAGAAGAAAAATAAGACTTAAGAAAACGAAAATACTTGATTTAAAATGAAAATTAAGGTTTTCCACACAAGAACACACAAGAACAAGAGAAAGCTTACAAGAACACTAAAAAGACTTTAAAAGAGAGAATAAGAAGACTTGATTAAAAACTGAATGAATATTACAAGCACACACACACTCCTTATATAGAGTTTTAAACATGGCTCATGTCCTTAAAAGAGGTGTCAAGGGGCAAGGGACAAGGGGCAAGGGACAAGGGATCTATCTAATCCCACTTTTACTAAAGCATAAACACTTTTTTGGAGCAACTTGCAAATAGTATCTTTTGGTTCGGGTACATGGATTGATCGATCTGTATCTTTTGCACTACTGCACCGTTTGACCTAAAATCACCACGAAATTAAAGCTAACACAATTTCCTAAGACTCTCATGAAGACTGTCGAGGCTAAATCGCAATGAAAACCCTTCATCCGAGCTGATCGCTCAGTTAACAAAATTGGTCGCCAAACATCCAGACGGACATATTGTTACTTAAATAGCCGTATCTTCTGAACCACTGACCATAATGACTTGAATTAACCTCTGTACGAAAGGTAACTCAATTTTATATGAGTTTTATGAAGATTGCGGAGGCTGAATCGGAATGGAAAGTCTTTGTAGGGTCTGTTCCTTAAGTCGCTTTAGGTGGCATGGACTTGAATCGGTTGCAACATCTCGGTACAGCAAGTCAGATGACATCAGTTTGCTTCTTACTCTTCTCTACTTGTTCCTAGCTCATCATCTTATGTTTCCAGCTTCCACACTGTTGCCAAATCCATAAAATAACCTGAAATGATGCATATATACAAAAGAAAATGCAAATGCTACTGCAAATGTTCTAAATCCTATAAATGATCAAATACTATGATTATACTTAGCTATAAATGAAATATGGATGAAAACTTATTCTAAATGCATGATAAATATATAGAAAATATGAGTATATCATAGTTCCATAGGATCTAAGGATGGGTTTTATTTAGGGTGTTTTAGGAATTAATATTGATGATTATGCTTTGATCTTCACATTTCCCTCATTGTTTTGTGATTCTAATGCTAGTTTAGCAATGATCAAGCTAAAACTAAACCTTATGGATTTGCCACCCACAAAGTTTTTGATGAAATTCCCGAATCAACTAAACAAGGGATTTACATTCCTATCTCATGATGGTGATTGTCTAGAGTGTTTATTAGAAATTTAGAACTGTTTCATAATGCTTGTTAGCTTTCTTTTCACAAATGAGAATTTGATCTTGATTATGATGTTTAATGATGTGATTAGTGCAATGAAAGTGGATTAGTCTTGCTTTTGAGTTCTAAGCTTAGGGAATAGCTTATATTGTGATTGTTTGACATCATAGATTAGTTCTTGAAGCACCCTAGATTGGTAACCCCATCCTTGGATTCGTTTTAGTCAATTGTTAATCTTGTTAAGTAGTCTATTAATCCTTGAATTGCTTGATTAGCTTGTTAATTGCTTAATTAAGGTTCTAGTTCATTTTGTTTGGTTTGTTTGCTTGGTTTGATCACTTAGGTTGATAGTTAAACAAAAAACCATATATGCTTGCTTAGATTAAGGAGTTTTATGAATTCCTATTATCACAATCAACCCCAATTGGATTGATCCTCAAGTACCTACAATGACATGAGTGGGATTGAGTAATTGATTAGAAAAATCCTCTTACCAGTATCCCTTTGGTCTAGCCCACTAAACTTGGACCATTTTTGGGAGGATTGGACTGAAAATGAGCAATGATAAGAAGCTCAGGTCTATGGGTACCTGTGCTCATGGGAATTGGCTGAACTTTAAGCAAATGGGAATTATATCATGCCACCTGTGAAGATCAGAAGCTCAAGCTAGAGTCCAATCTTTTCTATCATCTATTCAACTCACATATTATTCGGATTATTACAAATGGTGGCTAGATAATGCAAACTCTAATGTCTTATCAACCAAGGCTAGTTACTATTTACTAAGTGAACATTGTCAAGTTGTTACCTGGAATTGGGAAATCTGGTTTTCTGAAGGGGTTCCAAGAACTATTTCTTCTCTTGGTTTATGGTATCTGACATAAGCCCCACAAGAGACATATGATATCCCTGCAAATTACACCCTTTTTCGATGCATATCATGTAGTTAGGATTGCATTCATGCATATTAGGTTTAGTTCTTAACAGATTCCACCCGTGATAGGTCTAGGAAGCATTATGTTTCAATTTTGCATGGTCCTGCATGTTTGAAGTGATTATCAGGTACAAGTGGTGCCACAGAGGTTGGCCAAGGAAGAAGGATTCAAGAGAGATACAAAAAGGAGGACAAGACGTTTTCTCTCGGAGCATCAGGCAGCTGCAGCGGTTTCAGACCCGATATAGACGGCACAAAGGAGGAACATTGACAAAGTACCACGGCCTGAACCCAATGAAGAAGAGCCAAAGTTAAGTGCCACAAGGCGTTTCCTCGTGCAACATCGGACAAGTACAACGAGATGAACCCGACACAGAGCAGCCTGCAAATCACTTCAACACGTGATGAACCCGATATCTGATGCCGACATGAAGCCATCCGAAGATCAAAGACTCATCACCACGGCTTTCACCCGATACGCTACACGCCAAGAAACTACCCATTTCGGGCAAAGTGGTCCCGACGTGTAGGATTTTCTGACTTTGCCTATATATGCAAGCTGTCCACTCTTCTCTCTCTCAGATTTTACGCTTTTAATTTGTTCTTCTTGTAGAGAATACTCTGTATTTTTCGCCATCGAAGCTTGTTTAAAGCTTGAACCTTTATGTTTATTTTCACTTGATTAAAACTTATTTTATTGCATTTCTTTGTAAAACTTCTTCCTTTCTTTATTTTAAGTCCTTCTTTACTGCTCATTAGCCATGTTTAGTCTTTTTGTCCTTATGGATTTTGAAACTTTACTTATGGCGCGTGAGTAGTCTTTTTAGGGATTTTTGATGGGTTAAAGGACCAAGGGGATTTCGAATTTGATTTCTTGCATAGCTAATACTTAAATCATAATTATATCTTGTTTATTGCTTTTAACGCTTAGTCTAGTGATATACTCATATATTTCATGCATTCAACATACATTTAGCATAGATTTCCACTCATATTGCATTCATAATAGGCTAGTTTGAATACTTTATCTCATTTTAGTTCCTAGAACACTTTGCATTAGCATTTTCATGGTTTCTTACATATTTGCATCATATTCAGGTTGTTTTGAGTACTTGGAGCTATGGAGAGTGCTGGAGCCTTATGAGGTTCAAGAGAGAGCTTGGGAACACTTAGAAGAACTCAGACAAGCAATTTAGCACTGAGATCAAGGAGGATTTTGAGCAAGGCATGTCGATCTAGCCAAGATCGACCAGAAGATCGAGGAGCTCAGACCGTTTCAAGGTCAAGATTGAGGTTAAGATCGACCAAGCCCAGTCGTGCGAGTGTACGGACAGGGAGACACATGCATAAAAGATCGACCTAGAGATAGGAGTCACGGGTCGATCTAGGAGAGATCAGCCACAAGATCGAAGAAGGAGATCGATCGAAGACTTGAATCGACCTGAAGATCGAGTAAAGCAAGCCAATCCCAGTCCAAGATCGACCACATGATCGACGACTCAGCTCGATCTCGAGCCTTATCCGGACAGCTCACGATTTCTCCTTTTGTGAGGGGACCATTTCTCTTGTATTATACTCCCTCCGTTCCGTATTGTTTGTTGTTTTAACATGATTTACGCATATTAAGAAACTCATTTAATTACAAAAAAGTAACTACAATCATCTTTTAAATAAAAAAAGCTCAAAAATAGTCACTTTTTAGAAAGAGAATCGTTAGAAAAAGTTTTTTATCCAGATTTCAATACTACTTTATTAACTTTACATAAAAAGTGTCAAAACAACAAATAAATTGAAACAACAATGAATCTCTAAAACAATAAATATAAAGCGACAGAGGGAGTATAACGTTTTAGACCTATTTTTGGGTCATCTTATCTTTTATTTACGTTTTGCCTTTCTTCTTTAAGCTCTCGAGCCGCCATTGTTAGTTTCTTTAAGTTTTCTTAGTTGTAAAACCTTAATCTTTATCTTAATCGCATGTACTTATCTTTAATCCTTTTCCTTAATCGCTTAACTATGTTTAGCGTTTCCTCTTTCATGCTTTTGATGTGTTTTTAATCATGCTTAGCGAGTAGATCTCTTAAGATCTAAGGTTGAGGGGATTAGAAAGGTTTTAAAGAGGTTTAATCTTGGTGTTATGTGTTCTTAATCTTACTCCTTTCTTGGTTTGGAGCATTTCATGCCTGGAGATCTCGAGAGAGGATGGATGATCTTAGGGATTCTCTTATCCCGTGAAAACTTAGAGAATCCCATAATCCCAAACCAAGAAGCTTGCTTATCCTTTCGTACGAGAGTGTATGGGAAGGGAGCTTGCTAGATCATTTTAAGATTCATCCTTATTGTTCACCATCATCTTTTTCACCAAAGTATTGGGTTTGGAAAGAGGATCGGTGAAAGGATTTCTACCACGGGAGTGGATTAATCTAGTTTTGATTCTTAGATTTAAAGATAGCTCATATAAATGTGTAGATCTAATGTTTTAAAACCCAAGATTGAACCTTGACCCTCTCTAAAACATGAACAACCTTAGATCTGATTTTTAGTATTTGATAAATTTAAATCCATCATCTTTAGCATGATATTCTATTTTTAGAGTTTTTATTTACAAGTATTGTTCTTGATAATATTTAGTAGTTTTATTTTAAAGGCTACACATTTAAATCCGAATATTGCTTAGCTTTGTTTTTTTCTTGCATTCGTATTGTTCTTTCCCCCCCATTTGGATTGATAACCTCAACTACTACAATGACATGAGTGGAGTTGAGTATTGAAAAAGTACTAAAATCCTACTTATCATCTATACTGATCTCCTAGTCTAACGTTCTTGGGCGTCTTGCATGAACATCACATGTGAGATTAGCCGGAACCATAAGCAAGAGTAAAACCCTTCTCAGCCTAAGACACTAGTTATCTAAGGAGTTTTACAGTTCTACAAGGACGAATATTCATGCTTGTTTTCTTTATTGTACCGTTTTGCGAGAGCTAGTCTATTGTGATAGAGATAACAAAGACGGTAGACCCAAAAACCATGGGCTAACCGATTTGAGGATCCCTTTCCCTAAGAATTATCATCAAGATCAAGTCTTGATGTGATGAATAGCTTAGCTTGTTGAAAGAAACTGAGAGTTCCCTAATCCATAAAACCCATCTTAAACCCTTGTCTTAGTATAACGTTTAAACCTTTCATCGTTTAAGTCATTATCTCTTGTCTAAAATAGCTTAACATCATCTTTTATTTCTATTTATGGTCTTGAGTGACACATGTCCAAGTCTTTCTTAGTTATTAGTCATAAAAATTGATAAGTAGTTTTCTAGTCTACTTGGTCAATGACCCACTACTTATAACCGAATGTAGTATAAGTTATGGTCTTATCAATCCGATGGGTTAGATTCAAGATAGTGTGTTCATACGATTCTTATGCAAGCTAAGAATCATCTAAGAGTTTGTGAGAGAGAATCTATCAACTTAATGTCACAAAGGTAAAAGGCTACAAACAGAAACCAAATCTAACAAGTGAGAAAGGCAAATAAGAATAAAATAGCAAACTTGAAAGAAATAATAAAGATCGGTTCAAGGGACAAGGCGTCTAGAGACAAAGATGATAAATTGTGATCCTTAATTCATAAATAAACTACCTTTAACTAGAAAATTATAACCTTGATGCATAAATAAACTACCTTCTTTGATGTTCTATAGAAATCATAGATTTATCTTCTAGATATATCCTATGTGTGCAAAGAGAAGGAGTTATGCCTTTGATGTCATCCAAAGAATAACCAATGGCTCTCCTAAACTTTCTCAATTCAACCAAAAGGGAGGATATTTCATCTTTACTTCAGTTTTTATTCACAATGACCGGGTATGACACAAGACTCGGAATCCACCAAAGTCTCACACCCTTGATTCAAGTCTTAGCCGCGAGATGGAGGCGATGAGGATGATGAGTAACTGGTTTGTTGATTGAATCCACAATCAACGGTTTATGTTTTTAACTTCCAAGGGATATTCCTCGCAAGGACAGTAAAAAACAACACGAAAATCTAAGGGTTTGATTCCACAAACACTTAAACACTCGCAGGAACAAGATTGATTCAAAGGTAACTCTTTTGAAACAACAAAGAGATTTCTATTGATTTAAATCGTGAATTGAAAGTACAAAGGGGATGAGCTTATATATCTCTCGGTAGAATTAGAAGCTTTAATGGTAATAACTATGAAAACAGAAAGCAATGAATCAAATAAAATCAAAGAGATGTCGCCATAAACGATCTAGCCGTTAGGCATTAAAGTGGATGCGGCTCAGGCAAGAGCTGGGAGAATGGGGATGTCCGTTAGGGTTCCGTGAATGAATGGACGTCTTGGATCTTCTAAGGAGGATGGAGGGTCGAGATCAAGTGGAGTAAGCAGTCATTGATATTTTTGTGTTTGGTGAAGTTTGAAGCGTGTACCGCCATGATCTGGTGGTTCTAAGTCTTCTGTAGCTTCTGTGGACTCCAGGAAGTATGAATAAAATGTGTTGGTCTAATATTTCTTCATGGTTCCCATACTTGGATCCTAAAATGCATAGGTAGGTCCATTCATGTGATTACTTGGTTCTAGTGGTTTTGCTGGATTGTATTGCATTTTAAACCGAACCGGCAATGTCTTGGCTCGATCAAGAGGCTCTTCTTGATGTTTAGAATGGTGGGGTTTCAGGTTTAAGTCCTCACTCCTTTTGTAAACAGCTCCAAGTGTTCTTTGCTCCGGATTGACTCCATTGGAGGTTTGAATGGGGCTAAAACATGTGAACCGATTTGCCACGTTAAAACCTTTCCTGGAAAACCCATTGGGACAAAACCAAGGATTAGGAAAAAGAGTACAAATGGTCACAGCCGATTTGTAAGCCTTAGCTTCTCGTTTGTGATATGATCCTGAATAGCATAATGATGGGGTCTAAATAGTCGTCCGAGTTTGGAGGATTTCTTTGGGGACTCATCAGGCTTTGAATTTGTAGGACCCTAAGCTGCAAGTGCACAGCGTGCGTTGTAGTACTTAGGGTATCGATCCACAGGGAGGAGGTCAACTGCAAAACAGAAGAATCAGGGCAACCAAAGACGCAAAGAATTGGGGGTTTGGGAATGAGTGTCACGATTCTTGCAGAAAATAAATAAAGCAGTACCACGCCTTATATAGAAGAGGTTGTCAGCCTTTTCTATAATCAACGGGAAAAGGAAATCAAACTTAAGAACTTGTAAAAAGGAAATCAAGCAAGCAGTGCAGAAAAAGTAAAGTATGGAAGTGCGTAAATCTCGATTTAAAAGCAGGTGGGCGAATACGTTGGGAATCTTCTCGGGAAATCTATGGGGTTCTAACTAGAAATCAATACACAAAAGCTAAGCAAACGAGACTAGGCGATTTTCCCCAAACTGATTCACTGGTTTTAACAACCTAACTTTATCAAACTAGGTCGATCTGCGAACTTCTATTCCACAGGTATATTTTCATATCCTGCAGCCTAGACGAACACGCAATAGGAACGGGACAATAAGCATTCAGACATCTCCCCGAATACGCATAAGCGCCCCAGGAAGGATGCTCTCTACCTTATTTTGGTCTAGATCTGAGATTCAGGACGTTTGTCGTTCTCAAGATCCTGCGATCAGAATATAGTTCATGACGCCAGACTCATGCAATAAGAACGAATAAGGTGAGACAGAAAATCCTAATCTTCGGCCTAAGCAATCGGTTTCAACAACAGTTAATGAAATTCCCCATAGATCCCCTTAAAGAAAACCCAACGAAAGTAAACTACTCAGACATAAAAGTAGAAGCAGAAAACGTGATTGATGAATGCATAACTTATATAAATCGATAAAAGTAAAAGAGGGTTCAAGAACAAATCAATCTCCCTCAAAGAACAAAGTGAAGACCACGAATCAAAGATCCGCGGCCGCCAAAGAGAAATCTATAACTTATAGTATTTGGAATGAAAACTCCTCTCTTTTTCTAAAAAACCCTAAACGTCGAGTATATATAGGTCTTCAAGTGCCCTAGGTCGTGGATTAGGTCTTGGCTTGCATAAGACGGCTGCGGGTTTAAGTTGGGCTTCAAATGGGCTCGGGAATCCGTGAGTGGCCTGGCCGCGCGAGCGACTGGCCGTGGCGCGGCCACTGGTCGTCTGGTTCGGCCGTGGCGCGGCCAGCTCGTCCTTCCGGGTGCTTGACGGACCTTCTTGCTTCCTTCATAACTTGAGATCCAACCGTGGGATTGCTCTCAAACCACTTCGAGGTGAAAGACAGCTGATAAGGCTACCTTGTCTCCAAATATGAGCTTGATCTCGTGGTGGGAAGGCCTTCATTTGGTGTTGAACTTCTGTCCTCGGGCACTGTTTCCGGAATTGTCCATTTTGCTCCAAAATATGCGTCATTTGCTAAGATTACCTGAAAAGAGTCTTGAACAACCAAATACTCGAAATCTAGTGTTTATGCATCAAAACCTTAGTGAAATGCTTATTAAAGCACTCTCTTATGATAGTAAAAACAGGTAAAATATGCATGTTATCAACTCCCCCAGACTTAAACCTTTGTTTGTCCTCAAACAAAACAGAAATATAAGTAAGGAAAAGAGGTTTGAAAACGTGGAAACTCACCAATACTTGGGAACTCATCAAGTCTAGCAATCGACCTGTTGAGCCACATAACTCGGAATTCAGCTTCAAGGCGTTTGGGTCTAGTTACCTTGAGCTTTTCACCCTTCTCGGATACGCTTCATGGTCCCTTTGAGTATTTCGAGCTCCCTCTTGTTGACTCCTTTATTCATTTAGGCGTTCGGTATCTATCGAGGGAGTATTGGTCGACGAGACATTATACTTTCTCTTCAAAACATCTAGACAAAGACATTTCAGACACAACTCTCGTATTTTCTCTTCCCTTAGTCGATTTCTCCCTACTTTTCTAGGGTATCATTTTTTTTTTTTTTATCGACTTTCTTATTCCATTTTTTTTTCTTCTTAGCTTGAGAATGATCACTTCTTTGGAGTTTACATGATTTCTGCGAACAGTCATTGTCCTTTAAGGAACTCAGGTTGCCATTCCCAAACTAAAACCTTTCTTTCTATATTTTTTCTTTCTTTTCTATAACAAGGGAAGATCAAGGAGAGGTTGCATTGCATCTACTTAGTCATGCTAGAGTCTAAAAGAGGAGCAAAGTTCGAAGTACCTCAAGCCCCTTGACGAGAAGATTTGATTCATTAGGTGCGGAGTCAACGCAAGATCCTTCGAGTACTCTAGAGATTAGAAATTTCTCCGCTGGAATGATCCACTCGCCGTGTTCAACTTAGTAAGCCTTGATTCTAAATCCGTGAGAATGGTCATTTAGGTTCCTTGTTCAAAGTGACTTGTACCTAGCAAAGTTCATAGTTTCCGACTAAAAGAAAAAAAAGGTTTTGACTCTATAAAACGACTCGATAAATGATGCATGTATGCTTAAGACTCATCAAATCAAAGCATAGTTAGTAATATAAGAAACCCCCCCAGACTTAAATCAAACTGTCCCCAGTTTGTTTAAATCGAGTTGAGGTGAAAAAGATAGGTAAATTCAAGTACAAGCTTGTGAAGACTTACTTGAAAGTGGCATTGGGTTTGGTATGGGTGGATGGTCGTGTGCTTATGATTGAGCTAAGGACTTGATCATTATCCTTATGTCCCTGCTAAGAATCAATTTGATTGAACAAAAGAAATCAAAAACTTAGCTCGAAAGGAAATGTGTCGCGCGGTTGAGCTTCCTTGCTTCGGATGGTGGTGGTGGGCGTGCGCGAGTGATGGATGAGGATGGTGATAGGCGTTTGGTGGTGATGATTGGCTCGCCTTTGATGTGAAGAACAGGTACTCCGGTTGTTGAGTACTCGTCTTGGTTCCTCGACCTTTGATAACACCGTGAATGAGAGATGGAAAATCTTCCGTCCTTGCGTCTTGAAGATTGCGTCACCTCAGAAACTTGACTTGAAGTTTGGGTCTATGCTGGCCTATCCAGTGATCTGTTCGGGATCCCGGAAGACAGGTGTTGCTAGTATGAACTTCAATGCCATATGAAATCCTTATTTTGTTTCGGTAAAGGTCTTGGTCGCAGAAGAGAGAAGCTAGTCTTCGGGAACTTTCCTCTTCGTGGTTTGGTGAAGGAAGTTGCATCTTCTTCCTTCTGGAGCTTGCACTACGGTTTTCATCCTCTAGAACCGTTGTATTCTTCTTCATCTTCATGGATACATGTCCGTTGAACGTACATGAAAAAGCTGAATGAGATGGATCATTGACTTAACTTGCATTGGATGGAGTCTTGTATTCTCTCGCCGTCTTTGATGCAACAGCA
Organism: Alliaria petiolata; assembly: GCA_020283515.1. Taxonomy (NCBI): domain Eukaryota; kingdom Viridiplantae; phylum Streptophyta; class Magnoliopsida; order Brassicales; family Brassicaceae; genus Alliaria; species Alliaria petiolata. The sequence goes on along the minus strand of JAHZTW010000001.1, from coordinate 485,354,481 downwards.
ATGTGCCGCGGTTGTGGAAGTGATCTTTGCGGTCTTTAGGTCGTGTTCAGGCCATTGAATCAAGGAGGATACTTGAAAGGCTTGAAACAGGTTGAAGGAGATTCGGTTTGGTGAAGTCGTGATGGAACGTTTCAGACGAAGGCCGGCCGCGCGACAGGTTGCCGCGGCCGCGGCCAGGCGTCTCGCCTCCGCGCCATCGTGGCTCGTGGCGCGGCCAGGCTCCTTCTGGCCGGCCCACGGGCGGTTCGTCGCCCGGTGAGTGTTCTTCGAAACTCCTTCTTCATATTTTTGGTCTTTCTGAGTTTTTCTGATTTTTTTGTGCTTTTGTGTTTTATGAAAATGCTGTAAACTAAGAAGAAACCAAAACTAAAAATTAGTATGGTTAAAGAGATGAGAAAGAGAATACCTAAAATGGGTTGCCTCCCATTGAGCCGCTCTTGTTTAGAGTCTTTTAGCTAGACTTTGGTAGTTTGGGAGCTTAGTTAGAGGTGGAGTTTGACCTTAGGCCAGGTCTTTTTGCCTTCTGCGCGCCCTCTTCTGCTAAAGGCTCCTCGAGTCTCTCCATGATGGCATCTTCATCCCTCTCAAGAAGGTGTTTCTCCATGGTGTAAGGTACCGCGGGATAGAACTTTTTCTCGTCGATATTGGCAAATGAGACTCGCCTGTTTGGCCTATCCATGATGGCTCCTACCGTGGCTAAGAACGACCATCCCAAGATAAGAGGTGCAGCTTCTTCTTGGCGTGTCTTGACTATGTAGAAGTCTACCGGGATTCTACAATCGCCAATGATGACCAGGAGGTCATAAATGACTCCTTTCGGGGCAGCGAATGATTGATCCGCCAGTCCAATCACTACTTCCGTCGCGTGGGCGTGCTTGATCCCGAGCTCTCGCACCGCGTAGGTAGGTAGAACGCTGATAGTCGAGCCGGGGTCGCATAATGCCTCGACCTTGATTCCTTTGATTTTGCATGAGACGAGAAATCGACCGAGGCTCCTTGTCTTGTGCAGGGTGCGAAGTGCCCTTCCTGACCTTGCTCGCGCGAAAAGGTCTTGTATCTCGAGCATGGTCTCATTGCTTTAACATAAATAGTGCCCAATGAGATGTTCTGTCCACGCTTCAGTGAACGTGATACTTGACGAAAGGCTTCAGACTACCTCGTTGAACTCACCGAGGTTCTCTCGAGAGATCCTATTGGTGTAGCTTTCGTATTTCTCAGCGCGGGAGAAGTAGGCGGCTCTGGCAGAGGGGATTGAACGTCTGGCTTGACCAAAGTGAACCTTGATCTCGTTCCTGCTCTCTAAGCTGTCTTCAAAGTATTCTTTTAAGCCATAGCCTTCCCATGCTTCATTGAATCCTATGCTCTCCGGGATTCCCTCCACTTTCTTGTGAAATTCTACCAATCTTTCCCTCATGATATGCAGCGTAAGAGGTCTCTCCACGTGGATAATGATACCTGCGGTAGGTCCGTCCTCAGTGAGTTCGGGTGACTCTGCCCGAAGGGTTGGTTCGTGCATCAGCTGGGGCTGGGCGAAACAACAGGGTGCTTTCTCGGCTCCAGAGGCTAGGGCTTCATGTTCTCCTATAAGCTTATTGATGAGCCCGTCGAGCCTCCTCTGTTCCTTGGACAGTCTAGCCAGGCTTCGTTCTTCTTTTGACCCTTTCCCATGTTTTCGACTTCGTCTCTCAAGTCCAGGCGTGCAAAGATCTTTCAGACTTTGCTTGATAATCAGTAATTACTGTTATTGCCTCGATAAGGTTCTTTACTTGCTGATACAAGGGAGCAGGTGTGACTTTCTGATTGTTCTGAGCAGGAGGTGGCGTCTGGAGGTGGAGACTCTCGCTCCCGTGAATAATAGGAGGTGGGAATCCTCCTTGTGGGTGAGGCGTGAAGCGTTTGTGTGGTTGCGGTGGCGGCGGCGGTCTCCGAAGATGGTGCAGAAGTTCTGCAGGTGGGCGTGAGTTTGGGGGCATGTAGGGGTTGCTCCTCGTATGCTCCATGATATGGTAGTTCCTGAAACTCATAGAAAGAAATCTAGAAGTTAGAGAAAAGAATGTCTTTGAGTTGTGATCCTGACCTTTGTTTTGGACAGCGAAACGCAGCCTCCCCGGCAACGGCGCCAAAAGGTTGATGGGGTCTAAATAGTCGTCCGAGTTTGGAGGATTTCTTTGGAGACTCGTCAGGCTCTGAATTTGTAGGACCCTAAGCTGCAAGTGCACAGCGTGCGTTGTAGTACTTAGGGTATCGATCCACAGGGAGGAGGTCAACTGCAAAACAGAAGAATCAGGGCAACCAAAGACGCAGAGAATTGGGGTTTGGGGGTAAGTGTCACGATTCTTGCAGAAAATAAATAAAGCAGTAC
>JAHZTW010000001.1:485294982-485334162 GCA_020283515.1 Alliaria petiolata | reverse complement strand
CGTGGTTTATACGTGGTGTCTAACTAGCTGTGTGAATGTCCGGATCGAGTTGCTAGCTCAAGGGGATGTGTGATTCTCGCTTGGAGTAGAACCGAGGCCGTGAGGAAATTCACAAGTAGTTGAGATGATCATAGAACCGTGATTCTGTTTTATGTGCTTGCTTGCTAAGTGTTAATGCAAATTATATAAATGTTGCTTGATTGCGTTTTCTGGTATTGGCTGGTGGTACGGGATGACCGTACTCACTAAGCATTTGTGATAATGCTTATGCCTCTCTTATGTGTGGAGTGTGCAGGTAAAGATGTTATCCGGGACGTTTAGTCTTGAAGGCGGACTTGAAGGCAGTGAAGAAAGAAGTGGATTAGGATTGGGTTTGGGGGTTTATTTATCATGAGTTATTCTGGATAATTGGCTTTGGTTTTACTGTTTTATGACTTAGAACGAATTTGACTAAGTTAGTTTATGTTTTATGAACCTTTGTTATATCTGGATTGGAAAAATTATGCAATGAGAATGGGCTTTTTATGAATCGAATGCGTTGTTTAAGTTTAAGAAAAATCTGAAAATATGCTAAGTATGGAATCTGGTTAGAGTTAGACTCGGGACGGCCGACCTGGTTAGGATTATCGGGTTGGGTCGCCACAGTTGGTATCAGAGCATGGTCGATTCTAGGATAGTTCATTTGCATAGTTGGGGTTAGAAATATCCACCTTTCACTGCCGAGTCTCGCGGTCTGTTGTGTTATGTGGAGTTTGGAACTCTTGTCTGGTGTTAGCTTCGGGCTAACATGTTCTGTGTTGACTTGCAGATGGCTCCAAGAAGGACAAGGAATGCAAGGTTGAATGGTGCTGTGAACTCGGGGAGTTCTGGAACTGGGAATGCGGTTGAGAACCAGCATGAGATTGAGGCTGCTGCGGCGGCCGAGGCTGCGACTGCGGCTGCGAATGCTGCGGCTGCTGCTGCTGCGAACGCGACTGCTGTGAATGTGGCTGCGGTTGGAGCTGGAAACGTGGCTGCGAATGCTGCGGGTGCTATCCCAGACAGGCTGGAGGCTGTGCTGGGATTGCTAGCTCAAGTGTTGGAGCGTTTACCGGTGGTTGCGCCTGTACCGGGAGTGGTACCGGCCGTGGCACCACAAGTGTTTGCGCCTGTACCGGGAGTGGTACCGCCCGTGGCACCATAAGTGGTGGAACCGAATGTTGGGAACGTGGCTGTGGAGGAAGCGGGTCAGGTCGTGGCGATCCCGTCTTACCTCAAGGTTCTGGATCATATGGCGAGGTTGGGAACCAAGTTCTTTGCTGGAGGAACTGCGCCGATTGAGGCTGATGAGTGGAGGATGAGGCTTGAGAGGAACTTCGAGTCTATCTGATGTCTTGAGGAGTACAAGAGGGACATAGCTGTGCATTACCTGGAGGGTACTGCGCATACCTGGTGGAAAGGGACCACGGGACGTTTGGTGAGTCCGAACTGTTCGTATGAGACGTTTTCTGCGATGTTCCAAAGTAAGTACTTCCCGCAAGAAGCTTACAATCAGCTGGAGGCTGAGTTTCTGTATCTGCGCCAAGGGACCAAGACGGTTCGGCAGTATGAGACTGAGTTCAACCTGTTACGCAAGTATGTGGGACGTGACCATGATACTGAAGAGAAGCTGATCCGAAGGTTCATGAGCGGACTAAGGGTCGAGCTGCGTAATGGTTGTCTGGTGCGTGACTATGCGACGGTCACAGAGCTTGTTGAGAAAGCGGCCTTGTTGGAGACTGGACAAGCCGAGGAGGCCTTGTCTAAGGCTGGTACCGTGGCCAGGAGTGGCCAAGTGTCTGGAGGACAGAACCGCAAGTTTGGGAAGAATGTTCCGGCTAAGTCGAGTGGGAACCGCAGCGTGTGTGGATCTTGCGGAAAGGTGCATGTTGGCGTGTGTAGACGTGCATCTGGAGCTTGTCATCGTTGTGGTAGCTTGGAACATAGAGTGCGGGATTGTCCTGAGCCAGACTCGAGGTTGGTGAGAGTGTCGGATGGAAGTAACACGTCCGTTGTGTGTTTCGGTTGCGGAGAACCGGGACATTACAAGCGGGATTGTCCGAGGTCCGGAGCAGTTGGGCAGGCGGCCACTCAGCCTAAGCGTGCAGGGGATGTACTGGCGCCACCGGCTAAGAGGCAGGCCATCATGCCAAGGGTGTATGCAGCGACCGTGGATGGGACTGGAGATCCGACCACTTCTCGACCGATCACTGGTAAGTTTTAGTACTTACGTTTTCTGAGTTTGTCTGTGTCTGTGTGTTCTGTTAAGTGTCTTAGCATTCTAAGGATTGAATGTGTAGGGACCTTACTAATGGGTGAGGTGGAAACCCATGTTCTGTTCGACTCCGGAGCGAGTCATTGTTTTGTTAACCCAGGGATGATTGGGAAAGGAGGATTCCAGAAGGAACCCGGGGAAGAGTTTGGACTAGTGAGGGCGGCTGGAGGCCAAGTGATGTTCTCACTAGGGACTGTTCGCAACATTGCTGTCTGGATTGGCGAAGTCAATATGCCAGCGGACTTAGTGATTTGCGAGGTGAAGTCTTACGATGTCATCCTCGGAATGGATTGGCTCGGTAAGCATAAGGCGCATCTGGATTGTCACCGAGGCAGGGTGGAGTTCGAGAGGGATGGCCAAATTCTGGTTTAACAAGGAGTGAGACCGACTTCTGGTAGCTTGGTTGTGTCGGCAATACAAGCGGAGAAAATGTTAGAGAAAGGGTGTGAAGCATATCTGGCGACGATATCTTCAATCGAGGTTGGATCAGACGTTGAGTTAGGGGACATTCCAGTGGTACAAGAGTTTGAGGATCTTTTCCAATCTTTTTCGGGAATGCCACCGGCTCGTTCAGATCCGTTCACGATTGAACTTGAGCCGGGAACTGCTCCAGTGTCTAAGGCACCGTACCGTATGGCTCCGGCCGAGATGGCTGAACTAAAGAAGCAACTGGCTGATCTTCTAGACAAGGGATTTGTAAGGCCAAGCAGTTCACCATGGGGCTCACCTTTTCTGTTCGTAAAGAAGAAGGATGGAGACTTCCGGCTTTGCATCGACTACCGAGGGTTGAACCGTGTTACTGTGAAGAACAACTATCCACTTCCAAGGATAGACGAGTTGTTGGACCAGCTTAGGGGTGCTACTTGGTTCTCCAAGATTGATTTGGCTTCTGGGTACCATCAGATACCGATAGATGAACCGGACATTCGGAAGACTGCCTTTCGGACTAGGTATGGTCATTACGAGTTTGTGGTCATGCCGTTTGGTTTGACGAATGCACCAGCTGCATTCATGAAGTTGATGAATGGCGTGTTCAGAGAATACTTGGATGAGTTTGTGATTATTTTCATAGACGACATCTTAGTGTACTCGAAGAATTCGGAAGATCATGAGAAGCATTTGCGAATTGTTATGGAGAAGTTGCGAGAGCAGAAGTTGTTTGCCAAGCTGAGCAAGTGTAGGTTTTTGCAACGGCACATTGGGTTCTTGGGTCACATTGTTTCGGACAAGGGAGTGTCCGTGGATCCTGAAAAGATCAAGGCCATTGCGGATTGGCCGAGACCTGAGAATGCGACGGAGATAAGGAGTTTTATGGGGTTGGCTGGCTACTACAGGCGTTTTGTTAAAGGTTTTGCAAGTATGGCTCAGCCGATGACACGCTTGACAGGGAAGGACATTGAGTTTGTATGGACAGCCGAGTGTGAGGAGTGTTTCTCGAAACTGAAAGGGATGCTTACAAGTGCACCAGTGTTGGCTCTACCTGAGCCGGATGAACCGTATGCGGTGTACACGGACGCTTGTGGGAAAGGACTAGGTTGTGTCATAATGCAGCATGGGAATGTGATTGCCTATGCGTCGAGGCAGCTAAGGAAGCATGAGGCGAATTATCCTACGCATGACTTGGAGATGGCGGCTGTAGTCTGTGCATTAAAAATATGGCGATCTTACTTGTATGGTGGGAAGGTTCAGGTGTTTACCGATCATAAGAGTTTGAAGTACATCTTCACTCAACCTGAGTTGAACCTGAGGCAACGGAGATGGATGGAGTTAGTCGCTGACTACGAACTGGAGATAGCTTATCATCCATGGAAAGCTAATCTTGTTGCTGATGCATTAAGCCGGAGAAGGGCTAGTGTATCATCTGCTAAGGACGTGGAAGGAGTTGTGAATCTCCTAAGGACGTTAAGGCTGAACGTTCTGACTGAGGATAAGGAACCGTTGTGTTTGGGAGCTGCGGATCAGGCTGACTTGTTAACGAGGATCCAGTTAGCTCAAGAGGAGGATGAGAATCTGATTAAGATGTCAAAGGCTGACAAGACCGAGTATCTAAATTCAAACAATGGGACGATTGTGTTGAATGCCCGGGTATGTGTTCCTAACGTGAAAGAGTTAAAGGAAGAGATCCTTAAGGAAGCACATCAGTCTTGGTTTTCTGTCCATCCAGGAATGACCAAGATGTACCGCGACCTGAAAAGGTACTATCATTGGGTCGGGATGAAGCGGGACGTGGCCAAGTGGGTGCTAGTTGTCCGACGTGCCAGTTGATTAAGGCCAAGAACCAGTTTCCGAGTGGTTTGTTGCAAACATTACCAATGCCGGAATGGAAATTGGATATGATCACAATGGACTTTATGATTGGTTTACTGATATATCATGGTTTTTATTCGTTTTTAAGCTATGATATAAGTGATTTTATAGAGTCTTTTGCTAGTTTTGGAGTCTCTTTAGAGTCTTTACAGGATGGAGAGCATTTGGAGCTAAATAGGAGAATCTGGAGCATTTTGGAGCACTNAAAATAAAAATTGGGTCTCATATTTTTAACATATCCATTATTTTATTATTATTTAAATATATAGTTTGTAAGAAAGTTAAAAAATTACCTATCAATTTTTTACCACATATATTTTATATTGAAAATTATTATTTATAATCTATCACCAAAGTTTGGTAGGAAAGTGATCAGAAATTTTTGATAATTTTTCTACCTTTGTAGCGGTCAAATATTTGCAACTAATTTCCTACCATTTTTTTACCAAATTTCTTACGTACATCAGTTTGGTAGGAAATTGGTAGAAATTTTTTGATCACTTTCTGACGACTTTGATCTGTAGAAATTTTTTTACCAATTTCCTATCACTCTTAATTTTCGTCATAATTTCATTGGAATTTGGTAATAAATTTTTCCTACCAAAAGTTTCGTAGGAATTTTGGTAGGAATTAACCTTGTTTTCTTGTAGTGATATAAGAACCAGGAAGATCCCACTTTGCATTAAGCTAATTCTATCTTAAGCACATATGTGATCTTCGTGAAATGATTGTTTGGTTGAATTCAATGTTCTGTCACATGATAGATGTTCCGTAGCGTGGCATAGTTATTGTGCCCATGAGACAGACGGAACAAAAGAAAAGGGTTTTTAGAAGTCAAATTAGGACATGGTAGCAACTGTAACTTTAGATTTTTTTTTTGCTTTATAATTTAAGCTGCATGTTTTTTGTTGTGGTTGTATGATTTTGGCTGTGACATTTTCAGATGAAAGTTTGATTGGTAACTGCTATAAATTGTTATTTTTATTATTTATACTAAAAAATAAATATCAATTTAAAATTTTTAATGATGGCTATTTACTAAAATGGTTATTTTATTAATTTGTTTCCATTTATGATCATTTGACCGATTGACTTGAAAATTAAAAGATAGAGTTAATGAGTTACAACAATTTGAACTATCCTAAATAAATGTTAGCATAACTCAATTATCATTCAACGCAAACGAAAGAATATACTCCCTCCGTTTTTTTATTAAATGTCGTTTTAGGATATTTCACACAGATTAAAAAAAAATATTAAATTTTTCTATTTTACCCTTCAGTAAAACATCATTTTGTTTGATAGGAATAATTAATAAGATAAAAAAGTAGGGATAAAACTGAAAACTTTATCATAAATCTGTATTGAAATCTGAAAACGACAATTAAAAACAAAAAAACAAGTCTATAACGACACTTAAAAAAACGGAGGGAGTAATTGATAAGAGCATCTCCAATGGTTTACTCTATTTTTTACTTTAAATATAGAGTTCTTTAAAAATAGAGTAGAAGTTTACCCCAATAGTTACTTCTATTTTCTACTCTAAAAAAAATATTTCAAGTATCTTCCATTTCTATTTAGTTATTATTTTTAAAAAAAAAACTGTTTACTTTGCAAATATACAAATTTCACCCATTTATTTTATATTTTTAACAAAAAATTAATACAATTATGATTTTATAAAAATTAAAAGGTTACCACACAAATAAAACTTCATTACATAACTAGCTATTGCTATTGTAATTTTATTTAAGTATACTAGCTATTGCTATTGTCATTTTATTTAAGTATAAAAATAAAACATATAATTTTTGTTTAGTTACAAAATAAAAACATATCAAAATTAAAGGAGTGTTTTGTGAAAAAAAGTTTTAGTCTAAAAAAATAGAGATCGTTATATTTAACTCCAAATTTGGAGTTACATATAGAGATCTCTATTTTTAGAGTAAAGTATAGAGTACAATTGGAGATGCTTTTACTCTAAAAATAGAGTTTTGAGGAAAAACTAGAGCCTCATCGGAGATGTTATAAGTCGCATTATAAAATTGAATACGATCTATAAGGTTTTCTAAGGTAGTCTAAAAATGCAGATGGTTTATAATTTTTTTTAGTTTACGTTATAGTAATGCGATTTTGAAAAAAAGTGATAAGATCCTCCCAAGAAGAATCGACACTCTAGAGTTGGTAAGGGGATAATGTAACGATCCGAGCCCGGCCCATTTGAATAAGTTTAAATGGATTGATTTGGCTACCTATGTCATCAAAGTGCACTTACCTTTTCCGGTCACTTACCCTAAGAGAACTCCAGAGTTAAGCGTGCTTATGCTGGAGTAGGACTAGGATTGGTGACCTTTCGGGAAGTCCTCTGCGGAACCGTGTGAGTGCGGCCAAAACACGGGAAAAGGTCACGTGGTGATTGCAGTGACAAGTAAATCGGTCGGTCGGGCCACCGAGAAAAATAACGCACCGGCCGTCGGACAAGGGCGGGGCCCACGAGCCCGACGGAGGGATGGGTGACTCGCCGGTAGGGGCGGTCAGGGTGTTACAAGTGGTATCAGAGCCAAGGGAAGTCAAACTGGTTCTGTCCCAGGAGACTGTCTTGGGGTTTGGGGTTAGGGTTCACACTAGCGGGATCAGAATTCGGGGACGAATTCCCGTTAAGTGGGGGAGAATTGTAACGATCCGAGCCCGGCCCATTTGAATAAGTTTAAATGGATTGATTTGACTACTTATGTCATCAAAGTGCACTTACCTTTTCCGGTCACTTACCCTAAGAGAACTCCAGAGTTAAGCGTGCTTATGCTGGAGTAGGACTAGGATGGGTGACCTTCCAGGAAGTCCTCTGCGGAACCGTGTGAGTGAGGCCAAAACACGGGAAAAGGTCACGTGGTGATTGCAGGGACAAGTAAATCGGTCGGTCGGACCACCGAAAAAAATAACGCACCGGCCGTCGGACAGGGGCGGGGCCCACGAGCCCGACGGAGGGATGGGTGACTCGCCGGTAGGGGCGGTCGGGGTGTTACAGATAAGCTTTACATCAAAGAAACCATGAAGTCTCAAAGATCAAAGGATGTGGAACAAAAGGTCGCACATAAGTTACAGAAGGCTTCTGATATACCGGTTGATCCCTTTGATATGACGCACCAAGACGTATCGATGACTCCTTGGATATGACGCACCAAGACAAGCCAAGTGATCAATGGATATTGCACACCATAATCAAAAATGAGAATCACTCTCAAAAGTTGCAAAATCGAAATCTGATTTTATTTGATGAAAATGGGCCTCTATAAATAGGAAAAATACATCATAATCCCTCATAAAAGTAGCCTAACATGCACAACATCTAGGAAAACAAAATTCAAACTCTAATCTGCATGTATGAGAGAGAAACATCCATAAATAAATGTAGTCTTTGCTTTGGACGAAAATTGAGGCTTCTCTTGATTGTCTTTGGGCTTCAAATAAGGTCATTTCTTCTTAAATCTAGCACATGAAGTTGCAAACCTTGATTAAATGATTTGCTGATGTCCATGATCACATCATAAATAGCAAAGCACCTAAATTGTCTTTGGTGCTTACACTCGTCCAAGCTATTCCAGAGAGAACAAGAGCCAATACCCGAGGGAAACCAAACCGATTGTGGTTCCAAAGGTCGAAGTTACACCATATGCTGATCAGAAAGGAAAGGCAAATGAGAGAGTAACAAGAACCAGAGATGTTAGTTGTTTTAAATGCCATGGAAGAGAGCATTATGCGAGTGAATGTTCCAGCAAAAGGGTTATGATTCTCTTAGAGAATGGAGAAGTAGAATCAAAAGATGAAACTCAAGTGCTATCTACAGATGAGCAAGAGATACTTCCAGTACAAGGAGAATTGTCGGTAGCAAGAATATCTTTAAGCGTGCAAGCCAAGACTCAAGACCAAGAACAAAGAGAAAACCTGTTTCACACCAGATGCAATATTAAAGGAAAGGTTTGTAATCTTATCATCGATGCGGGCAGTTGCACCAATGTAGCCAGTAACGCCATGGTTAAGAAGCTTGGGTTAAAGACAACAAAGCAACCTACACCTTATAAGCTTAAATGGCTTAACAACAGTGGGGAAGTGGGTGTTAATAATCAAGTAATGGTTCATATATCCATTGGCAAGTATGAAGACGAGATACTCTATGATGTGTTACCTATTGAGTCTAGTCATATCCTTCTAGGGAGGCCTTGGCAATCAGACAGAAAAGTGATCCATGATGGGTTCTCAATCGCCATTCATTCGAGTTTAAAGGAAAGAAAACCATCTTGATACCTTTGACACCGCAAGAAGTGTATCTTGATCAATAGAAAGAGTCAAAGCAGCCAAAGCATTCGAACTTCTTTGCCATAGCCACTGAGGTTAAGAAAGCTCTCTACTCTAATCAATATATGCTTTTATGTGCTTTTAAAGAAACACTTACAAGCTTGACTAACCTTACACCGGTGCTGCCGAGTGAGATGACTAATCTTTTACAAGAATATAGTGATGTTCTTCCTCACGAAACTCCAAAAGGATTGCCACCAGTTCGAGGCATTGAGCATCAAATAGATTTTGTTCCTGGATCAGAACTTCCAAACCGACCTGCGTATAGAACTAATCTGGTGGAAACAAAGGAGTTAGAAAAACAAGTCAATGAGCTTATGGAGAAGGGACATATCCGTGAGAGCATGAGCCTTTATGTCGTCCATGTGTTACTTCTTCCAAAGAAGGATGGAAGTTGGCGCATGTGTGTAGACTGCCGAGTCATGAACAATATCACGGTAAAGTATTGGCACCCTATCCCTAGGCTAGATGACATGTTAGACGAGTTGCATGGTTCTAGCATATTCTCTAAGGTTGATCTTAAAAGTGGCTATCATCATATTAGCATGAAAGAATGAGATGAACGGAAAACTGCATTCAAAACTAAAAATGGTCTATATGAGTGGTTAGTTATGCCGTTTGAATGCTCCTAGCACTTTTATGAGATTAATGAACCATGCACTTTTATGAGATTAATGAACTATGTACTACAATGCGGTCTTTATTTGTAGAATATGAAAATGATGAATTTTGGTATAAAATAAATAAAAATAATAATTTACTATGAAATAATTAATTTCAAATAATTTTGGTGAAAAAATATATCAAGAATCTCAACAGCCAATAAGAACACAACACGTGTCACAATCCATATTTTATTATACAACTAATTTTTGTGTCCAATTAATGAGTGCCACGTGGCCTTGTTGAACTCTATTTTCACGAATTCAACATGTTGAAAAGATTCAACATCTTTTAATCCACATCATTTTCAATAAAAAATGAACATGCCATTACACTACTTCAACTGTTGAATAAAAAAATTCAACATGCCATTACAATACTTCAACTGTTGAATCAAAAATTTAGCATGCCATTGTAAGTAGTCGAATATAAGCTCTAATGACTCTCCACCTTGCGGGGTGTATTGCTTTCAAAAAATGCAACACTTTCACCTCGACTCGCCAGCCTGTTTTGAAAGGTTTCACATCCTTAAGGTACGTGAATCCGTTTGAAGCAACCATTTAAGAATTATGGGAGATATTAGGTGAGATAACTTTTGAGAATATGATGTTTTGATGAGGCGATCATATCAATATTTATATACAAATCATTAGGTTAAAGGATATATTAGCAAGACAATCTTGGAGGTGAAGCAAATATATATTCAATATCTTTCGTTTCGAAAATTAACTGGTAGGTAATATTAGGAAGAATGATTTCCGTGATATTAGGTAATATTATATGATACCCTAATGTAAAAATTTTGAATATGCTGATTAGTAGATATCATATCTAAAATGTTTGTGCAAATATAGTTATTAGTTTATTTTGTAAAGAGTCAGTTTAGATTTTCGGAAACTGTATGAGCTATTTTTAGGTGTAATATTCACATATTCTATAAATGTATTCTTCATTGGATAATACTAACAACTACCATTTAATAACATATTATTTAACTTTTGCCAGCCGTCATTTTCTTTTTCTTACTATTGATATTATAAAGCCTTTTTTGCTCTTATCTTCTTCAACTAATTACTAATTTTTTCTTTTTCTTTCTAACAGGAATAAGAAGAAGAAGAAGAATGAGAAGAAGGAGAAGAAGAAGAAGAATGTAAACAATGTTGTCAGGATTTTACGTTGCCAACAGAGTTTTCAGACCAATGACATTTTTGTAATTAAGTCAAATAAAAAAAAGTTTTGTTTTAAAATTTATTATGATATTAGGTAATATTATATGATACCCTAATGTAAAACTTTTGAATATGCTCATTAGTAGATATCATATCTGAAATGTTTGTGCAAATATAGTTATTAGTTTATTTTGTAAAGAGTCAGTTTAGATTTTCGGAAACTGTATGAGCTGTTTTTAGGTATAATATTCACATATTCTATAAATGTATTCTTCATTGGGTAATACAAACAACTACCATTTAATAACATATTATTTAGCTTTTGTGAGCCGCCATTTTCTTTTTCTTACTATTGATATGATAAAGCCTTTAGCTTTTGCCAGCCACCATTTTCTTTTTCTTACTATTGATATGATAAAGCCTTTTTTGCCCTTATCTTCTTCAACTAATTACTAATTTTTTTTTTCTTTCTAATAGGAAGAATGTAAACAATGTTGTCGGGAAATGTTGCCAGGATTTTAAGTTGCCAACAGAGTTTTCAGACCAATGATATTTTTGTAATTAAGTAAAATAAAAAGAAGTTTTTTTGTTTAAAATTTATTATTAAATATTATAATTAGATAATTTTTATCAAAAGTTTCATGCCCTCACATAACTGCGGACCAACCACGTAGTATACAATTAAACTTATTTTTCTAATAGAGAATATTCTCGACAAAGATAATTAAATCTTATTGACTATTGACTGTTTTTCTCATCTCCACACGAAAAGTTTCTCGATCTTATCTTTTACTTTTTTACCATTTTTTATTATTATTTATTGTGTCTATCGTAAAAACAAAATTCGTCTTTCCTCTAAAAATATGGATTTTGTTAAAATTATAAGAGACAAAATTGAAGATCTAACTTCATCTGGGGTTTGATGGGCTATCGATGTCAAAATCCTTAGGTTATGGAGACAACCGGGAGATGGAGGTGATACCATTGAGATGATTTTAAGTGATGAAAAGGTTCAAAATCTTCAAACTCATATATCTCAAATACATTTTCTTTATTTAATATATTATTATTTTCTTCAATTTCTTTCCAATTAGGTTATCAAGTATTAAAAATATAAAGGTTAAATGTTTTTTATTTATTTATTTTCTTTATGTTAAAAGGGATTGAAGATCTGGGCGAGGATATTGGAAATAGATGTTTTTAGATATCAAAATAAAATTAAACAAGGTGACTGGAAGTTTTTAATGGCTTTCCGAGTAGTTCCATTTGTTGGTCATCCATGGATTCCATACCAAAAAAATCAAATTATCTTCAGAAACCCAACCTTTATCGATAATATTGATCCAAAGTCTGATAGCATATTTTTGGATGCTCCAAAATTTGAAGATATCATTGACTACAACATTGACCCATACGAGTTAAGAGGTTAGTTTATTTTTAATAATTGTATTTACTTGTCATAACTTTTACAAATGTTTATTGTTCTAACTTTTTGACAATAATTAATTGTTTACCTTGCTCAACTTTGTAATGTTTTTAATAGATTTTATTGGTGTTGTTTCATCTGTTGGACATCTGATAGTTTGTAATCCTCCTTCATACTTGGAGGAATCATACAAATTATATTTCGATCTTATAGACGAGGAGTAAGTCATCTAATATGTACTTTATTTTTGATTTGTCAATATAATTTAATTTTCTCTAAGGCTATGTTCATTTAAAACAAATCTTTATTTTTAATAATTATTGTAGGCACAATATTGTCAATTGTTATGCAAATGGAAACATTGCCAAAAACTTTTTTGATCAATGGAATATGAGTTCGAAGAATAGAGTGATTTGCATTCTTAGGTTTTGGATGTTTGAAGAAGGAGAAGGTATATAACTTAATTTTTTGAGAAAATATTACTAATTCCATAAATTTTGTGTTGGGTGATCAATTATTTTTTTGCTGAAACAAATTCATATAAATTTAGATGAAGATGCGGGAAAACTCTTTGTTCGATCGTCTTCGGGTTGTTCTGAGTTTATGTTCAATCCAAATACTACTGAATGTAATGAATTCAAGAACAAGTAAGTTAATAATTTAATTTAATTGAATTTCTTTTTGGTCAATGAATTAATTGTCTTATTACTTGGCAACAGGTTTGACTTAAATTATGATTCTGCTGGAGTATTAGATGCTTAAGGGTGCCATGGTTGCAAGTGAGTGGAATAAAAAAAAAAAATGAGTGAAATAATGTGTTTTTCCAATAATTTTTTTCAACTCCTTCATTTTGTATTTCGTAGAGTACTAATTTTCAGAGGAACAAGTGTTATTTTTTACTTTTTGTGTGGGACAGAATGCTATTAAATGATAAATGATAATTTTTTAGTAGAACATAGAGTAATTCAAATTTCCCTCAAATTTTGTTCCTGTAACAAAGCAACCATTTGCATTCTAAGTTTAACTGTTACTTTTAAATTCTAAGCATTTTCAATTTCTTATTCAATTAAGAAATTCTATTCTATGAATTTTTCAGTACAATTATTACTTTTATGTATGATAGTTTATGTACTTAATTAGTTTTTATTTGAATTACTATTTAAATTGTATTCGTATGTTTTTTCCCCTTAACTATTTAACACCGTTAAATTAACCACGAAAAGGCCAATCGTTCATCTCTCTCTAGAAAAACTCTCTCCCTTTTCTCTACAAATCAATCGCCCCTATTTCCGCCTCTCTGGTGTCCGGCGATACTCGTCGGCGCCGTGAAAGGTTTTTTATTTTCTCTTTTCTTTTGTCGGCGCTTCATCCTTGGTTTTGGTGTCTTCCCTAGCCGTCTCGTTGGCTGGTCTTCGGCGGGTGGGTGATGTTTCTTCGGCGGCAGGCTTTGCATATCCAGATCCGATGAGGACAAGATCCGGTGATGCTTCCTCAGGCTTCCTTTTCCAGTCTCTCTCGACCAACCTCTCTTCGCGGCTTTTAGTTATGTGTTTTTCCGGCTGTTTGGTGGTGGTGGGCTCTCTGGCGAAGCTGTTTGTTTCAGTCGCGATGGCGATGAGATTCTTGTAGGCTTGAATTACCGGAATCTGAGGAGTAAGGCCGCTTGTTTTGAGGACGCAAGCGGTTCTTGAAAGGGGTCTTCCGGTGGCTGCTGACTTACGACAATGGTGCTTTTCGATGGCTGCTCACAAGACGGTTTTAGGGTTTGTGCCGGCTCGGCTCTCTTCTCCTCAGATCTATGTCTTTCTTCCCTTCTCCAGTGGGGCTCAAGGTGGCGGCGTGTAGGCGAGCATGGTTCTTTCTCCGTGGAGTGGTGGTCCTAGCCTCAGCGGCGGCAATCCCCCTGGTGTTGGCGACTGCATCGTCTCCTCCATTTTAGATCTAGGTTTTTGTGTTTTCGGTTTGTTGGTTTTTTCGGTTTAGGGTTTGCACCAAACCGGACCTTTTATTGGGTTTAGTTTGGATTTGTTCTTTTGTTTGGGCCTTTATTAGTTTAGTTTTTTTTATTAAAGCTCATAGAAAATCATAAACATATTTATCAAAAAAAACACTGTTAAATTATGAAAACATTATTTCTCTATGATACCATGTCAAATTGGGTTCTGCCCTCCAATAGCCATGTCGTCCGCTTCCGTCGCCGTCGAATCAATTAAAGAATCAAGGTGGTGAGACCGAAAACGCTTCATCTTTTTCTAATAGACGATTGTAAATTCTTCTTCGTTTGTTTAATTTTTCCACTAGATATTGAGTATGATCCAAGTGGAAAATCATAAATAATTGAGAAAAGAAAGAAATCAAACCATATTGTTGAATACAGAGACACACTGTGTTGATTGATAAAGAAAGTTAAACTTTTTTGGAATCCATGAGTTTATTTCAAATCTACAAACTTAAAAAAAGTAGAGAAAGAAAAGTACAGCCGACGCGGGAGCTGACGAAGGTGGTTGTAACAATCGCCCTAACATTATCATATTGTTAAAAACAAAAAATGTAAACGAGATATTTTTCTAAGTATAACAAAACAAAACATGGTGATTGGTGAAAGTGGAAAGGTGAACATTTTTCTTGTCTTCTGGGTAATACGCAAGGACGAAAAGTTCACAAATAGTTCACAAAATTATCACCTCCTCAAAAACCCAAACCCAAACCACATCGTGGCCGTATCCATCGCCGTTTAATCTCTTCCATTATTACGATTCCAACAAAATTAAAACCTAATCACAAACCCCAAATCGCTTTCATATGGCAGAGCGTGTGTCTCTCACACTCAACAACACCATTCTTCTTAATCCTCCAATCACCATGTCTTCTCTCCGCACTGCCGCTTCTTCTTCTCGTCTCCTCTGCTCCTCCTCCAGATCCAGACTCTCTCTTTCCTCTTCGTCTCTCTCGTTCACCAGATCTCTCGTCTCTTCTCCGCTTCTCTCTCAGGTACTCTCCCTCTTTTGCAGCTAATCTTCATTTCTCTTTTGGTTGATTTCGGTTGTATCTGATTCTGAAGTTTTCCTGTAATTTTGTGGATTTCAGAAGAGAAATCAAGTTGCGTCGGTGAATCGGAGCTTTAGCTCCGCTTCCGAAACTACAAAATGTACAGCTTCGGATCCTGAACAGTTGAAAAGTGCAAGAGAAGATATCAAAGAGCTTCTCAACACCAAGTTCTGCCATCCAATTTTGGTGCGTTTTTGTGTTCTATTGACCTCAAGAAATTGTTGATTTGTTCTCTGAGTTCTGATTCTAGTTTCACAATCCTTTATACAAAAGAAGGAATCACGATTAAACACATTGAAGCTGAAACGTCATGGCACAAAGCTGATTAATATTGTCTATTGGCTCAAGAAACTGTTGATTTGTTCTTTGATTCCTAGTTTTACAATCCTTTATACAAAATAAGGAATCACGATTGAACGCACCGTAGCTGAAACGTTATGGCACAAAGTTGATTAATATTCTATTGGCTCAAGAATCTGTTAATTTGTTTTCTGATTGCTAGTTTCACAATCATTTATAAAAAATAAGGAATTACTATAAACACATTGAAGCTGAAACGGTATGGCACAAAGCTGATTAATGTTGTCTATTGGCTCAAAAATTGTTCATTTGTTCTCTGATTCCTAGTTTCACAATCCTTTATACAAAATAAGGAATCATGATTAAAGACACTGAAGCTGAAACGTTATTGCTTAAAGCTGATTAATATTGTATTTGTCTATTGACTCAAGAAATTGTTAATTTGTCCTCTGATCCCTAGTTTCACAATCCTTTATACAAAATAAGGAGCCACGATTAAACACACTGAAGCTAAAACGTTATGGCTTAAAGCTGATTTGATAGTATATTGGCTCAAGAAATTGTTATTTTGTTCTCTGATTCCTAGTTTCAGAGTCCTTTATACAAATTAAGGAATCATGATTAAGCACACCGTATGGCACAAAGCTGATTAATATTCTATATACTAAAGAAATTGTTAGTTTCTTCTCTGATTTTTCTTTCGCTATCCTTTATACAAAATGAGGAATTAAGTGTTCTGAATTCACCATTACTCATCAACCTCGGGAGAAGAATGAGGAATTAAGTGTTCTGAATTCACCATTAATCATCAACCTCATGAGAAGAATAGCTAGGAATGCTCGCCATAGGAATCTAGTTTTCTCTTTTATTAGCGTGGAATGCTTGCGAATGGAATCTAGTTTTCTCCTTCATTAGCACAGAATGCTTGCGATAGGAATCTAGTTTTCTCTTCTGTAATTAGCACGAAATGCTTGCGATAAGAATCTAGTTTTCTCTCTTATTAACACTTCTGTTATTTATTGGCTAGATGATGCAAACAAAGTATTCATGTAATCAAGAATTAAAGTGCGTATGCTTTTAAAACACTAAAGCTGGAACGTTGTGGCACAAAGCTGATTAATATTTGCTTAGATAGATACGTAATATGAGAAGGATTTTCAGGAATGACTATGTTTTGTTGTTGGCTTTTCTTAATACTTTGTAACTCTTTGATGCATATTATTTTTGTATCACAGGTTCGCTTGGGGTGGCATGATGCTGGCACGTACAGCAAGAACATAAAGGAGTGGCCTCAGAGAGGTGGAGCTAATGGGAGTCTCAGATACGAGATTGAGCTTAAGCATGCTGCTAATGCCGGTATCACTTATATACCATAGGAGTAGCCTTTTTCACTTGTTTGTTTCTCCGTTTACCATTTGCTTGTTGTTGCTTTCAGGTCTCGTGAATGCCTTAAACCTGATTCAGCACATCAAAGACATGTACTCTGGGATCTCGTATGCTGACCTTTTCCAATTAGCCAGTGCTACCGCTATAGAGGTCAGTAATTCTAAACACACTTTTACTACTCATGAATAGATTAGTTACTAAAGTTTCTGAAATTCAGGAAGCCGGAGGACCCAAAATACCGATGAAATATGGAAGAGTTGATACCTCCGGACCTACTGAATGTCCTGAAGAAGGAAGGCTACCTGGTAAGCATCTCATTCATGGTGTTTTGCCTCTTATTTGTGTCTGTAATATGTGGATGTTCTTTGGTTACATCATTAAATCAAAATTTTACTGATTACAGATATCATATGTTTTCTCTTATATGTTCCATAGACGCTGGTCCTCCTTCACCTGCTAATCACCTCAGAGAAGTTTTTTACAGAATGGGACTAGATGACAAGGTGATTGCAGTTGAATTTTCATAGTTATGGAAGATCATTAAGTAAATGATCCATATCGAAAAATCTTGTAACTGCAGGACATAGTTGCATTATCTGGTGCCCACACCTTAGGAAGATCTAGGCCAGAACGTAGTGGTTGGGGGAAGCCAGAGACGAAGTACACGGTATTATTTCCTGTTTAGTTCTATAGCGTATTGTTGATCGAAGTGGTCATATTTGGGACTTCAAAAAGCTAATAAATAGAACAGTTCAATTTTTTGGTTCTTACTATGTGTTTTCGGATTCTAGAAAGAGGGACCGGGCTCACCAGGAGGACAGTCATGGACACCAGAGTGGCTGAAGTTTGACAATTCTTACTTCAAAGTTGCGTTTCAGAACATAACTCTTTCTTCACACTTTGAAATGAAAGTCTGTCTTCCCTTTTCTCTCTCGATGTCTATTAATTTAATCATTATAACAGGAAATCAAGGAAAAGAGAGATGAAGATCTCCTTGTCCTACCCACTGATGCTGCTATCTTTGAAGATCCTTCTTTCAAGGTAAAAAAAAACACTAAATTGAGATATATCAATACTAAGAAACTTGCCGGAGTGTTTTCCTTTAAAACTGAAAAACCGCAATGCAATTGCAGGTCTATGCCGAGAAGTATGCTGCAGATCAGGATGCATTCTTCAAGGATTACGCTGAATCCCATGCGAAGCTCAGCAATCTTGGAGCAAAATTTTACCCTCCCGAGGTTTGTAGTTCTTATAGCATCAAAGCCATTATCATTTTCGCATCATGTGAAAGTAGGAAGTCGTGTTCGCTCATCTGAATATGAATTTAGAACCATGTCATCTTAATAGATAGGATATCATATGTTTTGGCACTTAAGGAGTATTGATGAATGCATTTACTGACATTTCTTAATCTTTTGTGTAGGGTATCATTATCTAAAGTGGACCTGATTTACTCGTCCAGTGTAAGCTTTTTTCTTAATGTTTGTTTTTGCTGCCATCAATCAAAATCCGAAATGTCTATAGCATTTATATGATTTTATCTCGTTTATGCAGGACTTGTGATTTTAGAGAAATGTAGTACAATAATGCCTAAGAAGAGAAGCAACGAGGAGTGATGTTGAAAGCCAACATGTGAGAGTTGTCGGGGAACTTTTCTTCTGAGTTTTGCAGATATCTTTTGGACAAATGTTTCTTGCCTGTTCAAAAGGATTTACGATGCAATTTGGTTGATTTTGTTTAGCGTGTTCAAATGTAGTACAATAATGTCTTTACCATTATCTTCCCACTTTCGTGTTCTAAGCCTTGGCATCCTTGTTGTCACGGTTTTTGCGGAAGATCGTGTGGGGCTCGGCAAAGCCTCTCGTGTTTGAATGGTTTCGCCCTGCCTTGGGCTTTTCTGGGATACGGTTACCCGACTAGTCCTGAACAGGGATGGCCTAATCTCTTATTCAAAGTTAGATCCACCATCAGCGACAGATTCCTCGAACTCAACTGGGTCGGTTTACCTAACTGTAAAAGGTCTTACCACCCTCGGTCCTGCACGTCCCTCGTCTTGAAGCGCAATCATGCCAGTCTAAACGACGTAATGAATAACAAACCGTCCTTCGAAAAATGCGACGTAATGAATAACAAACCGTCCTCCGAAAAATGGTCATGACATTGTGCCTACATCAAAGTTATGAAGAAAAAAAGGAAAAAAAGTTAGCCGTTGCGCAAGCAAACATTGATCTCAAAGTTACAATTAGCCCTGAAAATATTGGGACTGGTTTTTCATTCCATACCGTATCCATTTCAAATTTTCCGTCCTATTCCTTTTTCTGTTCAAAACAATTTTCATTTGAAACTATTTATTTTATTCAAACGGATACAAGAACAAGTATGAGAACGGATACCCGAACTATCTGTTTAAAACTTAAAAGTTCAAAAATTCTATATATTTTCCTGAAATTATCCAAAAAAATTCGAAATTTTCCGAATTTTTCTGAAATTTTCCGAAATATATGTCCTGAAGTTGATCCTTACCCAAAATAATTACTCGTGTGGAAAGAGATTTTAGGTAAAAAAATTTTCGAACCCGTCCCGTTCTTATGGGATTCCCTTTTAGAAATTATTTTCCAATTCTCAAATTTCTCGTTCCGGTCCCATACTCATAAATTCCCTTCCCGAATCCCAAAATTTTCAGGGCTAGTAACAATGCAACAAATTGAAGGCCAAAAAATTGAGCAGAAGTTGAGATCTACGTCAGTTTTGCTAAGGGATATCAAAAGTAAGAAAGAATAAAAGGAATAGTGTGGCACGGAAAGACAAGTTGAAACCAATGTAAAAAAAAACGAGTTTGGAAAAAGCCACCGTACATGATGGACTAACGATATTTTTTAGGTTTGTACCGACAATGTATCCCTATCAAGTGTATAATTTAGCTTTAAGTGTATTTGCAATGGTTGCATGGTTTATTTGTCGTATGATTTTTGAGCTGTGCAAGTGGAAGGGCTGGGCATTTCGGTTTAATTTCGGATTTGGTTCAGATTCAGTTTGATTCGGTTAATTTGGGTCTACTAAAACTATAACTGAACTCAACCAAAGTTAATTCGGTTTGGTTTGTGTTCGGTTCAGTTTGAATATAATTCGGTTTGGGTTAGTTAATTCGGTTTGGTTTAGGTTATTTTCTCTTAATAACATTCATGTTGCTATATTTCTTTGCACTAAGAGTCTTAGAACAATTGATCTGTGATACTTAACAATAGAAAAATTTGAGAAAGTTCTTACTTTCGAGTTTCTACTCGTATTAATTTATTATAACTATTTGCTAGAGTTTTATATTAAAAATTTCTTATTTTGAAACTATAGAGAATCGATGATACGAGAGAAGTAGAAAAAGGTATACAGGAGCAATAAAAGCAGATGAAAAAAATGAATAATTTTTGTTTTCTTTATGAAATTTAACCGCTTATGTGTAACTGTGAGTCTTTAGGTTTTTCTTTTCAGTTTTGAGAATCGAGGAATCCTTAAATAATATGATTTAAAATAATTAATATCATGAATATTATTAATTAAATAAACACATTGGATTTTTGGTTCGGTTCGATTTATAACCAAATCGAATCGAATCATTTGGGTTGACAAAAATCCTAACCGATATGTTTTGGTATAGACTTTGGTTTGGTTTGGGTTCGGTTGGTTCGGTTCGTTTTTTTTTCCCATCCTACGAAAATGTTGGTGTAAGGCCCATGATATGGTAAATATCCGCCCGGTTTGGTTAATTGGTTGTTATGGATAGTTACTGTTGGAACTTCTACGTATCACTAGTTTTTGCTAAACATTCTGTCGATCGTGCATATAAATAAACATCGAGAGACATATGAGATTGAATAAACACGTTTAAAGGGAGAATAAAAACGCGTTAGAGAGAAATTTTTAAAACTCAACCGCAATGATATTCGGATGGCAACAAGTAATTGATTTGCATACGTGATTTCTTTCCCGACTTTTGATTCCTATTCACACTGAATTCTGGACGAGTTTTATCAAATGCTAGACAAGTTTCATCAAACGCTAGACAAGTTTCCTCGCTATACTTCGATAGGGTTTGCAATTCTGTTTGAAGGCTTCTTTAATGATTTCTTACAGACTAAGTGTCGTTATCTTAACTGCAAAAATACTAAAAGCAAAGTATAGAAATCACAAGATCGAGTGATGTTTGGAACGGTACTATATTATATGTTCTGGTTCTGAGTTTAAGAGAATTACGTGTTTCAACCCAAAAGCTCCTTCTAATCCAAAAAGAAAGAGTTCTTACAAAGTAATTTTGGCACAATAGAAAGCCTTAATCCGAACACGTCACTTTACGAATTTGATGACCATACTAGTTTATTTTGTCTTAAAAAAACAAAGATGGTTAAATTGGACTATTCTTTAGGCTTATAAGAATTCTTAAAATCAATTACAAGGGATGACGTATTCAGGACAATATGAAGTTGATATACATATACATATACATATTGACATATCTACTCTATGTTTCTACGGTTTCCGTAGGTGAAATCAGTAAAATCAGAAGAAGAATATGTAGATGATCAATGTCTTTCTCAGTTTCTCTCCTCGAAAACAATCTCCAACGGAGCTTTAAGTGGTTGCTCTCTCTTTTTTTCCTCCCCGTTATAAGTCAGCAAAGTGATAATCTCCCAAAGATTTAATGCTAAACTTTTCCTCCAGATGAAAAGGAGCTTTGTATGGAATTTGTATTTAAGGATGAAGTAGAAGAGGATTTGCTGATAGCATTGGTGCCTTTGGAAGGAGAAGAAGAAGGTATTGGAAGCTTCTTTGGGAGCATTTGTTCCCAGTGGACCTGAGGGAATCTTGAAGCCTCTGAGACATGTAGAAGAAGTGAGAAAAGAGCCAAGAACATGCACATTTGTCTGCTCAAAACAAACGATGTCATCTTAACCGTACGTGTGAAGGTGAGTGAAAATGATGAGTGATTAGAGAGAGTGAGAGAGATGATTATGTATAAGAGAAGATACACGACCAGCATAATGAAGAAGCTGCCTAGGTGTTATGTTTGGGAAAGATGATGTCAATTGGCCGACAAGAGAGACTACTCTTCATTTCTTTGTTCTAGTTTTATTGTTTCTTACATATATAGACTATTGAGTATGTTTGATTTGACACTAATAATAGTGTCTTTTGGAGGCTGTAAGAGAGCTTATAAGATTATCTTAATCCCACAATCATGACAGCACGAGTGTTGTTTTTTCTATTACAAAGCTAAATAAAATTTTGGAGAGAATAAAAAGGGTTTTGAGAATTGGACAAAAGGTCTTAAAAATAGCACCTTTGACACTTTTGTATCCACCTAGGCCAACAATGTATAATTTTTAATTGCTTTTTTTTTTTAAAAGATTCAACTTTTAGAACGATTGAGAGAACCAAATCGGTGGGGTTGAGTTTACATAATCTAGACGAAAAAAATAGTCTCGGGCACTTCGTACAAGAATATCTGCCTTTATATTTTGAATTCGTGAAATATGCGAGATTGTGAAGAAAACCATTGCTCTTGGAATATAAGCAAATTTTATATTCGTTATATGTGGGTGATTTAAACAAATATATATATATATATATGTGCCGTATGTGGTGCAATGTGTATTAGCTGTGTGCCGTATGTGGTACATAACGTAATTATTGACAACTAATATTGCCTTTGTTGATGAAAAGGTATCAGATTTTTAAAGTAGTTTAAATTTCAATTAACTAGAATCAATTTATGCAACTCCTAGGGACGATCAAAAGACTTCTCATGCAACAGAAAGATTATGTATTACTAGGTGATGATGACCCGTGTGTTTTGCATTTTTGCATTTTATTATATATTTTAAACTTATGATTAAAATAAATTTTATTTTAAATATAATGGTTAGATAATTTTGAACTCACTAACTATTTAGATATATAAATATACTTCACACGGGTTTTTCTACTAAAATATATTTTATAATCTCAATATTTTATTGAGTTGATGTGATATTATTTTATTGTCCTATTAGATCAAATTGAAGAATTTGGTATAAAAAAATTTAGTATTTTCTTTAAATACTCTGAATTTACTTTTAACCAACATCAGTATCACCCGAATTTCTATAATCATTTAATTTTATTGTTTTTGTGTATGTATCTTCTCACAAACTTGTCATTGATATATATTGTTAATTTTAAATTTATTGGTTGCGAGAATTACAATTTATTGGTTGCGAGAATTGAAACCATTGATGAAAAAATTATTCTATGTTAAATGGAGTTTTTTTTTTGCTAAAAATGTTAAATGGAGTTGATGATAAAAAAAAAACAATATAGATTGTGCTTTCCTGTTTTCTACAATGTTTAAGGAATATCGAAATAGCTGAAGTGATTTCACAATTGATACTGTGTATACGTATTAAAGTTTTAGATAAAAAAAACATGTTAGAAATTCTAAAAAAATAATTGAGTGCACATGCATCTTTTAAATTATTTAGTGCACATAATTTTAAGAAAAGAATAGAGAAGAGTTTCTAATCAAGACTTGCATGGTATAGCATAGAATCATATAGTGCCATCATATGTTTATAGTTTCTAGGAATTACATGATAAATCATTTAATTTGCGACTTGCAGTGGCAATAGTTGAGGTATCAATCATCATTACCAAAAAATCTTATAAACTACCAAATTGTTCATTGGCTTTAAACAATCTCGATCATAGCATAAGACAATGTCATCTTCTGTGGCACTATATGTATCATAAACCTAATAGTTTGCCTTGGAGACAAGCATTCTCATGCTTGCATAAGCCCTATACGAATGAATGATCCAACTGAAAACAGAATATTTGCGAACACATAATAAAGTAGAAGTTCTCAACTAAAAAGTAAAACACAAAATAGTAAACAGAAATCAGAAGACAAAAATACGGTAGCGAGAGAGAGTAAACAGAGCAAATGGGGTGTGTCAAGAGGGTAGAGAGTGAGAGATAAGAGAGGAGGTGGTGCTGCTTACAGCTTGTCTTCGAAATCAGAGAAGGGAGTCATCTGTTCCTTCATACCCTTCCTCTTCCCGATTTCAGCCACCAGAGTTGAAGCCTGCGATCCCGCCTCGAAAGGGTCAGACGACATCATCTCCCAATGATCAAACACGCACTGAGGGAAGGCCTGTCCTGAGGTTGCTGCCCTAAGCTGACTCGAGAATCCGAATGACTCCTTTAGCCAGTTTTCTCACATTTACCCAAACAGCTAAAAGAACATATAATCAAACATATAATCAGCTAAAGAACTTTGTAACTCTGCACGCTTTTTCTCACAGTATCAAGATGTTGAAAATTTATCAAGAACGTGCAGAGAGTTTAGCAAGAGACGTGCGATAAATTCAATGACGACATACATCTTCCGGAATTCTGGTACACTTTAATCAATCTGCTCATTTCTTGTGATCCGCAACATCATCCCTGAACAATGAAGTAGCTTATCCTTGTAAGAGAGATTATAAAAGGAAAACATGGAGTTTCTCCTTTCAGTGTTATCAAATCTACCTGTGAGTTAAAAACATGTAGCAAACACCATCTATCTTCTCAAATTTTCCAGTAAATTTCTCTACGTACCTGGGACTGCAGCAAACAAAAAAACCTTGGAAAACATTGCGTCTACAATGTAATAGTAACAAAGAGAATAAGAATCCACGATGCCTCCCAAGGACATACCTATCAACAAGTATTATTTCCCTCATGATGAAGGATCAAGTAGCTAGGGAGTTGCTCCGTAAGATTTCTTGGAATGAAATCCACAATGAAAAACGCCCTGAGGATATTACAAATCTCAAAAGATATTAGCCTCAGCGAAAGCAATTAGCCAAACAGAAGACAACATATAAGAACATGGTAGTATGGAACTATGAGTTCTCAATGGAGCTTTATAAGTTAAGAATTTGAGATAATTGTATCGACGGCTATTCAAAACCTGAAGACAAAAATTCTAATAGTTTCGAAGTATGCTTACAAATTAGTTCATGAAAGCTGTCTGTACCTTCTTTAATTTGACCCACAACACAAATCGAGCCTTAAACATATTCGATTTCATGTATGTACCTCTTTAATTTGACCATAAGGAGAGAAAAGCTGCCTCAGAGATATATATGTGGTGTAAGCCGATAACCCTGCACAAGATAAATCTGAGAAACCAGAGAATGCAAACGGAGGATGAATCTAATCGGAGAGAACAGAAACACCATGATCTTACTGCTTTCGAAGAGTTGAGATGGGAATATATACACCGCCGACGGGACTCCAAAGCCTTTGATACGCTTAATGGCTTATTGGAACTCGTAGATGGAATATTGACTGATTTTGATATTGAAGAGAGGAGACGAAGAGTTTGTGAGAGTTAGAAATTTGTTTAATAAAAAAAAAAAAATACAAACCAAAATTTGCGAAGTAATATAACAAATCACACATTGTCTAGCTCAAGGATATATAGAATCTGATATAAAAGAAGATCAAATGAAATTAGAGGAAGTAAATATGGTACAAAACCTGCTTGATCAGGTCGATGATTTGAGCTATATGATCCGAGACGCGTGGTTGGACAGAAGGATCTAAACATTGAAGCTGCTCCATATCTCGATTAAATCTAGTCAAGTACAGCTTCAGAAAGACACAGTGAATTCTATCTAACAAAAAACAAATACTGGCCGAGAAGAGGAATATCTTAAAAGCGGTCCGAGAATGGAACCACTGGCTACTTATCCTATTGATCTAACGGTCACACAAAACTCATGCTTAAGAGGTTCTCACTGAAACTTTCCTGAAGGAACTCTAAAAAGAGCTTCTTGAGCTGTATAATACTTAAACCAAGAAAGAGTTGGCTCTAATTTGCATTGTGAGAACCAGTTTCTTGACATCATTTATCTCACCTTGTCATCCACATCCGTGAAATTTCCAACATAAGACACTTCACATCCTAGATGCTTAAGTTACCTGCCTAATTCCCAATCAAAATCAAAACAGGGGAAAAAAAAATATCAAAAATAAAAACTTGTTTTCCATAGTCCCAGAAAACTTTGAAGCTTCTTTCTCCAAGTTGATACCTCAAGAGAACATCGAAGGTGACGTAGACGCGCGCGCGTGCCCAATGTGGCTGAGGTCGTAAGCCGTGACGCCGCAAACGTACATTCCAACTTCACCTTCGACCTTGGGCTTGAACAGCTCCTTCTTCCGGCAACCAAAGCTCCCTTCCGCCGAAAATCGATTCTCCGCCGTCCGTTTTTGGGTTAGTCGACGGATGAGATGATGATGATGAGAGGGCCGTGAGAGGAGAGGAGACCAGGGTTTTCTTCCCGCCGTACGAAGTCGGGAAAGAAGTCGACTGAGACAGTCCCATTTTCTCATGTTTGGGCCTAAAATATTGGTTCATTGACATATCGATTAATCGAAACTAAAATGTTGGCCATTAAAAATCAGTGCTGATGTGTCAGACAGAGGAGTGCTGACGTGTCAAGCTATTGTGAGGCTCAACTGAGTCTTTATATAATCTCCTTTATATATTAATTGAGAAACATTTTTAGAGAGTATGTTTATTTTTTGAAATATTTATAGTGGTGCTATTTTACTGATGTATCACCACCACACTTATTCTCCCATTATTTTAATACAAATTTTCTTTTTTGATTAGATTAATTACATTACTGTATATGCATTTATCCATTTATTAGTTTTAATACAATGGATTATTTAAAATCAAATTTTAGGTTATATGATGATTTATGATATACATCATATTACACAATACATTTCTTAAAAATGAATAACAAATAGTTTAAAAAAATATTATTTAATGAAATATAATTTATACACAATTTATGATATACACAATACCTTTTTTTGATTAGGCAGAAAATATGTTTACAATAAAAAAGACTTTGATATGTGTGAGTTTAATTAAAAAAAATTATAACAAATTAAAACTATAATTTATGTTACAGTAAAAAATACTTTGATATGTGTGATTTTAATAGATATCCATATTTATAAATATTTTTTTTCTTTATATAATTTGTTAATAGAACCATATATTTAAACTTGAAAATAAGTTAAAAATATTATGTCAAAAATTTGAAATATTAAATTATATTATTCACATATATATAAAACTGATTAAATTATTTTTACTTTAAACAATTTCAAAATCATTTTTAATAAAACTATTTATAGATTTTTTATCCTGCGCATGGCGCATGTTATCACCTAGTAGATTATTATATACTAGGAGAGAATCTGTGCTATACGCGGATTTTGTTTAATGTGTGTTTTAAATAATTCTCCCTCTGTTTCATAATAAGTGTCATTTGGAGAAAATGTATCTGCAATGTATCTGGATGTATTAAACTCAAAACACATCCATATACATCCAGTTACATTGCAGATATATTTTTTCTAAATGACACTTATTATGAAACAAAGGGAGTATGTTTTATACATTTATATTTTGAGCATCAATTTTCTATTACGTTTTTTAAGAATTTTTTATTTTTTTCGATTTTTTCTGATGAATCTTAATAATATTTTCTATACATTATATTACGAATATTATTTTGTTCTTCACGTATTTTTTTCTTTCGTCTTTAACTTTCTCAATTTATCATTTCGAGTTTTCTTTTTATATATCTTTTATTTGTATTCATTTTTGTTTTTGTCTTTCTTTTCTCTATCTTTTCGATTGTTTATTGAATATTGATTTATGCTTTATAATTTGATAGATTGAAATTTATTTTTCAATTGTTTGAAATTTCTTAAATTATTCAATCTCATAATTTATTTATTTTTTTCTTCACTTGTATTAAAATTTAATTATCCTTATTAATTTAGAAATGAAAATTAAATCACTAAAAATGCATTTAAAATCTTATATTATATAATATTTATATGTTTATGATGTTTTAAATTAAATTTAAAATTTAGTTACCTTATAGTTATGTTATATTGATTTTTAAATAGTTAAATTTTATCTATAGTTAATAGCTGGGTTAATATTTATTAGTATTATTTGATGGTTTTTTTAAATTAAATTTCATGTGGACCAATGAGATGAGGCTGATGTGTCATCACTGAAGAACTCCCCTTCATTTTTTATAATATAGATCGTTATAATTATTATTGTTACAAGAACTATTTTTGTATTTTTTTTTAGTTGTGAATGGTTCAGTCCTATCATCGCATACACAAAGATAACAAAGCCACTATCAAGATTGGCCTCCAAATGGCCAAACCAAACATTATAAATGTTTAGCTTAACTTGAACAACTTTAAAACAGTAGAAGATCACATTGTGCTTAAAAACACTTACGATGTAATCTATTATGGTGAAATTGGTATGGATAAACCAAGCCAAAGCTTCCAAGTCGTTTTCAATACTGAAATGTCACATACCAATTTCTAGTGAACCAATACGTGCGGTGTTAGCATTTTTCTCTCTTCGTAGCTGCTAAGTCAGCCTAAATCTGAATCAAATTTACAAGTTTGGATGTTTACAAATGAAGGGTCCCATTTCTTACATACAAGTTTACATCACAATGAACAGTGGAATCAAATTAGTCTAATAATAGAGAGTAACTCTGTAGACCACTTTTTTTCAATCTTTACAGGGTGCTATGACATTTTACAAATTTCTAGAAACTGTAATGAAAGACTAAACTTTGAAAAATTACGTAAGTGTTGATGGGTATCTGATTGACTCATAATTTAGCATGTTTTATCATTTATTTTAAATAGTTTTGCATCTTCTTGTGCATATATTTAGTCACTTTTAGTCTCATTTGCATTCATATTAGAGTTTAGTGAGTCTTAACCTAGATTGTTGCATATTTGTACATACAGAATCTTTATTAGGTGTTTTAAAGGCTTGCAGGACCATGTGGAGTTCATGGATGAACAAGAGGAGGAAGAGAAGTGGCCAAATGAGAAGCAGAGATCTTTTAGCAGCATATCAAGCTTAGTATCGAGCTACTAAGCTCGATACAGACCAACAGAGAAGATGGAGGCTTCATATCAAGCATATGTATTGAGCTGCATAACTCGATATAGACCTATCGGGATCTTGAAGGAAGCGTATCGACCGAATGTATCGAGCTACCAAGCTCGATACAAACCACCAGGGAAGACAAGAGGAGCATATCGACTGATAAGTAGATTTTTCTGCTACTTGGTTGATATATCATGGTTTTTACCGGTTTTTGAACCATGATATAAGTGTTTCTATAGAGTCTTTTGGTATTTTTAGAGTCCTATTAGAGTGTTTGCAGGTTGGACTACGTTTGAAGAATAATTGGAGATTCTGGAACTTTTTGGAACATTTTGCAAGAAGCTGCGAAGTGATGAAATCAGAGCCGAAAAACACAAGGAGTGTCGATCGACACTAACTCTTGGTGTCGATCGACACCAATCGAGATCGCCCAAGTTTCACAGACTTCAATCAGAAAAAGGAAATTGCCTGAAGTTCTCATTATTTACAAAATTGCCCCTGACGCGAATTTGCCTATATAAATAAGTTTTAAAGGCATTGTTTAGCCTCACCACATTATTATTATTTTTCTGTTTTTGAAACTTATAGAGAGATTGAACTAGAGCTTTTTGTGGATATAATTCTGTACTCTTCTGAGAAGTTTTTGAACCCTTTTAATTTTATTAATCTCTTTTATGCAATCTTCTTTATTCATGATGTTTTCTTCATTCACCATGTCTGAGTAGTTTGCTAGTTAGGTTAGGGTGATTTAGGGTTGATGAAGAGTTTGTAGAATTATTATTGCTGTTAGGAAAATCAATTGGATCTTCATCTTGATTTGTGCTTAACTTGGTTTCTTAATTGATCACTTAGAAATCAAACCTTAGGTTATTTAATAGATGCGAGAGCATTATTAGTAACTTGAACTAATCATAGGTAAGCAAAATACCTATTCACAAAGAGATTTTGTTTAGGTATTTTGTGAACAATCGAACCTGTTTTTAATGCTTGCCTTAGTTGTTTGAATTCACAAAGAGATTTAGAATTCTGGAATTTAGGCATAGATAACTTCTGCAATGAGAGTTGATTGGTTTTAAAATGGTGTTTCGAGTTCTAGACGGTTTTTAATAAATCCTTAGCAGTTAATTTCTACATTCTTGGATTCAACCTGTGAAATACCCTTGCCTAGCGCCTTAGTCTCCTGAACTTTAAGAACCTATTTTTGTGATACTCATTTATTTCATTGCTTCGTTTTACTTTTATTTGATTTAATTTAGCATAATTCGAACCTAGAATTCATAGTGTATCATCTACTTCCTTTAGAATACGATAACCCTTTATACTTCAACTGCTTTGCTGTGCATTTGCAATATTGATTTATTGGGTAAAACTTTGACCCTATCAAGTTTTTGGCGCCGTTGCCGGTGAAGTAATAGCTGCCTACAAAATCTAGTATTAGGATTTTGACTAGGTTTTGTTTTTGTTTTGGTTACTGATTGATTTAGTTTCTTATTTTTGGTTTCAGGTGCATGCCCAGTACCAGAAGCAACAAGGAAAAGGAACTAATCACACTCAACCAGGAACTTGGCCGTCTAGAACACACAAACCGCAAATCTGCAATAACGTCGATCGACACCCACACTAGCGTCGATCGACACCCACACAGAGATGGTTGAGCCTGTGATTTTGATTCGTGATGAAGGTGGTAACTTCGTGGATATGGAAGGAAACAGAAGGAACAACCGAGGCCAAAGACTTGATGAGAATGGAGCCGCCATCATCGAGCAAGCAGTACAAATTGCACCTGCGATTGCTGGACGAGGAAGAACGCTTGGGGATTACAACAGGCCGGACCAGTTCTACGCTAGCAGAGCTGCGATTCGTCCTCCTGCATTCCAGAGGAATGATTTCGAGCTGAAGCCTGCCTACTACACACTTGTGGCTCAGCACCCTTTCCATGGTCTTCCTCAAGAACATCCCATGGACCACATTGAGAGATTTGAGGACTTGGCATCAAGCATTAAGGCTAATGGAGTGTCCAATGATTATCTCTTCTGCAAGATTTTCCCCTACTCGCTTGCTGGAGATGCATCGTACTGGCTGAAGCAGTTGGATCCAGGATCCTTGACCACTTGGGAAGAAACAAAGAATGCATTCTTATGCAACTTCTTCGATGACGCAAGATCCAAAGAGCTAAGGACAAATATCACTACATTCTTCCAAGGACCCACTGAAGCATTCAAGGCTTCTTGGGTGAGGTACATAGCTTACCAAAGGGACTGCCCACATCATGGTTTCAGCGAGCCGCAGCTTCTCGGAATCTTCTACTGAGGGATCGATTGGAGGTACCAGATGGCTCTAGACGCTGCGAGCAATGGCAACTTCAGCACCAGATATCCAGAAGATGCAATGGTGCTTATAGAGAATTTGGCCTCTTCCAACAGCACCAAGAATGCAGACTTTGAGAGGAGACAACACGCTGGTGCGAATGGAGGAAGCCAAATAGCTGAGGGTAAGGGAAAGCTGGACAGCGTACACAACATCTTAGTGGGGAAGAAGCAAGTTCACTTTACTAATGAGGTAGAGACATTCGAGCCTAATGATGAGTGTGAGGAAGAAGATGTCAACTACATCAATGGAGGTGGTTTTCAAGGCCAAAGGTTCGAAAATCAGCAAGGAAACAGGGGTTTCAATGGAAATTATCAGAGGAGTTCCTTCACGGGAAATCAAAACTCTTCTGGTTATACTCAAAAGCCCCCATTCCAGAACAACAATTACACAAGGAGCTATGGTTCTTCTTCCTACCAGAATCCACCTGCAAAATTTGCAGACAATGAGGTGAAATCTATGCTAGAGCAACTTCTAGAAGGACAGCAGAAGATGACAGTGGATTTCAATGGGAAGATTGATTCACTGTACCAAGAACTGAATGGGAAGATTGAGAGCTTGAACTCTCATATGAAGAAATTGGATGTTCAAGTTGCTCAAACTGCAAGAGCTGTCAACAGGCAAGAAGGATTTCTTCCAGGAAGAACTGACACTAATCCCAAACGCCATGTGAACGCCATCACATTGAGGAGTGGAAAGAATCTTTAACCTGTGCAGAAAAGAGGTCTCAGTGCTGAAGAATTCGAGGAGATTGAAGACATTGAAGATGGAGAATGTGTGCCTGCGGAGCAAGTGTCGATCGACACTACTACAGAGTGTCGATCGACACCCATAAAAATTCGCGAAAAATTGACTCGAGACGAAGCAAAATCGACCAAGCTCGACACGAAGGAGTCGACACCAAACCCGAGTGTCGATTGACACCAGGCGGGTGTCGATCGACACCCCTCTCGGACATCACCAAATCAGCTCAAAACAACGAAAGTTGCAGAGGAAAAGGTGTACAAACCGAAGATACCTTACCCCTTGATACCAAAGATGTCGAAGAAGGAGCTGCTTGATGCCAGATGCAAGGCTATCATGGACAGGCTAGTGGTTGAAATTACTTTGATAGATGCCATTAGAACCACTCATGTGATAAGAAGATACTTGAAGAAGATGATGACAAAGAACCTGGACATTGAGGAAGGAGTGATGATGATATCTGAGCAAGTCAGTGCTGTGATTCAGAAGAGGATTCCAGAAAAACTCTCAGATCCTCGAAGCTTTGTTCTGGATTGCTCAATCTTTTCGGGCAGGTTCGGGAGGTCTTTCTGCGATTTGGGCTCAAGTGTGAACCTTATGCCTCTTTCAGTTGCTCTGAGGCTGGACATGACAAACTTTCAGGCCACCAAGATCTCTTTGGTTCTTGCAGATCATTCTGTAAGGATCCCTGAAGGTGTCTTAGAGGATGTTCCTATCAAAGTGGGAGATTGTTTGATTCCCATAGACTTTGTGGTTCTGGCTTATGATGAGGAACCCAAAGATCCTCTAATTCTTGGAAGATCTTTCTTAGCAACAGCTGGAGCAATCATTGATGTAAGGAAGGGAAGAATTGCACTGAATGTTGGTGACTTGGTGATGAATTTCGACATGGAGAAGCTGATGAAAAGGCCAACGATCCATGGACATACATTCTATGTGGACTCCCTCACCAACCTTGCGCAGGAGATCTTTCAAGAGGACAATCCGACATACCCTCTAGAAAGAGCTTTGACGACGTCTACAACAGAAGTGAAGTTGTCAAGAAGGAGATCATGAAGCTCTTGGAAGCTGGGATCATCTATCCCATTTCAGACAGTGCTTGGGTCAGTCCAGTTCATGTGGTTCACAGTGGTGAAGAATGAGAAGGATGAGCTGATTCCTACAAGGACTGTGACTAGACACAGAATGTGCATAGACTACAGGAAGCTGAATGTTGCGACCAGAAAGGATCATTTTCCTTTGCCTTTCATTAATCAGATGCTGAAAAGATTGGCGAATCATCCTTACTACTGCTTCCTTGATGGCTATTCAGGGTTCTTCCATATTCCTATCCATCCAGACGATCAAGAGAAGACCACGTTTACATGTCCTTATGGTACATTTGCATATCGCAGAATGCCATTTGGACTTTGTAATGCTCCTGCGACCTTCCAAAGATGCATGATGTCTATCTTCACAAACATGATTGAGAAGTTTATGGAGGTCTTTATGGATGATTTTTCTGTTTATGTGTCATCTTTTAAAGACTGCCTAGAGAACTTGTGTGATGTGTTGAAGCGATGTGAAGAAAAGCACTTGGTTCTAAACTGGGAAAAGTGTCACTTTATGGTCAGAGATGGCATTGTGCTTGGGCACAGAGTTTCAGCAGAAGGCATCACAGTAGACCGCACCAAGATTGAAGTGATGACAAGCTTGCAAGCACCTGATTTTGTCAAATCAGTGAGGAGTTTTCTGGGGCATGTTGGGTTCTACAGAAGATTCATCAAGGATTTCCGCAAAATTGCAAGACCACTCACTGCTCTTCTCTGCAAAGATGTCAAGTTTGAGTTCACTACAGAACAGATCAAGCAAACTTTGGTGAGTGCTCCTATTGTGCAACCTCCAGACTGCAATTTACCTTTCGAGGTAATGTGTGATGCCAGCGATTTCGCAGTAGGCGCGGTTTTGGGGCAGAAGAAGGACAAGAAACTTCACGCCATCTACTATGCTAGCAGAACATTGGATGATGCTCAAAAGAATTATGCAACCACTGAGAAGGAACTTTTGGCTGTGGTGTTTGCCTTTGAGAAATTTCGACAGTACCTAGTTGGCTCCAAGGTGATTGTTCACACTGATCATTCTGCATTGAAGTACTTGATGAAGAAGAAGGATGCAAAACCAAGGTTGTTGAGATGGATTTTGCTTCTTCAAGAGTTTGACATAGAGGTTAAAGACAAGAAGGGAGTTGAGAATGGAGTAGCTGACCATCTTTCAAGGATCAGGGTCGAGGATGACGTTCCCATTGATGATTTTCTGCCTGAAGAGAATGTCTACTTCGTTGAATCCCGTTTTCAAGCCATGAGTTAGGAAAATCTGCAATTTTCTGCAGAAAGGAGCCTAGTGTCGATCGACACCCCCTATGCAAACTTGGAGAAAAATCGCGAAACATTTCGGATCGATACGAGCTTGAGACAAAAGTCACGTGTGTCGATCGACACCACCCTTAGTGTCGATCGACACCACCCTTAGTGTCGATCGACACCCGTCGCAGACTGCAGCAATACTTCAACAACTCTTGAACGAGGTGTTTCAACAACCAATTTTTGCTGTTTCTGATTCCAATAGGCCGTGGTATGCTGACATTGTGAACTTCCTGGCTGCTGATATTGAGCCTAAACATCTCAAGAACTATGAAAAGAAGAAGTTCATGAGACAACAAAGGAGGTACTATTGGGATGAGCCTTACTTGTACAAGCATTGTTCAGACAATGTTTACAGAAGATGCATAGCAGAGAGTGAAGTTCAAGATGTGCTGTTTCACTGTCATGGTTCTGAGTATGCTGGACACTTTGCTACCTTCAAAACAGTGTCCAAGGTTCTACAAACAAGATTCTGGTGGCCTACTATGTTCAAGGATGCACAGCTATTCATAACTCAATGTGATGTTTGTCAAAGAAGGGGGAAGATCAGCAAGAGACATGAGATGCCACAAAACTTCATCCTTGAAGTTGAAGTCTTTGATTGTTGGGGCATTGATTTCATGGGTCCTTTTCCCTCATCTTTTGGGAAAAAGTACATCTTGGTTGCTGTGGATTATGTATCCAAGTGGGTGGAAGCGATTGCTAGTAAGACCAATGATGCTGCAGTGGTTCTCAAGCTGTTCCGAACCATCATTTTTCCAAAATTCGGAGTGCCTCAGATTGTTTTCAGTGATGGTGGTTCTCACTTTATTAACAAGGTATTCAACAAGCTGTTGAAGATGCATGGTGTTCAACATCGTGTGGCTACTCCTTATCATCCTCAGACGAGTGGACAGGTTGAAGTCTCCAACAGACAGATCAAGCAAATCCTGGAAAAGACAGTAGGCAAGACAAGGAAGGATTGGGCTGTGAAGTTAGATGATGCACTTTGGGCCTACAAGACTGCTTACAAAACGCCACTTGGGACTACACCATTCCAGCTACTTTATGGCAAGGCTTGCCATCTCCCAGTGGAATTGGAACAAATGCACATTGGACTATCAAGAAGATGAATTTTGACTTGAAGCCTGCTGCAGAAAGGCACCTAGTACAACTCAACGAGTTGGATGAGCTTCGCCATCATGCCTATGAGAACTCAAAGATCTACAAGGAGCGCACAAAGGCATATCATGATAAGAAGATCATCTCCAGAAACTTCGAACCAAATGACCAGGTACTTCTGTATAACTCTCGTTTACAATTGTTTCCTGGAATATTGCGTTCACGTTGGTCAGGTCCCTTCACCATCGAAGAGGTCAGACCATATGGAGCTGTGGTCTTAACAAACTCCAAAGGAGAAGAACTCAATGTGAATGGACAAAGGGTGAAGCATTATTGGGCTAAAGCTGAGAAGCCAGAAGGACACATTGTGTCTTTGGCTAATGCACCTTCCATTTGAACCCACCTGCAAACGTCAAGCTAATGACTTAAAAGAAGCGCTGAGTGGGAGGCAACCCATTGTTAGGTACGTTTTTCTTTATATTTAGTTTTAGTTTTATGACAAGCAGTATCTTTTGGGTATTTCTACTTGATCAATGACCCACTCCTTGTAACCGAATGTAGTATAGGTTATGGGTCTTATCAATCCGATGAGAAGATTTAAGCTACTGCATTTATGAGATTCTTTTACAAGCTAAAACATATTTAATGGTTTAAGTGGAAAGAAACTATCACCCTACTTGCCACAATGATAGAGAACCAAGCAATAAACTAGATCTAGTTAAGGAAAGAAAGAAACAGAAACTAAAGAATCAAACTTTGCAAGATGAAATGGCAATCGGTTTAACGGACAAGGGATCTGGAGGTAAACAAGAAAAAGACCTTTCTTTGATGCAAATGTTGACTACCTATGTGGCTAATCCTTTAGCGCAGAGTTCTCAAGCTAGATAAATCCACCTCCGTGGTATAAATCTCTTTGTCATCTCATAACCTAACCTCGCTCTCGCGTAGTGATCCACGAGAATGACAAGCTTTATTTAACAACCCTACTAAAGCCAAAACGCTCCCTAGGCATCTAATCCCTTAGGCTAGGATGAGCGAATCTCTTATGAGATTGGTCCTTGGAAACATTCAAACATGGCGTTTGCTTGAAGAAGCTCAATGGCAAAGATCAAATAGCGAAGATGACTAAGCATTAATAACATCAAATAAGAAAGGATTAAGATGGATTAAGCATAGATCTGCATCAAAGATTGGGACTTTAACTTATTTTCCCTACCCTTATCCCAAAACCGATAAGGATTACTCACGTACCATTTGAGAAACCTCAAGATCCATAAGAATGAGAAGGTAACTCATAGGTTGTGAGGTAGTTAAAATGAGAAAAGAAAGAAGCTTTTACAAGAGAATGTTATGAAAGAATACTTGCAAACTTCAAAATATCATCAAAGATCAAAGCTTGAAAACAAGCCTCAATGGTGAAAAATGCTAGAGGTTTTTGTTCTGAAAAGATGACAGTAAAACTAAAGATGGGATTTGAGAGAGAGAGATAGGCGTGGGGGACAAAGTATTTATACATGAAAGAGGAAAAACCTAAAACGTTGGGACCACTTTCCCGAAATGGTACTCTTTTGGACTGTAGCGTTTCGGCCTCAAGTCGTAATGAGCAAGCCGACATGCTGCTTCTTTTCATGATTCTTCGAGCGGTCTTCATATCGGGCAAGTGCTTCGGGATCATGTCGTGAAGGATTGCCTTCCTTGTTACTCGAATCGGGTACTTCCCGTTACCTTGCTCCGATATCCGTCTTCATGGAATCCTTTTGCTGGATCTTCGCTCCGAGGTGTTCCTTTCGGGACTAAGTCGCTGCTACTCGTAGAGGTTCATCGTGCGCTTGTCCATATCGGCCACTGGGTCGTGATCCATGCTCGATATCATCTGTTCGTCCTCCATTTGTGATCTCCCTTCTTGGTTTCTTCTTCGGACCATCCTAAGCACCTGAAAAAACACTCCAAACATGCAAGACTATGCAGAAACCTAACCTAATGCATCTAAACTTAACATGAGTGAATATGTGATGAAAACTAAGGTGAAAGTGCAAGAATGAAGTCCTAACTAGCATGAAATGTGTGCTAAAAACATGCAATTTATAGAGATATCAACACCCCCAAACTTGCCTTTTTGCTTGTCCTCAAGCAAAAGCCAACCGGATGGGTGATGTTTTAAAAGAAAAGGTGTAAGTTTGAATTCAAAACGCCATTTAAAAGAAATCAACTCAATGTATAAGTTCAGGTTTCTAGGATGGAAGTCGAATTCTACCTATCCAAAAAGCCTTAGCCACATTCATCGCAAAATCAAGCAAAATCAATCCTAACTTAGATGCACATTCAAATTCCCAATTCCCTTTCACATTCATTAAGAAATTTAAAGTGTGGATCTCATTCATACCTGTCAATCAACTCACTTGGTTCAGGGTAAGGTAACGAGCTAAATATGAACTCGTAATGCAAACGGGTTTAGTGTTTAAGTGGGATCACTCATGAAAGGAATCTTCATAATGCAAAATGCTAAGGGTAAAAACCAACGGATGCATACAAGGCTATACTTCCATCTACCCAGAACACCTATTTCGTTTCCTACCCTAATCTAAACTGCTCCCTCCTAAGCTACCCTTTGTTTTGGCATTTCGCCTTATACCCGATATTACTCTTCGATATTACATTTCCTGGTCATTTTCGGGGGACTTCTTCTTTGTTGGAGATCGGTTTCGGCTTTCTAGCTCCTTTGTTGCGTTCCTTGCGTTTCACCTTTGGTGTTGTTGGCCGGATTTAAACTTTGTTGATTGGCCTTCTTTTGTTTTCTTTTGGAATCGCCTCTTTCTTCTTTTGGTTTCGAGCCTCATTTGTTGCTGCCATCTCTTTATTCGTGTCCC
Source organism: Alliaria petiolata (assembly GCA_020283515.1). NCBI lineage: Eukaryota > Viridiplantae > Streptophyta > Magnoliopsida > Brassicales > Brassicaceae > Alliaria > Alliaria petiolata. The sequence continues at coordinate 485,295,699 of JAHZTW010000001.1, read as the reverse complement.
CGTCTGACTCAGTGGTCTGCTTCTTTCCCTTTTCTGTCAATGTATCATCAACTGGAACCCACCCTCTTTTCCTAGCCTAACCAGCAATATCAGCCTCAAATTTCGGTATCAAGCCGTTTCAGTATCTATACCACTTAACCTAGTGTTGACTCGAGATGTGAGCCAACGTCTACATGGAAATCTAACCTTGTCGATCTAAACCCAACACTTTTTGCCTAAGAAGATTCTAAAATGGTGCAAAGGCCTCACATGCTCTCACAAAAGTTTTTATGGCTTAAAACGAAGGTTTAGGTTTTGGGTGTGGTCTGGTACTTGGACTAGCATAAGAGTGGTCAAAAGGAAAGAGAGTCCAAGTGAAATCTATGAGTTGATCGACAAATGTGAACAAGATAATTAAATTTTCATTTTAACGGTTCAAGTTCATTAGAGAAATGGTTCAAATCGCAATGCATCAAGCTAAAACCGACGTTCACAAGACAAATTCCAAATGTGGTGCGTCCTTAAGCTCAGTCTAATTCCAAATGCATCAAACAAACAAGAACTAAGGTATTGAATTCATGACTTAAAAATGGCTATTTACAAGGATTCATCCTACTTAACACCCTATGCGAATGCTTATGAATCCTAAATGAATGCATCTAGACTCAATCCTAATATGGAAATGCAACTACATGAATCTTTTTGTGGGATAAATTTTCAAAATTTTTCAATTTTTTT
>JAHZTW010000001.1:485241286-485263872 GCA_020283515.1 Alliaria petiolata | reverse complement strand
GACCTTCCAGGAAGTCCTCTGCGGAACCGTGTGAGTGAGGCCAAAACACGGGAAAAGGTCACGTGGTGATTGCAGGGACAAGTAAATCGGTCGGTCGGACCACCGAAAAAAATAACGCACCGGCCGTCGGACAGGGGCGGGGCCCACGAGCCCGACGGAGGGATGGGTGACTCGCCGGTAGGGGCGGTCGGGGTGTTACAGATAAGCTTTACATCAAAGAAACCATGAAGTCTCAAAGATCAAAGGATGTGGAACAAAAGGTCGCACATAAGTTACAGAAGGCTTCTGATATACCGGTTGATCCCTTTGATATGACGCACCAAGACGTATCGATGACTCCTTGGATATGACGCACCAAGACAAGCCAAGTGATCAATGGATATTGCACACCATAATCAAAAATGAGAATCACTCTCAAAAGTTGCAAAATCGAAATCTGATTTTATTTGATGAAAATGGGCCTCTATAAATAGGAAAAATACATCATAATCCCTCATAAAAGTAGCCTAACATGCACAACATCTAGGAAAACAAAATTCAAACTCTAATCTGCATGTATGAGAGAGAAACATCCATAAATAAATGTAGTCTTTGCTTTGGACGAAAATTGAGGCTTCTCTTGATTGTCTTTGGGCTTCAAATAAGGTCATTTCTTCTTAAATCTAGCACATGAAGTTGCAAACCTTGATTAAATGATTTGCTGATGTCCATGATCACATCATAAATAGCAAAGCACCTAAATTGTCTTTGGTGCTTACACTCGTCCAAGCTATTCCAGAGAGAACAAGAGCCAATACCCGAGGGAAACCAAACCGATTGTGGTTCCAAAGGTCGAAGTTACACCATATGCTGATCAGAAAGGAAAGGCAAATGAGAGAGTAACAAGAACCAGAGATGTTAGTTGTTTTAAATGCCATGGAAGAGAGCATTATGCGAGTGAATGTTCCAGCAAAAGGGTTATGATTCTCTTAGAGAATGGAGAAGTAGAATCAAAAGATGAAACTCAAGTGCTATCTACAGATGAGCAAGAGATACTTCCAGTACAAGGAGAATTGTCGGTAGCAAGAATATCTTTAAGCGTGCAAGCCAAGACTCAAGACCAAGAACAAAGAGAAAACCTGTTTCACACCAGATGCAATATTAAAGGAAAGGTTTGTAATCTTATCATCGATGCGGGCAGTTGCACCAATGTAGCCAGTAACGCCATGGTTAAGAAGCTTGGGTTAAAGACAACAAAGCAACCTACACCTTATAAGCTTAAATGGCTTAACAACAGTGGGGAAGTGGGTGTTAATAATCAAGTAATGGTTCATATATCCATTGGCAAGTATGAAGACGAGATACTCTATGATGTGTTACCTATTGAGTCTAGTCATATCCTTCTAGGGAGGCCTTGGCAATCAGACAGAAAAGTGATCCATGATGGGTTCTCAATCGCCATTCATTCGAGTTTAAAGGAAAGAAAACCATCTTGATACCTTTGACACCGCAAGAAGTGTATCTTGATCAATAGAAAGAGTCAAAGCAGCCAAAGCATTCGAACTTCTTTGCCATAGCCACTGAGGTTAAGAAAGCTCTCTACTCTAATCAATATATGCTTTTATGTGCTTTTAAAGAAACACTTACAAGCTTGACTAACCTTACACCGGTGCTGCCGAGTGAGATGACTAATCTTTTACAAGAATATAGTGATGTTCTTCCTCACGAAACTCCAAAAGGATTGCCACCAGTTCGAGGCATTGAGCATCAAATAGATTTTGTTCCTGGATCAGAACTTCCAAACCGACCTGCGTATAGAACTAATCTGGTGGAAACAAAGGAGTTAGAAAAACAAGTCAATGAGCTTATGGAGAAGGGACATATCCGTGAGAGCATGAGCCTTTATGTCGTCCATGTGTTACTTCTTCCAAAGAAGGATGGAAGTTGGCGCATGTGTGTAGACTGCCGAGTCATGAACAATATCACGGTAAAGTATTGGCACCCTATCCCTAGGCTAGATGACATGTTAGACGAGTTGCATGGTTCTAGCATATTCTCTAAGGTTGATCTTAAAAGTGGCTATCATCATATTAGCATGAAAGAATGAGATGAACGGAAAACTGCATTCAAAACTAAAAATGGTCTATATGAGTGGTTAGTTATGCCGTTTGAATGCTCCTAGCACTTTTATGAGATTAATGAACCATGCACTTTTATGAGATTAATGAACTATGTACTACAATGCGGTCTTTATTTGTAGAATATGAAAATGATGAATTTTGGTATAAAATAAATAAAAATAATAATTTACTATGAAATAATTAATTTCAAATAATTTTGGTGAAAAAATATATCAAGAATCTCAACAGCCAATAAGAACACAACACGTGTCACAATCCATATTTTATTATACAACTAATTTTTGTGTCCAATTAATGAGTGCCACGTGGCCTTGTTGAACTCTATTTTCACGAATTCAACATGTTGAAAAGATTCAACATCTTTTAATCCACATCATTTTCAATAAAAAATGAACATGCCATTACACTACTTCAACTGTTGAATAAAAAAATTCAACATGCCATTACAATACTTCAACTGTTGAATCAAAAATTTAGCATGCCATTGTAAGTAGTCGAATATAAGCTCTAATGACTCTCCACCTTGCGGGGTGTATTGCTTTCAAAAAATGCAACACTTTCACCTCGACTCGCCAGCCTGTTTTGAAAGGTTTCACATCCTTAAGGTACGTGAATCCGTTTGAAGCAACCATTTAAGAATTATGGGAGATATTAGGTGAGATAACTTTTGAGAATATGATGTTTTGATGAGGCGATCATATCAATATTTATATACAAATCATTAGGTTAAAGGATATATTAGCAAGACAATCTTGGAGGTGAAGCAAATATATATTCAATATCTTTCGTTTCGAAAATTAACTGGTAGGTAATATTAGGAAGAATGATTTCCGTGATATTAGGTAATATTATATGATACCCTAATGTAAAAATTTTGAATATGCTGATTAGTAGATATCATATCTAAAATGTTTGTGCAAATATAGTTATTAGTTTATTTTGTAAAGAGTCAGTTTAGATTTTCGGAAACTGTATGAGCTATTTTTAGGTGTAATATTCACATATTCTATAAATGTATTCTTCATTGGATAATACTAACAACTACCATTTAATAACATATTATTTAACTTTTGCCAGCCGTCATTTTCTTTTTCTTACTATTGATATTATAAAGCCTTTTTTGCTCTTATCTTCTTCAACTAATTACTAATTTTTTCTTTTTCTTTCTAACAGGAATAAGAAGAAGAAGAAGAATGAGAAGAAGGAGAAGAAGAAGAAGAATGTAAACAATGTTGTCAGGATTTTACGTTGCCAACAGAGTTTTCAGACCAATGACATTTTTGTAATTAAGTCAAATAAAAAAAAGTTTTGTTTTAAAATTTATTATGATATTAGGTAATATTATATGATACCCTAATGTAAAACTTTTGAATATGCTCATTAGTAGATATCATATCTGAAATGTTTGTGCAAATATAGTTATTAGTTTATTTTGTAAAGAGTCAGTTTAGATTTTCGGAAACTGTATGAGCTGTTTTTAGGTATAATATTCACATATTCTATAAATGTATTCTTCATTGGGTAATACAAACAACTACCATTTAATAACATATTATTTAGCTTTTGTGAGCCGCCATTTTCTTTTTCTTACTATTGATATGATAAAGCCTTTAGCTTTTGCCAGCCACCATTTTCTTTTTCTTACTATTGATATGATAAAGCCTTTTTTGCCCTTATCTTCTTCAACTAATTACTAATTTTTTTTTTCTTTCTAATAGGAAGAATGTAAACAATGTTGTCGGGAAATGTTGCCAGGATTTTAAGTTGCCAACAGAGTTTTCAGACCAATGATATTTTTGTAATTAAGTAAAATAAAAAGAAGTTTTTTTGTTTAAAATTTATTATTAAATATTATAATTAGATAATTTTTATCAAAAGTTTCATGCCCTCACATAACTGCGGACCAACCACGTAGTATACAATTAAACTTATTTTTCTAATAGAGAATATTCTCGACAAAGATAATTAAATCTTATTGACTATTGACTGTTTTTCTCATCTCCACACGAAAAGTTTCTCGATCTTATCTTTTACTTTTTTACCATTTTTTATTATTATTTATTGTGTCTATCGTAAAAACAAAATTCGTCTTTCCTCTAAAAATATGGATTTTGTTAAAATTATAAGAGACAAAATTGAAGATCTAACTTCATCTGGGGTTTGATGGGCTATCGATGTCAAAATCCTTAGGTTATGGAGACAACCGGGAGATGGAGGTGATACCATTGAGATGATTTTAAGTGATGAAAAGGTTCAAAATCTTCAAACTCATATATCTCAAATACATTTTCTTTATTTAATATATTATTATTTTCTTCAATTTCTTTCCAATTAGGTTATCAAGTATTAAAAATATAAAGGTTAAATGTTTTTTATTTATTTATTTTCTTTATGTTAAAAGGGATTGAAGATCTGGGCGAGGATATTGGAAATAGATGTTTTTAGATATCAAAATAAAATTAAACAAGGTGACTGGAAGTTTTTAATGGCTTTCCGAGTAGTTCCATTTGTTGGTCATCCATGGATTCCATACCAAAAAAATCAAATTATCTTCAGAAACCCAACCTTTATCGATAATATTGATCCAAAGTCTGATAGCATATTTTTGGATGCTCCAAAATTTGAAGATATCATTGACTACAACATTGACCCATACGAGTTAAGAGGTTAGTTTATTTTTAATAATTGTATTTACTTGTCATAACTTTTACAAATGTTTATTGTTCTAACTTTTTGACAATAATTAATTGTTTACCTTGCTCAACTTTGTAATGTTTTTAATAGATTTTATTGGTGTTGTTTCATCTGTTGGACATCTGATAGTTTGTAATCCTCCTTCATACTTGGAGGAATCATACAAATTATATTTCGATCTTATAGACGAGGAGTAAGTCATCTAATATGTACTTTATTTTTGATTTGTCAATATAATTTAATTTTCTCTAAGGCTATGTTCATTTAAAACAAATCTTTATTTTTAATAATTATTGTAGGCACAATATTGTCAATTGTTATGCAAATGGAAACATTGCCAAAAACTTTTTTGATCAATGGAATATGAGTTCGAAGAATAGAGTGATTTGCATTCTTAGGTTTTGGATGTTTGAAGAAGGAGAAGGTATATAACTTAATTTTTTGAGAAAATATTACTAATTCCATAAATTTTGTGTTGGGTGATCAATTATTTTTTTGCTGAAACAAATTCATATAAATTTAGATGAAGATGCGGGAAAACTCTTTGTTCGATCGTCTTCGGGTTGTTCTGAGTTTATGTTCAATCCAAATACTACTGAATGTAATGAATTCAAGAACAAGTAAGTTAATAATTTAATTTAATTGAATTTCTTTTTGGTCAATGAATTAATTGTCTTATTACTTGGCAACAGGTTTGACTTAAATTATGATTCTGCTGGAGTATTAGATGCTTAAGGGTGCCATGGTTGCAAGTGAGTGGAATAAAAAAAAAAAATGAGTGAAATAATGTGTTTTTCCAATAATTTTTTTCAACTCCTTCATTTTGTATTTCGTAGAGTACTAATTTTCAGAGGAACAAGTGTTATTTTTTACTTTTTGTGTGGGACAGAATGCTATTAAATGATAAATGATAATTTTTTAGTAGAACATAGAGTAATTCAAATTTCCCTCAAATTTTGTTCCTGTAACAAAGCAACCATTTGCATTCTAAGTTTAACTGTTACTTTTAAATTCTAAGCATTTTCAATTTCTTATTCAATTAAGAAATTCTATTCTATGAATTTTTCAGTACAATTATTACTTTTATGTATGATAGTTTATGTACTTAATTAGTTTTTATTTGAATTACTATTTAAATTGTATTCGTATGTTTTTTCCCCTTAACTATTTAACACCGTTAAATTAACCACGAAAAGGCCAATCGTTCATCTCTCTCTAGAAAAACTCTCTCCCTTTTCTCTACAAATCAATCGCCCCTATTTCCGCCTCTCTGGTGTCCGGCGATACTCGTCGGCGCCGTGAAAGGTTTTTTATTTTCTCTTTTCTTTTGTCGGCGCTTCATCCTTGGTTTTGGTGTCTTCCCTAGCCGTCTCGTTGGCTGGTCTTCGGCGGGTGGGTGATGTTTCTTCGGCGGCAGGCTTTGCATATCCAGATCCGATGAGGACAAGATCCGGTGATGCTTCCTCAGGCTTCCTTTTCCAGTCTCTCTCGACCAACCTCTCTTCGCGGCTTTTAGTTATGTGTTTTTCCGGCTGTTTGGTGGTGGTGGGCTCTCTGGCGAAGCTGTTTGTTTCAGTCGCGATGGCGATGAGATTCTTGTAGGCTTGAATTACCGGAATCTGAGGAGTAAGGCCGCTTGTTTTGAGGACGCAAGCGGTTCTTGAAAGGGGTCTTCCGGTGGCTGCTGACTTACGACAATGGTGCTTTTCGATGGCTGCTCACAAGACGGTTTTAGGGTTTGTGCCGGCTCGGCTCTCTTCTCCTCAGATCTATGTCTTTCTTCCCTTCTCCAGTGGGGCTCAAGGTGGCGGCGTGTAGGCGAGCATGGTTCTTTCTCCGTGGAGTGGTGGTCCTAGCCTCAGCGGCGGCAATCCCCCTGGTGTTGGCGACTGCATCGTCTCCTCCATTTTAGATCTAGGTTTTTGTGTTTTCGGTTTGTTGGTTTTTTCGGTTTAGGGTTTGCACCAAACCGGACCTTTTATTGGGTTTAGTTTGGATTTGTTCTTTTGTTTGGGCCTTTATTAGTTTAGTTTTTTTTATTAAAGCTCATAGAAAATCATAAACATATTTATCAAAAAAAACACTGTTAAATTATGAAAACATTATTTCTCTATGATACCATGTCAAATTGGGTTCTGCCCTCCAATAGCCATGTCGTCCGCTTCCGTCGCCGTCGAATCAATTAAAGAATCAAGGTGGTGAGACCGAAAACGCTTCATCTTTTTCTAATAGACGATTGTAAATTCTTCTTCGTTTGTTTAATTTTTCCACTAGATATTGAGTATGATCCAAGTGGAAAATCATAAATAATTGAGAAAAGAAAGAAATCAAACCATATTGTTGAATACAGAGACACACTGTGTTGATTGATAAAGAAAGTTAAACTTTTTTGGAATCCATGAGTTTATTTCAAATCTACAAACTTAAAAAAAGTAGAGAAAGAAAAGTACAGCCGACGCGGGAGCTGACGAAGGTGGTTGTAACAATCGCCCTAACATTATCATATTGTTAAAAACAAAAAATGTAAACGAGATATTTTTCTAAGTATAACAAAACAAAACATGGTGATTGGTGAAAGTGGAAAGGTGAACATTTTTCTTGTCTTCTGGGTAATACGCAAGGACGAAAAGTTCACAAATAGTTCACAAAATTATCACCTCCTCAAAAACCCAAACCCAAACCACATCGTGGCCGTATCCATCGCCGTTTAATCTCTTCCATTATTACGATTCCAACAAAATTAAAACCTAATCACAAACCCCAAATCGCTTTCATATGGCAGAGCGTGTGTCTCTCACACTCAACAACACCATTCTTCTTAATCCTCCAATCACCATGTCTTCTCTCCGCACTGCCGCTTCTTCTTCTCGTCTCCTCTGCTCCTCCTCCAGATCCAGACTCTCTCTTTCCTCTTCGTCTCTCTCGTTCACCAGATCTCTCGTCTCTTCTCCGCTTCTCTCTCAGGTACTCTCCCTCTTTTGCAGCTAATCTTCATTTCTCTTTTGGTTGATTTCGGTTGTATCTGATTCTGAAGTTTTCCTGTAATTTTGTGGATTTCAGAAGAGAAATCAAGTTGCGTCGGTGAATCGGAGCTTTAGCTCCGCTTCCGAAACTACAAAATGTACAGCTTCGGATCCTGAACAGTTGAAAAGTGCAAGAGAAGATATCAAAGAGCTTCTCAACACCAAGTTCTGCCATCCAATTTTGGTGCGTTTTTGTGTTCTATTGACCTCAAGAAATTGTTGATTTGTTCTCTGAGTTCTGATTCTAGTTTCACAATCCTTTATACAAAAGAAGGAATCACGATTAAACACATTGAAGCTGAAACGTCATGGCACAAAGCTGATTAATATTGTCTATTGGCTCAAGAAACTGTTGATTTGTTCTTTGATTCCTAGTTTTACAATCCTTTATACAAAATAAGGAATCACGATTGAACGCACCGTAGCTGAAACGTTATGGCACAAAGTTGATTAATATTCTATTGGCTCAAGAATCTGTTAATTTGTTTTCTGATTGCTAGTTTCACAATCATTTATAAAAAATAAGGAATTACTATAAACACATTGAAGCTGAAACGGTATGGCACAAAGCTGATTAATGTTGTCTATTGGCTCAAAAATTGTTCATTTGTTCTCTGATTCCTAGTTTCACAATCCTTTATACAAAATAAGGAATCATGATTAAAGACACTGAAGCTGAAACGTTATTGCTTAAAGCTGATTAATATTGTATTTGTCTATTGACTCAAGAAATTGTTAATTTGTCCTCTGATCCCTAGTTTCACAATCCTTTATACAAAATAAGGAGCCACGATTAAACACACTGAAGCTAAAACGTTATGGCTTAAAGCTGATTTGATAGTATATTGGCTCAAGAAATTGTTATTTTGTTCTCTGATTCCTAGTTTCAGAGTCCTTTATACAAATTAAGGAATCATGATTAAGCACACCGTATGGCACAAAGCTGATTAATATTCTATATACTAAAGAAATTGTTAGTTTCTTCTCTGATTTTTCTTTCGCTATCCTTTATACAAAATGAGGAATTAAGTGTTCTGAATTCACCATTACTCATCAACCTCGGGAGAAGAATGAGGAATTAAGTGTTCTGAATTCACCATTAATCATCAACCTCATGAGAAGAATAGCTAGGAATGCTCGCCATAGGAATCTAGTTTTCTCTTTTATTAGCGTGGAATGCTTGCGAATGGAATCTAGTTTTCTCCTTCATTAGCACAGAATGCTTGCGATAGGAATCTAGTTTTCTCTTCTGTAATTAGCACGAAATGCTTGCGATAAGAATCTAGTTTTCTCTCTTATTAACACTTCTGTTATTTATTGGCTAGATGATGCAAACAAAGTATTCATGTAATCAAGAATTAAAGTGCGTATGCTTTTAAAACACTAAAGCTGGAACGTTGTGGCACAAAGCTGATTAATATTTGCTTAGATAGATACGTAATATGAGAAGGATTTTCAGGAATGACTATGTTTTGTTGTTGGCTTTTCTTAATACTTTGTAACTCTTTGATGCATATTATTTTTGTATCACAGGTTCGCTTGGGGTGGCATGATGCTGGCACGTACAGCAAGAACATAAAGGAGTGGCCTCAGAGAGGTGGAGCTAATGGGAGTCTCAGATACGAGATTGAGCTTAAGCATGCTGCTAATGCCGGTATCACTTATATACCATAGGAGTAGCCTTTTTCACTTGTTTGTTTCTCCGTTTACCATTTGCTTGTTGTTGCTTTCAGGTCTCGTGAATGCCTTAAACCTGATTCAGCACATCAAAGACATGTACTCTGGGATCTCGTATGCTGACCTTTTCCAATTAGCCAGTGCTACCGCTATAGAGGTCAGTAATTCTAAACACACTTTTACTACTCATGAATAGATTAGTTACTAAAGTTTCTGAAATACAGGAAGCCGGAGGACACAAAATACCGATGAAATATGGAAGAGTTGATACCTCAGGACCTAATGAATGTCCTGAAGAAGGAAGGCTACCTGGTAAGCATCTCATTCATGGTGTTTTGCCTCTTATTTGTGTCTATAAAATGTGGATGTTCTTTGGTTACATCATTAAATCAAAATTTTACTAATTACAAATATCATATGTTTTCTCTTATATGTTCCATAGACGCTGGTCCTCCTTCACCTGCTAATCACCTCAGAGAAGTTTTTTACAGAATGGGACTAGATGACAAGGTGATTGCAGTTGAATTTTCATAGTTATGGAAGATCATTAAGTAAATGATCCATATCGAAAGATTTTGTAACTGCAGGACATAGTTGCATTATCTGGTGCTCACACCTTAGGGAGATCTAGGCCAGAACGAAGTGGTTGGGGGAAGCCAGAGACGAAGTACACGGTATTATTTCCTGTCTAGTTCTATAGCGTATTGTTGATCGAAATGGTCATATTTGGGACTTCAAAAAGCTAATAAAATAGAACAGTTCAATTTTTTGTTTCTTACTATGTGTTTTCGGATTATAGAAAGAGGGACCAGGCGCACCAGGAGGACAGTCATGGACACCAGAGTGGCTGAAGTTTGACAATTCTTACTTCAAAGTTGAGTTTCAGAACATAACTCTTTCTTCATACTTTGAAACGAATGTCTGTCTTCCCTTTTCTCTCTCGATGTCTATTAATTTAATCATTATAACAGGAAATCAAGGAAAAGAGAGATGAAGATCTCCTTGTCCTACCCACTGATGCTGCTATCTTTGAAGATCCTTCTTTCAAGGTAAAAAAAAACACTAAATTGAGATATATCAATACTAAGAAACTTGCCGGAGTGTTTTCCTTTAAAACTGAAAAACCGCAATGCAATTGCAGGTCTATGCCGAGAAGTATGCTGCAGATCAGGATGCATTCTTCAAGGATTACGCTGAATCCCATGCGAAGCTCAGCAATCTTGGAGCAAAATTTTACCCTCCCGAGGTTTGTAGTTCTTATAGCATCAAAGCCATTATCATTTTCGCATCATGTGAAAGTAGGAAGTCGTGTTCGCTCATCAGAATATGAATTTAGAACCATGTCATCTTAATAGATAGGATATCATATGTTTTGGCACTTAAGGAGTATTGATGAATGCATTTACTGACATTTCTTAATCTTTTGTGTAGGGTATCACTATCTAAAGTGGACCTGATTTACTCGTCCAGTGTAAGCTTTATTCTTAATGTTTGTTTTTGCTGCCATCAATCAAAATCCGAAATGTCTATAGCATTTATCTGGTTTTATGATTTTATCTCGTTTATGCAGGACTTGTGATTTTAGAGAAATGTAGTACAATAATGCCTAAGAAGAGAAGCAACGAGGAGTGATGTTGAAAGCCAACATGTGAGAGTTGTCGGGGAACTTTTCTTCTGAGTTTTGCAGATAATCTTTTGGACAAATGTTTCTTGCCTGTTCAAAAGGATTTACGATGCAATTTGGTTGATTTTGTTTAGCATGTTCAAATGTAGTACAATAATGTCTTTACCATTATCTTCCTACTTTCGTGTTCTAAGCCTTGGCATCCTTGTTGTCACGGGCTTTTTGCGGAAGATCGTGTGGGGCTCGGCAAAGCCTCTCGTGTTTGAATGGTTTCGCCCTGCCTTGGGCTTTTCTGGGATACGGTTACCCGACTAGTCCTGTACAGGGATGGCCTAATCTCTTATTCAAAGTTAGATCCACCATCAGCGACAGATTCCTCGAACTCAACTGGGTCGGTTTACCTAACCGTAAAAGGTCTTTACCACCCTCGGTCCTGCACGTCCCTCGTCTTGAAGCACAATCTGTCCTCCGAAAAATGGTCATGACATTGTGCCTACATCAAAGTTATGAAGAAAAAAAGGAAAAAAAAAATTAGCCGTGCGTAAGCAAACATTGATCTCAAAGTTACATTTAGCCCTGAAAATATTGGGACTGGTTTTTCATTCCGTCCCGTATCCATTCCGAATTTTCCGTCCTATTTCTTTTTCTTTTCAAAACAATTTTCATTTGAGACTATTTATTTTATTCATTTTTCTTTTCAAAACAAGTATGAGATCGAATACCCGAATTATTGTATCTGTTTAAAACTTAAAAGTTCAAAAATTCTATATATTTTTTTCGAAATTATCTAAAAAAATTCTAAATTTTCCGATTTTTTTTGAAATTATCTGAAATATATGTCCCGAAGTTGATCCTTAGTCAAAATAATTACTCGTGTGGGAAGATATTTTAGGTAAGAGAATTTTTTGAACCCGTCCCGTTCTTATCGGATTCTCTTTTAGAAATTATTTTCCAATTCCCAAATTTCTTGTTCCGGTCCCATACTCATAAATTCCTATCTCGAATCCCAAAATTTTCATGGCTAGTTACAATGCAACAAATTGAAGGCTAAAAAGTTGAGCAGAAGTTGAGATGTACGTCGGGTTTTGCTAAGGGTGACACAAAAGAGAAAAATGCTACTTAGGGATATCAAAGGTAAGACAGAATAAAAAGAATAGTGTGGCACGGAAAGACAAGTTGAAACCAATATAATAAAAAAACGAGTTTGGAAAAACCACCGTACATGATGACTAACGATATTTTTTAGGTTTGTACCTACGCATGTCAATTGGGCTGGTTCGGTCCGGCCTGACCCGAAATTCGTAAAATCCGTATATATATATATATAAGTCCGGTTAGGCCTGGTTAGAAAATATATTGGGCCTAAATTCTAAAGCCGGCCCGACCTAACAGGGTTATCAGATTATTTTGGGCTTTTCGGCCTTTTAAAAAAAAAAAAAAATTTCAAATACAAAATAAATTAAAAGTAAAAGTAATTATTATAAATAAATCAAAATTGAAACAAGGTTTTAAAATCCAATTTAAGTTAAAAACAAAAATTTGACTTAAAAATTCAAATAAAGTCTAATATCAAATAAATAAATGTTTAACCTAGATAGTAAAGAATGTAGAATCGAGATGAGAATCTTCAAGATTAGAACTTTTTTTTACATCTTCTAAATTCTTATCTCATCAAAAGCTACTTATAAAAGATAAAAGGAAAAGTTTATTAGGTTTTGGCATAATATAAAAAAAATTATTTAATATTATAAATATTGTTACATGGATCACGAAAAGTAAATTTATCCAACCAAGTGCGTGTAAAAATAAGTGTTTCAACGTGCCTTGGCAAAAAAATACAGGACTTTTCGGGTAAGTCCGAGCCCGGTCGGGTTTAAGCGCAAAAAACCATTAACGCAAATGGGCTCAGCCCGAAAGGCCCAATGTTTTGTGGGCGTATATATCTAAGCCCGAACCCGATATTTTTCAAGGTCGGGCCGGGCCGGGCCTAGGGTTTTGGCCCTAATTGACATCCCTATTTGTACCGACAATGTATCCCTATCAAATGTATAATTTAGATTTAAGTGTATTTGCAATGGTTGCATGGTTTATTTGTCGTATGATTTTTGAGTTGTGCAAGTGGAAGGGCTGGGCATTTCGGTTTAATTTCGAATTTGGTTCGGATTCGGTTCGATTCGGTTAACTTTGGTCTACTAAAACTATAACTGAACTCAACCAAAGTTAATTCGGTTTGATTTGTGTTCGGTTCGGTTTGAATATAGTTTCGGTTAGTTAATATGGTTTGGTTTACGTTATATTCTCTTAATAACATTCATTAATATTATTTGAACGAAACATGTTGCTATATTTATTTGCACCAAGAGTCTAAGAACAATTGATTTGTGATACTTAAAAATAGAAAAAATTGAGAAAGCTCTCACTTTCGAGTTTCTACTCGTACTAATTTATTATAACTATTTGCTAGAGTTTTATATTAATTTTTTTTAATTTTGAAACTATAAAGAATCAATGATACGAGAGAAGTAGAAAAAGGTATACATAAGCAATAAAAGCAGATGAAAAAAAAACATGAATAATTTTTGTTTTCTTTATGAAATTTAGCCGCTTAGGTGTAACCGTGAGTCTTTAGGGGTTTTTTTTTTCAGTTTTGAGAATCGAGGAGTCCTTAAATAATATGATTAAAAATAGTTAATATCATGAATATTATTAATAAATAAACACATTGGATTTTTGGTTCGGTTCGATTTATAACCAAACCAAACCGAACCATTCGGGTTGACAAAATCCTAACCGAAATGTTTTGGTATAGACTTTGGTTTGGTTTGGGTCGGTTTGGGTTCGGTTGGTTCGGATTGGTTCTGTTTGGTTCGTTTTTTTTCTCATCATACGAAAATGTTGGTGTAAGGCCCATGATATGGTAAATATCCGCCCGGTTTTGTTAATTGGTTGTTATGGATAGTTACTGTTGGAACTTCTAAGTACGTATCACTAGTTTTTGCTAAACATTCTGTCGATCGTGCATATAAATAAACATCGAGAGACATAGGAGATTGAATAAACACGTTTAAAGGGAGAATAAAAACGCGTTAGAGAGAAATTTTGAAAACTCAACCGCAATGATATTCGGATGGCAACAAGTAATTGATTTGCATACGTGATTTCTTTCCCGACTTTGGATTCCTATTCACACTGAATTCTGGACGAGTTTTATCAAATGATAGACGAGTTTCATCAAACGCTAGACGAGTTTCCTCGCTATACTTCGATATGGTTTGCAATTCTGTTTGAAGGCTTCTTTAATGATTTCTTACAGACTAAGTGTCGTTATCTTAACTGCAAATATACTAAAAGCAAAGTATCTAATCACGAGATCGAGTGACGTTTGGAACGGTACTATATTATATGTTCTGGTTCTAATTAGTTTAAGAGAATTACGTGTTTCCACCCAAAAGCTCCTTCTAATAAAAAAAAAGAGAGTTCTTACAAAGTAATTTCCGCACAATAGAAAGCCTTAATCCGAACACGTCACTTTACGAATTTGATGACCATACTAGTTTATTTTGTCTTAAAAAAACAAAGATGGTTAAATTGGACTATTCTTTAGGCTTATAAGAATTCTTAAAATCAATTACAAGGGATGACGTATTCAGGACAATATGAAGTTGATATACATATACATATACATATTGACATATCTACTCTAAGTTTCTACGGTTTCCGTAGGTGAAATCAGTAAAATCAGAAGAAGAATATGTAGATGATCAATGTCTTTCTCAGTTTCTCTCCTCGAAAACAATCTCCAACGGAGCTATAAGTCGTTGCTCTTCTTTTTTTTCCGTCCCCGTTATAAGTCAGCAAAGCGATAATCTCCCAAAGATTTAATGCTAAACTTTTCCTCCAGATGAAAAGGAGCTTTGTATGGAATTTGTATTTAAGGATGAAGTAGAAGAGGATTTGCTGATAGCATTGGTGCCTTTGGAAGGAGAAGAAGAAGGTATTGGAAGCTTCTTTGGGAGCATTTGTTCCCAGTGGACCTGAGGGAATCTTGAAGCCTCTGAGACATGTAGAAGAAGTGAGAAAAGAGCCAAGAACATGCACATTTGTCTGCTCAAAACAAACGATGTCATCTTAACCGTACGTGTGAAGGTGAGTGAAAATGATCAAGTGATTAGAGAGAGTGAGAGAGATGATTATGTATAAGAGAAGGTACACGACCAGCATAATGAAGAAGCTGCCTAGGTGTTATGTTTGGGAAAGATGATGTCAATTGGCCGACACTTTTCATTTCTTTGTTCTAGTTTTATTGTTTCTTACATATATAGACTATTGAGTATGTTTAATTTGACACTAATAATAGTGTCTTTTGGAGGCTGTAAGAGAGCTTATAAGATTATCTTAATCCCACAATCATGACAACACGAGTGTTGTTTTTTCTATTACAAAGCTAAATAAATTCTTGGAGAGAGAATAAAAAGGGTTTTGAGAATTGGACAAAAGGTCTTAAAAATAGTACATTTTACACTTTTGTATCCTCCTAGGCCAACAATGTATAATTTTTAATTGCTTTTTTTTGTATGACTCAACTTTAAAAACTATTTAGAGAACCAAATTGGTGGAGTTGAATTTACATAATCTAGACGAAAAAAATAGTCTCGAGCACTTTGTGCAAGAGTATCTGCCTTTATATTCTGAGCTCGTGAAATATGCAAGATTGTGAAGAAAGTCATTGCTTTTGGAATATAAGCAATTTTGTATTCGTTATATGTGGGTGATTTAAACAAATATATATATATATATATATATATGTGTGTGCCGTATGTGGTACAATGTGTATAAGCTATGTGTGCCGTATGTCGTACATAACGTAATTATTGACAACTAATATTGCGTTTGTTGATGAAAAGGTATCAGATTTTTAAAGTAGTTTAAATTTCAATTAACTAGAAGCAATTTAGGCAACTCCTAGGGCGATCAAAAGACTTCTCATGCAACATAAAGATTATGTATTATTATTATACTAGGTGATAACCTACGCTATGCGTATGATGAAAAATTTATAAATAATTTTATTAAAAATGATTTTGAAATTATTTAAAATAGAAATAATTTAATCTATTTTATATTTATGTGATTAATATAATTTAATCTATTTTATATTTATATGAATAATATAATTTAATATTTTGATTTTATGATATAATATTTTTAACATGTTATCAAGTTTAAATATTTATATTATTTGATTAATTTATATGGTTATATTAACAAAATATATTAAACAAAAAAAATATTTATAAATATGGATATCTATTAAATCAAACTTCTTGCTTGTACAGTTTTTTTTTTTTTATCATTTATGTTCTTTTTATAATGATTTTTGAACCATTTACATCACTTTCAATATGAGACTTTTAAAACATACTCATATTTATTAATCATTTGAGTAATTTGTATTCATTTTTTAAAATTCGAATTATAACACATGTAAAAAAAATCTATATATTTTTTACTATATGAATGTTGTGATGATTAATTTTTTTACAAAACTAAGTTTAAACAAAAATAAGAGAAGATATCAATTGTTTAAAAAAATAATTATATGATATATTTTTGGTAAGAAATAAAAAGAAAGAGTATATCTTCATAAATTAAATGCTCAATCATGTGTAAATAAATGATATAAACTATTGTCCAACCAAATTAATGTGAGTGACATAACATGTAATTAATCTAGTAACATAAGTCCATTTTTATATGTTTAATGAGAGTGATTCTGGTGATAACACATCAACAAAATGACACCCTTGTAAATATTATACAAAATTAAGGTTACTCTATATAAATGTTTCTCAATTAATATATAGGGATACTAGGAGAGAATCAGTGCTATATTATATAATATGTTTTATACATTTATATTTTGAGCATCAATTTTTTATTACATTTTTAAGAATATTTTATTTTTTTGATTTTTCTTAAGAATCTTAATAATATTCTCTGTACATTATATTACAAATATTATTTTGTCCTTCACGTATTTTTTTCTTTCGTCTATAACTTTCCCAATTTATCATTTTGAGTTTTCTTTTTATATATCTTTCATTTGTATTCATTTTTTTTGTCTTTCTTTTGTCTTTCTTTTCGATTGTTTATTGAATATTGATTTATGCTTTATAATTTTATAGATTGAAATTTTATTTTACAATTGTATGAAATTTCTTAAATTATTCAATCTCATAATTTATTTCTTTTTTTCTTCACTTGTATTAAAATTTAATTATCCTTATTAATTTTGAAATGAAGATTAAATCACTAATAATGTATTTAAAATCTTATATTATCTAATATTTATATGTTTATGATGTTTTAAATTAAATTTAAAATTTAGTTACCTTATAGTTATGTTATATTGATTTTTAAATAGTTACATTTTATGTATAGTTAATAGCTGGGTTAATATTTATTAGTATTATTTGATAGTTTTTTAAATTAAATTTCATGTGGACCAATGAGATGAGGCTGATGTATCATTACTGGAGAGCTTCCATTCATCTTTTATAATATACTAGGTATTTTATCCGCGCTACGCGCGGATTTTTGTCAATAATTTAGTTTAATCTTTTTTGTTAGTAAATTGCCGAATGCATAATAGGTTTACGGAAAAAATTTTTTTTATAAAAATTTATTAAACATACAATGTTCATTTTCTCTTACTTGTATTTATTTATAAGATTACAAATTTTGTTAGTAAAATAATAACAAGTCAATTGATTTATACTTGATTAAATAATTAATTTGTTTTTTAACACGTTTAAGTATATGTCATTTTTGTAGAAATAATAATAGAAGAAGAATAATTTGACATTTTATAAACCTGAACAAAATATTTCTTTAATATATATGCTTATATCGTATCTTTCAACACATTTTCCTATATTTTGTTAAAAACCATGTAACTCTGATAACATATAGAGGACATATAGTTTAATTGTTAATATGCATACTGAGATTCGTACAAATGCATTTGAGACAAACAAAGAAGAGGATCGAGATATCGCAAACAAAAAGCTGCTTATAGCTTTGTTGAGAAGTTTCAATGATCATGCAAGGCAGCTTCTTGCTTCTCCATCGGGTTTTTAATATGTTTTATCGTATATCTTTTTTTTTTAATCTTTCAGATCAGTTTTATTTGCAGCCTGCTATTAGATAATATTTTTTCATCTTTTTAGGTTGGTGTGAAGTCTTTGAACCATTTATCAATGTATTAACTTATGTGTGTTTTCTCAATGTTATGTTTTGAATAGCATGTATAGGTTTGACAATTTGCGTTTGTTTCATAACACTGTCATACTTTATTATTATTTAAATATATTTCTATGAGGTGTTACTTATGTGTTATATTATTAGTAGTAGCTATGTATATGAAATCAGACATTAATCCTTGTTGTGTTTTAAGTGAATAGTTATTTGTGTAGTATTTTCAAATATTACTTATATATATTTGGTTGCATATAAACTATTAATACACTATTGTGGATGTTTTTACTATAACATTTAACTATATCTTTGCTTGAATGACGCAAAAAATGAATTTGTCTACATAGTATTCAATTTTTTTTTTTTTGTATTAAGTAATGACTCACACTATAAGTGTATGGTTTTATATATTTTATTTTGTATATTATGTGTCTGATAGACGTTCTTTATAGTTTTAAAATATCTATCTGAAAGTTTAATATTCGGATTATGAATTTACCGCAAGTTAATATTGAACTTATTAATTTTTATGCTAGCCTCATAACATAATAACCTATTACTATAAAGACTTGAATTATAGATGACTGAAAAAATTGTGTTAAAATATAAGTATTCATTAAATTTTCATTTGGTAATGAGTAAATAGATTAGCTAGTACTTTTAATCGATAATAAACAGTTCGAAATTCATCTAGTACTTTTAATTTATTTTAAGAAATACGTTTTTTGTTGACAAAAAAAGAAATTTTATTTTTTCGTGTTTTAATTTAATGAAAATTTGTTCATATTTAAAAATTTTGTATTTTTAAGTTAGTTACCCTTTATGATGATTTTATAAAAAAAAATAGTCAACACATCAAGTTAATTTCCATTTTTAATATTTTTAGTATTGATTTCTATTTATTTTGACATATACTATTATATGGAGTTATTGAAATTTTGTATTAGATATAATTTTCTTATTTTTTGGTTATTTAGCTTTTCTATATTAATTTTCCAAAAACAATGTTTATATATCAAGTTTTTTTGTGTTTTAATTTAATTAAAATGTTAAATATGATTTAACATTTTTGTGTTTAATGAAAACGCTGATTTGGACCAATCAAATTGAGTTTCTTCGTCCCATGTGGATGCCCTCAATGGCATAATGCATCAACTTTTATATAGTATAGATACATCGTTATAATTATTATTGTTACAATAACTATTTTTGTATTTTTTTTAGTTGTTAATGGTTCTGTCCTATCATCGCATACACAAAGATAACAAAGCCACTATCAAGATTGGCCTCCAAATGGCCAAACCAAACATTATAAATGTTTTGCTTAACTTGAACAACTTTAAAACAGTAGAAGATCACATTGTGCTTAAAAACACTTACGATGTAATCTATTATGGTGAAATTGGTATGGATAAACCAAGCCAAAGCTTCCAAGTCGTTTTCAATACCGAAATGTCACATACCAATTTCTAGTGAACCAATTCGTGCGGTGTTAGCATATTTTCTCTCTTCGTAGCTGCTAAGTCAGCCTAAATCTAAATCAAATTTACAATTTTGGTTGTTTACAAATGAAGGGTCCCATTTCCTACATACAAGTTCACACCACAATGAACAGTGGAATCAAATTAGTCTAATAATAGAGAGTAATTGTTACATCCCGACCCGGTTTTCATAACAATGAACAGTGGAATCAAATTAGTCTAATAATAGAGAGTAATTGTTACATCCCGACCCGGTGAAATTGGTATGGATAAACCAAGCCAAAGCTTCCAAGTCGTTTTCAATACCAAAATGTCACATACCAATTTCTAGTGAACCAATTCGTGCGGTGTTAGCATATTTCCTCTCTTCGTAGCTGCTAAGTCAGCCTAAATCTAAATCAAATTTACAATTTTGGTTGTTTACAAATGAAGGGTCCCATTTCTTACATACAAGTTTACACCACAATGAACAGTGGAATCAAATTAGTCTAATAATAGAGAGTAATTGTTACATCCCGACCCAGTTTTCCTAACCAGCAGGCGAATCACAGTAAATTTTTCCCTTTCTAACCGATACCCTAGATGAAGTTTAATACATTCCTTCCATCTAACAACTTAACTCAGTCCATTCTCATCGACTATCTAACAACCTACACAGTCAGCATAATCAATACAAGTTTCGGCTTAGTAAATACCTTGGCCATTCGCAGACTCGGATGCACTGACCCACACTCCAATTGGCTCAGCCACATTGCTGGCCACTCACGAAGCACATCTCCCCCGTACTAAGTCACTCAACCAACCATCCCCACATGACCAAGTACAGAAGAGAGACGGCCCGGATCCCTAATCCCTTGCACGTCCAGACACGATCCACACGATCGCCAGACAAGATCCACGCTGATCGCCAGACACGATCCACACGATCGTCAGACACGATACACACGATCGCCAGACACGATCCACACGATCCACACGATCGCCAGACACGATCCACACGATCGCCAGACACGATCCACACGATCCACACGATCGCCAATCAACCCAGCCACGATCAATCCTGATCGCCAGCCAGCCTTGTCATGATCTTCCTGACCATATCCACGTTTCTCATGACCACGGTCGTGGTCCTCTCGGCTATCTCTCGGATATAGTCAACTCCTCTTGACTATCTCTCGGTGAAACACTTTCTCACGATGTATCTCACGACAGAATGATCCATCTCGATGACTCTCACGGAACAGCAACTTTCTCTCGGTGAAAGTATGTACTCTCTCGGTGAAAACTCGATCAGAACCGAAATCTCTCGGTGGCAGTCAAGCGTCTCTCTCTCGATCCAGTCGACTCGCCTCGACTATCGCATGGAAATCACTTCGCCTGATCAGAATCTCTCGGATACCTCGATCATTCTCTCGGTAAATAGCCCACTCCCGTTTGATTAACCCGGACATAACTCATAGAAACAGAACATATCACCCGATCTCTCGGATGCAATTGGATCGCTCGGATAATCTCTCGGCTCAGTCACGATTCTCTCCTATCGCTCGGGTTAACTCTTTGAACCTTCGGTAACTCATGATCTAGACGGAATTTCTCGGACACCCTTGATCCTTCCCTCGGTAAATCGGCTATTCCGGATCGAATAACTCGGACAAAATTCACAGCATATCAACAGAATACGCGATCTCTCGATGGCACTCGGAATCGCTCGGACAAACTCGACTTTCTCTCGGCCGAAGCTTGTTTCTCTCGGATAACTCCCAGAAAACTCAGAATCTCTCGAGTAATATCTCGGATTACTCGAACCACCTTAGGAAACGGTGAGATCTCTCGGCTATCTCTTGGTGAAATCCGCTTCCCTCGCCCAATCTCTCGGTGACACTCCTTTTCTCTCGAGAGAAATCACACCCTTCTCTTTCTCACGGGTTTTCTCTCGAGAACATATGCGGCTGCTGTGAGAAATCCACAAAAACTCACTTATATACCTGAAACCCTAAAAATAAACCGCTTGGTCAAGCCTTAGCCGAGGCGCCTCGATTTTCTCTCGGTTATAGTCAGTTTGTTTTAAGTTTCTCTCGGCTTAATCCGGACGTATTCCTTTTCTCTCGACTAAAACCCGAACTGCTCGACTAAACTCGCGAACCGCTCGACCATTCACGAGATAAATCCTTTTCACACACATAAAACTTTATTTTGGCCGACCAAACTCACGGCCCACGTGCCCAGCCCTTTTCCTCTCGACACTTATTCAATTTCTCGGCAGTTTCACATTTTTACTCGGCTATAGCCACGCTACACTCCATAACCTCACAGACACAGTCACGGTACATACATTTCTCACAGACATGGTCGAACCTCACTTGACTCAGAACGTACTTACATCGGCCATCCCAAGACCCGCTCGATCATAATCAGAATTTCTGGTCGTGGATGCTACAATTCTCCCCCACTCAGTTTGGATTCGTCATCGAATCCGGTTCTTCCTCCGGAAATTTCTCAAACCATTTCGGGAACCTCGTATTCATCCTTGACTCTACATCCCAAGTAGTTTACTCGTCGCCATTACAATGCCACAAAACTTTGATCATCTTGACCACTTTACCATGCTTAAGCTTTTCCTTCCGGCCAACCACACAGATTGGTCTACCTTCCACGGTTAGATCCTCTTGCAAATCTTGCGGTGGTTCAGAGATAGCATTCTCACGTCCGG
>JAHZTW010000001.1:485207272-485224330 GCA_020283515.1 Alliaria petiolata | reverse complement strand
GCAGAAGTTATCTATGCCTAAATCCCTAAATTCCAAATCTCTTTGCGAATTTAAACAATCAAGGAAAGCAATAAGAACAGGTTCGATTTGTTCACAAATTACCTAGACCAAATCTCTTTGCGAATAGATAATTTGCTCACCTAAGATTAGTTCAAGTTATTAATAATGCTCTCGCATCTATTAAACAACCTAAGGTTTGATTTCTAAGTGATCAATTCAGAGAATCAAGTTAAGCACAAATCTAGGTGAAGATCCAATTGATTTCCCTAATAATTCTAGTGATTCTATAAACTCTTCATCAAACCCTAAATTACCCTAACCTAACAAGCAAACTACTCAGACATAATAATGCAAACACAAAACATGGCTGAATAATATTGCATAAAAGAATAGAGAATGATACAGGGGTTCGAAATCTGGCTCAGATGAGTTAGAATTGTCTCCCCAAAAGCTCATGATCAATCTCTCTCTAAGTCTCAAAAACAGAAAATAATGATCAAGTATGTTTCTAAACAATGCCTGAAAACTATTTATAAAAGGGGATTTTTCGTCCAGGGGTAGATTTGTAATTCTTCAGAACTTGCTCTTCTTTCCTTTTTCTGATTGGAAACCGTCACTTGTGGCCGTCTATCCTTGGTGTCGATCGACACTGAGTGTGTCGATCGACACTCAGGTCGTGAATTCCACCTTCTTGACTTCATCACTTCGGCTGCTTCTCCAAAGTGCTCCAAAATGCTCCAGATTCTCCCATTTAGCTCCAAATGCTCTCCATCCTGTAAAGACTCTAAAGAGACTCCAAAACTAGCAAAAGACTCTATAAAAACACTTATATCATGGCTTAAAAACGGGTAAAAACCATGATATATCAGACACAACTCTCTTATTTTCTCTTTCCTTAGTCGATTTTTCCCTACTTTTCTAGGGTATCATTTTATTTTTTCTATCGACTTTCTTATTCCATTTTTTTGTTCTTTTCTTTTTAACTTGAGAATGATCACTTCTTCGAAGCTTTCATGATGCCTGCGAACCGTCATTGTCCTAGTGTGGAA
Source organism: Alliaria petiolata (assembly GCA_020283515.1). Classification (NCBI taxonomy): domain Eukaryota; kingdom Viridiplantae; phylum Streptophyta; class Magnoliopsida; order Brassicales; family Brassicaceae; genus Alliaria; species Alliaria petiolata. Next base: position 485,223,281 of record JAHZTW010000001.1, on the reverse strand, counting down.
CTCGAGTTGCCATTCTCAAACTAAGACTTTTCTTTCTATTTTTTTTTCTTTTCTATGACAAGGGAAGATCAAGGAGAGGTTGCATTGCATCTACTTAGTCATGCTAGAGTTTAAAAGAGGAGCAAAGTTCAAAGTACCTCAAGCCCCTTCACGAGAAGCTTTGATTTATTAGGTGCGGAGTCAACGCAAGATCCTTCGAATACTCTAGAGATTAGAACTTTCTCCGTTGGAATGATCCACTCGCCGTGTTCAACTTAGTAAACCTTGCTTCTAAACCTGTGAGAATGGTCATTAAGGTTCCTTGTTCGAAACAACTTGTACCTAGCAAAGTTCATAGTTTCCGACTAAAAGAAAAAAAAATTTGACTCTATAAAACGACTCGATAAATGATGTAAGTATGCATAAGACTCATCAAATAAAAGCGTAGTTAGTAATATAAGAAACCCCCCCAGACTTAAACCAAACTGTCCACAGTTTGTTTAAATCGAGTTGAGGTGAAAAAGATAGGTAAATTCAAGTACAAGCTTGTGAAGACTTACTTGAAAGTGGTGTTGGGTTTGGTATGGTGGATGGGCGTGTGGTGTGATTGATCTAATGACTTGATCATACTCCTTATGTCACTGCTTAGAATCGATTTAATTGAACTAAAGAAATCGAAAACTTAGCTCGAAAGGAAATGTATTGCGCGGTTGAGCTTCCTTGCTTCGGATGGTGGTGATCGGCGTGTGGTGGTGATGCTGGCGGCTGATGATGATGATGATTGGGGCACGCCTATGTTGAGAAAAATAGGTACTCCGGTTGCAGAGTACTCGTCTTGGTTCCTTGACCTTTGATAACACCGTGAATGAGAGATGGAAAATCTTCCGTCCTTGCGTCTTGAAAACTATGTCACCTCAGAAACTTGACTTGAAGTTTGGGTGTATGCTGGCCTACCCAGTGATCTGTTCGGGATCCCGGAAGACAGGTGTTACTAGTATGAACTTCAATGCCATATGAAATCCTTACTTGGCTTCGGTAAAGGTCTTGGTCGCGGAAGAGAGAGGCTAGTCTTCGGGAACTTTTCTCTTCGCGGTTTGGTGAAGGAAGTTGCATCTTCTTCCTTCTGGAGCTTGCACAACAGTTTTTTTCCTCTATAACTGTGGTATTCTTCTTCGTCTTCGTGGATACAGGTCCGTTGAACGTGCTGGAAGAAGTGAGTAGAGAGATGGATCATTGACTTAACTTGACTTGGATGGAGTCTCGTCTTGTCTCGCCGTCTTGGATGCAACAACAATGTGTCGCGGTTGTGGAAGTGATATTTGCGGTCTTTAGGACGTGTTTAGGCCATTGAATCAAGGAGGATGCTTGAAAGGCTTGAAACAGGTTGAAGGAGATTTGGTGTGGTGAGGTCGGGATGGTGAACGTCTCGGACGTCGGCCGGCCGCGCGACGGGTTGTCGCGGCCGCGGCCAGGCATCTTGCCTCCGCGCCATCGTGTCTCGTGGCGCAGCCAGGCTCCTTCTGGCCGGCCCACGGGCGGTTCGTCGCACGGTGAGTGTTCTTCGAGCCTCCTTCTTCATATTTTTCATCTTTTCTCGTTTTTCTGATTTTTTTATGTTTTTCTTGGTTTTCTGTTTTTTTTTTTTTTTTTTGCTTTTGAGATTTATGAAAATGCTTTAAAGATGAGAAAAAGAAAGAAGATACCTAAAATGGGTTGCCTCCCATTGAGCCGCTCTCGTTTAGAGTCTTTTAGCTAGACTTTGGTAGTTCGGGAGCTTAGTTGGAGGTGGAGTTCAACCTTAGGCAAGGTATTTTTGCCTTCTGCGCGGCATCTTCTGCTAAAGGCTTCTCGAGTCTTTCCATGATAGCATCCTCATCCTTTTCAAGAAGATGCTTCTCCATGGTGTAAGGCACCGCGGGATAGAACTTCTTCCCGTCGATATTGGCGAATGAGACTCGTCTGTTTGGCCAATCCATGATGGCTCCTGCAGTGGCTAAGAACGGCCATCCCAAGATGAGAGGTGCATCTTCTTCTTGCCGTGTTTTGACTATGTAGAAGTCTACCGGCATTCTACAATCGCCAATGATGACCGGGAGATCATAAATGACTCCTCTCGGGGTCGTGAAAGATTGGTCCGCCAATCCAATCACTACTTCCGTCGTGTGGGAATGTATGTCCCGAGTTCTTGTACTGCATAGCTAGGTAGCACGCTGATATTCGAGCCTGGGTCACACAACGCCTCGACCTTGATCCCTTTGATTTCGCACGTGACGAGAAATCGACCAAAGTTCCTTGTCTTGTGCAGGGTGCGAAGTGCCCTTCCTGACCTTGTTCGTGTGAAGAGATCTTGTATCTCCAGCATGGTTTCGTTGCTTTCACAGAAATAGTGGCCAATAAGATGTTCCGTCCATGCTTCAATGAAGGTGATTTTCGATGGAAGACCTCGAACTACATTGTTGAACTCGTCGAGGTTTCTCCGAGTTATCATGTTGGTGTAGCCTTCGTATTTCTCGGCTCGGGAGAAGTAGGCGGCTTTGGCCGAGGCAATCGAACGCATGGCTTGACCGAAGTACACTTTAATCTCGTTCTTACTTTCCAGGTTGTCTTCAAAGTACTCCTTTAAGTCAAAACCTTCCCATGCTTCATCGAATCCTATGCTTGCTGGGATTCCTTCCACCTTCTTGTGGAATTCCACCAATCTTTCCCTCTTGATATGAAGCGTTAGAGGTCTCTCCACATAGGTGATGATGCATGTGGCAGGTCCGTCTTCAGCGGATTCGGGTGACTCTTCCCGAGTGGTAGGTTCGCTCGTTAGGTGAGGCTGGACGAAGCAACAAGGTGCTTTCTCTACCCCAATGGACAGGGCTTCGTGTTCTCCCCTATCTCCTATAAGCTTATTGATGAGCCCGTCGAGTCGCCTCTGTTCCTTGGACAGTCTAGCAAAGATGGTTTCGTTCTTCTTTTGAGTCTTTGCCATGTTCAAAACCTCGTCTTTCAAGTCCTCGACTTGTGACTCAACCTTGAGCTGGGGTTGTTCCATCTCCTGGGTGTTCTTCTCCATTCGGCCCATGATGATGTAGCTGGTCCCGCGAGTTTCATCAAATTTGTATCTCAGGGCGCGGACATCGCCTAATCCGTGGTTTAGGACCCCTTTGTGATCCGCTAAGTCTTTGGAAGTTATGGATAGTTTGTTGATGTTGCCAAATGTGCGGTTCTCCAATACCTTCGCGTTGTTGGCGACTTCCTGGAGATTGTGGAAGACTTCACCTTGGATGGAGTCCATCCGGGCGTGAAGATCTCTCAGACTTACCTTGATAATCAGTCATCACTTTTTATGCCTCGATAAGGTTCTCCGCTTGCTGGTATAAGGGAGCAGGTGTGGTTCTCTGATCGTTCCGGGCAGGAGGCGGCGTCTGGAGGTGGAGACTTTCGCTTCCATGGATAATAGGAGGTGGGAATCCTCCTTGTGGGCGAGGCGTGAAGCGCTCGTGTGGTAGCGGTGTCGGCGGCGGTCTCCGAGAATGCTGTAGGAGTTCTGTAGGTGGGCGTGAGTGCGGGGCCATGTAAGGATCGCTCCTTGCGTTCTTCATGGTATGGTAGTTCCTGAAACTCATAGAAAGAAATCTAGAAGTTAGAGAAAAAGAATGTCTTTAAGTTGTGATCCTGACCTTTGCTTTGTACAGCGAAACGCAACCTCCCCGGCAACGGCGCCAAAAGCTTGATGGAGTCTTAATAGTCGTCCAAGATTGAAGGATTTCTTTGGGGACTCGTCTAGTTTTGAATTTGTAGGACCCTAAGCTGCAAGTGCACAGCGTGCGTTGTAGTACTTAGGGTATCGAACCACAGGGAAGAGGTCAACTGCAAAACAGAGAATCAGGGCAACCAAAGACGCAGGGAACTGGGGTTTTGGGGTAAGTGTCACGATTTTTGCAGAAATAATGAAAGCAATATCACGCTTTATATAGAGAAGGTTGTCAATCTTTCCTATAACCAACGTGAAAAGGAAAATAAACTTAAAGGCTTGTAAAAAGGAAATCAGGTAAGCAGTGCAGGGAAAGTAAATATTGAAGTGCGTAAATCTCGATGTAAAAGCAGATGGGGCGAACACATTGGGAATCTTCTCGGGAAATCTATGGGGTTCTAACTAGAAATCAAACATACGAAAGTTAAGCAAACGAGACTAGGCGATTTTCCCCAAACTGATTCACTGGTTTTAACAACCTAACTTTATCAAGCAAGGTCGATCTACAATCATCTATTTCGTAGGTATACTCTCGTATCATGCGTCCTAGACGACCACGCAATAAGATTGGGACGATAAACATTCAGACATCTTTTAAAGGATGCTATCTACCCTATTTTGGTCTAGATCTGAGATTCAGGACATTCGTCGTTCTCAAGACCCTGCGATCAGAATATAGTTCATGACGCCAGACTCATGCAATAAGAACGAATAAGGTGAGACAGAAAATCCTAATCTTCGGCCTAAACAATCGGTTCAACAACAGTTAATGAAATTCCCCATAGATCCCCTTAAAGAACACCCAACGAAAGTAAACTACTCAGACATAAAAGAAGAAGTAGAAAACGTGATTGATGAATGCATAACTTGTATAAATCGATTGAAATAAAAGAGGGTTCAAGAACAAATCAATCTCCCTCAAAGAACAAAGTGAAGACCACAAATCAGAGATTCGCGGCCACCAAAAGAGATCTATAACTTAGAGTATTTCGTGTTGCTTAGAAAAACCCTAGACAATGAGTATATATAGGTCTTCAAATGCCCTAAGTCGTGGATTAGGTCTTGACTTGCATAAGACGGCTGCGGGTTTAAGTTGGACTTCAAATGGGCTCGGGAACCGCGAGTGGCATGGCCGCGCGAGCGACTGGCCGTGGCGCGGCCAATGGTCGTCTGGTTCGGCCGTGGCGCGGCCAACTCATCCTTCCGGGTGCTTGACGGACCTTCTTGCTTCTTTCATAACTTGATATCCAACCGTGAGATTGTTCTCAAACCACTTCGAGATGAAAGACAACTGATAAGGCTAGCTTGTCTCCAAATATGAGGTTGATCTCGTGGTGGAAAGGCCTTCAATTGATGTTGAACTTCTGTCCTCGGGCACTGTTTCCAGAATTGTCCATTTTGCTCCAAAATATGCGTCTTTTGCTAAGTTTACCTGAAAAGAGTCTTGAACAACCAAATACTCGAAATCTAGTGTTTATGCATTAAAACCTTAGTGAAATGCTTATTAAAGCACTCACTTATGATAGTAAAAACGGGTATAATATGCATGTTATCAGTATTCCCCCAAACTTAAATCACACAGTCCCTGTGTGATAGAAGAGAGGAAGAATATAGTCCTACGAAAATGCAAAAATTCAAGCAAAGAGAAAAACTGAAAAAGAAAAATGCTGATGTACAATAGTTCTGGCGTGGTACCTTTTGTCTCGTCGGTCTGTGACCGTTGGAGGAGTCCGGTGTCGCGTGGTTCAGTAGGTTGCGGATGGGCGCGACTGTATCCGGATGATCATTACGGGGTGAATCCGTTTGTACCAGCCTGGTCATGTTTCTACAACGGCTTTAGACCGTGATCCCAACCCAATATCTGAGGGTACGTCGTTCACATTGGCCGGTGCGTGGATTTCACGCCTGTAATGATATTTATTTCCGTTATGGCTCCCCGACATCCCACGTCCTGATATCCAGATCATCAATTCCACTAATAATTATTCTTGAGAATGTAAAGTAAAGAGAGAAAAACAACAAAATAAGGTAAAAAGATAAGCTTGGGGTGCCTCCCAAGAGCGCTTTGTTTAAAGTCTCATAACTTGATTTTTTCTAGCCGTTTAGGTTGTGTTGGGGTCTAGGAGACGAACCGCGGTTGCCTCCCAAATTTGGTATTTCTCACTTCCTAGGTATGGCTTGAGTCTATGCCCGTTTAGTGTGTAATCCTCTCCTTCCTTGCCCACAAGTGTTACAGCTCCGTATGGCAAGACCTCCTTAATCGTGAATGGACCAGACCATCTTGATTTCAGCTTTCCGGGGATTAGCCTCAGTCTTGAATTGTACAGCAGCACTTGATCCCCTGGTGCGAACTCCTTGTGCTTGATTTTCATGTCGTGGACAGCCTTCGTTTTCTCCTTGTAGATCCGAGAGCTCTCGAATGCTTCAAACCGGGTTTCTTCCAGTTCGTGAAAGTTCATCAGCCTCTTCTCTTGAGCCGTCTTGATGTCAAAATTCAAGAGTTTGATGGCCCATAGACCTTTGTACTCGAGTTTCACGGGTAAGTGACACGCCTTACTATAGAGGAGGGCGTAAGGAGATCTTCTTATGGGTGTTTTGAAAGCAGTTTGGTATGCCCACAGAGCGTCTTCCAACTTTGCTGACCAATCTTTCCTTGTTGCTCTAACCGTCTTTTCCAATATCGTCTTGATCTCGCGATTGGATATCTCGACTTGCCCGTTTGTCTATGGATGGTACGGTGTGGCCACTTTGTGTTTGACCCCGTGCTTCTTTAGGAGGTTTTCGAACAACTTGTTGATAAAATGACTACCACCGTCGCTTATCACCACTCTTGGGATCCCATACCTTGGAAAGATAGTTGACTTAAATAGCTTTAGTACCACCTTTGCATCGTTGATGGGGCTGGCAACGGCTTCGACCCACTTTGAGACATAATCAACAGCAACTAGTATGTATTTGTTCCCGTAAGAGGAGGGAAATGGTCCCATGAAGTCTATTCCCCAAACGTCAAAGATATCGACTTCCAATATCGGGTTCTGTGGCATCTCGTCCCGCTTGCTAATGTTCCCTTTTCTTTGGTACGCTTTGCAAGAGGAGACATACTCGTGAGTGTCCTTGAATAAACTCGGCCACCAGAATTCTGCGTGTAAGATTTTTGTTGCGGTTTTGAACGTGGAAAAGTGACAACCATAGGCTGAACCGTGGCAATGAAACAGGATCCCTTTTGCTTCTCCCTTAGATACACATCTTATGTAGATCCCATCTAACCCTCTTTTGAAGAGATACGGCTCGTCATAGAAAAAATAGTTAATGTCCTTGAAGAATTTCTTCCTTCGGTAAGCATCGAGGTCGTTTGGGATGTCCCCACTCACCAAGTAGTTAATGTAGTCTGCATACCAAGGAATGGTGTTCTCTTCCATGCTGGCTACGGTTTCCAAACTCTTATTCACTTGGTACATTCCTCCGAGGACATTTACTATCATGAGTTGTTCTTTTGATAGGGCGTCATTGATGGGAATCAAATCTTCTATCTTCATCCGGGATAAGTGATCAGCTACACCGTTCTCTATTCCCTTCTTGTCCAAGATCTCTATGTCAAATTCTTGGAGCAGGAGAATCCATCTTAGCAACCTCGGTTTGGTGTCCTTTTCGCATAGATGTTCCTTAGTACAGCATGATCCGTATAAACAATCACTTTTGATCCCACCAAGTAGCTTCTGAATTTCTCAAAGGCAAACTCTACTGCCAATAACTCTTTCTCGGTCGTGGCGTACTTCACTTGGGTATCATCTAGCGTCCGGCTTGCATAGTAGATCACGTGTAACTTCTTGTCCTTTATTTGTCCGAGAACATCACCCACGGCTTAGTCGCTTGCATCACACATAATCTCGAATGGTAGATCCCAATCAGGGGCTTGGACTATGGGAGCACTCACAAGAACGTCCTTGATCGTGGTGAACGCTTGAAGGCAATCCTCATCGAATATAAACTCGGCTTCCTTGCATAAGAGCCTAGTGAGTGGTCTAGCAATCTTGGAGAAATCACGGATGAACCTCCTATAGAAGCCTGCATGCCCAAGGAAGCTACGAATCTCCTTCACTGTGGTGGGTGGCTTCAAATGCATCATGACATCTATCTTGGCCTTATCGACCTCGATACCTCTCTCCGATATCTTGTGACCAAGCACTATCCCTTCTCTGACCATGAAATGGCATTTCTCCCAATTCAGTACTAAGTTTTTCTCTTCACATCGCTTTAGAACCCTGCACAAATTCGACAAACAAACACCAAAAGAGCAACCATACACAGAAAAATTGTCCATGAACACCTCTACCATTTCCTCTATAAGGTCAGAGAAAATAGACATCATACATCTTTGGAAAGTTGCTGGTGCATTACATAACCCAAATGGCATCCTTCGATATGCAAAGGTACCATACGGTATGTGAATGTCGTTTTCTCTTGGTCGTTTGGGTGAATCGGTATCTGGAAGAAGCCGCTATAGCCATCCAGAAAACAGTAGTATGGATGGTTAGCTAGCCTCTACAGCATTTGGTCGATGAAAGGGAGGGGGAAGTGGTCTTTTCTAGTGGCTGAATTAAGTTTTCTATAATCGATGCATATCCTATGACCGGTTATGGTCCTAGTAAGGATTAACTCTTCTTTTTCATTCTTTACGACAGTGATACCCCTTTTCTTAGGTACCACATGGACAGGAGATACCCAAGTGCTATTACTGATGGGGTATATCACGCCGGCCTCCAAAAGTTTTAAAATTTCTTTCTTGACCACTTCCTTTAAATTTGGATTTAGACGTCTTTGGTGTTCAATGGAATACGTGTTTTCATTGTCTAAGTGAATTCTATGAGTGCAAAGTGTTGGTTAATTACCCTTGATGTCACTTAGCGAGTACCCAAGGGCTTTTCTATACTTTCTCAACTCCTTAAGGAGTGAATTTAGCTCATCATCACTTAGATCCTCATTCACAATAATTGGGTACGTGGAGTTGAGTCCCAAGAAAGTGTACCTTAGCCCATCTTATAGTGGCTTGAGCTCGAGTTTTGGAGCATCAAGTTCGCTCCAATCCCCGGGTATGCACTGCTCGCGCGAGCTCGGTGCATCCTTATCGGTTTGATCCCGATATGCTCCTTTCTTTGTCCCCCAAACAATCATATGCCTTCCGTGCTCGAGGTCTTCGGGGAATTCATCATCTTTAACGGCTCTTCTTGCATCCAGATGCATGACATATACTTCACTTTCTTGCTCTATATGTCCATGCCGTTTTTTCTCCTTTGTCAAAACAACTAGCAGCGGGTCCTTTAAGGAAAGTTCTTCAAAAAGCTCATTTTTTAGCTCATCCATCGTGTCCACCCAGCCGACTTTTCCTCCTATGGTAGGCTTCTTCATCACTTCCCTTATATCAAACTTGAGAATGATATCATTTCCGAGGTTCAGCTCGATCTTTCCTTTCTTTACATCGATCACTGCCCCTGGCATAGCCAAGAAAGGTCTGCCAAGGATAAGAAGATCTCATGGTTCTTCATCCATTTCGAGCCCCACAAAATCGGTTGGTACCTCGATATCACCAATCCGGATGGGAACGTTTTCGAGTAGTCCCTTGGGTAACCTCACAGATCGGTCTGCTAGTATCAGAGATATTTAGCTTGTCTTGTAGGTTGTAAAGCCGAGCCTCCTAGCTATTGACAGTGGCATAAGGCTGACACTTGCCCCAAGATCACAAAGGCAGTTGTTGAATGTGAGGGGGCCAATTGAACATGGAAGAGTAAAACTATCGGGATCTTCCAACTTGTTTGGCACTACCTTCTTCTGAATAATGGCGCTGCACTCATGTGTCATTACTACTATGCGTTGGAGTTCTTTTGTTCTTGCAAGGATTGCATATTTTATGAATTTTTGGTATGGTGGTACCAATGCCAAAGCATCCATGAGTGGCATGGTGAGTTCCACTTTCTTCAGATGTTCTTCAAACTGTGCCCTATATTTCTCGAGGAGTTCTTTCTTGAAACTTCCCGGGAAAGGGTAAGGAGGATTGTATACAGGAGGAACATATCGTGGCTCTTTGGGTTTCTCACAACGGACAACAGGTTTCGGCTTGATCCCGATATTTTGTTCTCTGAGTTTGGTGAATAGCTGGTCTTCTACACTCTCTGGGACTTCTTCTACCTCGTTGTCAATCTCTGATTTTGCAAAGCTATCCCCCCCCCCCACTTGGTCTGCAGCGTCCTCGCTGAGTGGTTGATCTTGAACCCGTGGCTGTAAGATTTTTCCGTTTCGAAGTGTTACTGCTTGGACATAGGCTGTTTGTGGAGTAGCTTCATAATGCATCGGTCGTTGGATTAGCCGGATATCTGCTTCCTGTTTGTCTAGCCTTGTGTTGATAGATTTGATTGCCTGGTTGCTAATGCAGTGGCTTTGAACTAGTTGAGTTAGCAGGTTCTTAATGTTTGAATCTTGTGGTTTTGGTGGATAGTAACCATAATGTCCATATGGAGGTTGAGCATATGGTGGAGGATAGGGCTGTTGTTAATGGTAATATTAAGGAGGAGTAGTGAATGCTTGCTGGGTATAGGTATTGTACGGCGGAGCTGGCTGAGGATGTATAGCTGAAGTTGTGGGTCCCCATATTGTGTTTGTTCGGTTGTGGTATTTCCCTCCCCATATCGGCTAGTGTCTTTCGGGAATGCCTTGAGACGTGCTACCTTAGCGTCTTGGACGTGTTGTCCCTTTAGCAAAGTATCCAAACGGGCTTGTAGTTGCAGGATCTCGTTTCCCCTCTGCTTGTTCAGCTCAGTTGTTTCGTTGTCAATGTTGTCTTCGTAGTTACTGTCACTTGTAGCCATATTCTCGACGAGGTTCATCCCAGCATCCACGTCTTGGCCTAGGAATATCTTGTAGCTTGCAGTATCCAGCTGATCCTTATATTTCTTCGACACGCCTCTATATAGGATACTGAGTAGTGAAGAACTTGAGTAGCCGTGGTGAGGGCATTTGAGTGTATACACTTTCAAACGGTCCCAAGCTTCACTGAATCTTTCATCTTCGAGTTTAGTAAATGTGGAGATCTCGAGTCGCAGTTTTGCTGTTCTTGATGGTGAGAATAATTTCTTGAGGAAGGCTCTTTTACATTCTTCCCAAGTTGTTATGGATCCCGGTTTGAGAGTCTTTTCCCATTGGTGAGCTCGTCCTCCAAGTGAAAATGGGAAAAGTCTTAACTTGAATCCATCTTCGGAGATTCCTTCTTGTTTTTTCAAAGAGCAGATCTTTTCAAAATCATAAAGGTGGTCCAAGGTGTCGTCCACGGCATCTCCCTGATATTTGTTGTTCCGGACCATGGCAAGCATGCTACTCTTTATTTCATATCCGGCATCACTTGAGGGTGGTGTAATACGAATTCTTGGTCTGTAGTTGCTTGGTGAGTCACATTCTCTGATGAGACGGTGCTGACGTTGAGTAACGGCTTGATCCCGTTGTACCTCATTCGGCTCGGCTTGAGCATGTTGAACGTTGTCCATTTGATCTTGTTGGTATAGGTACTTGCGAAAAAGTCTCAAGAAGTGTAATTAGAGTCTGAAAAGAAAGTAAAGTCTTAGTCTTACTAAGAATCTGAAATGCTATACTCAAAATCAACCCAAATCGGCAACGGCACCAATTGATAAGCAGTTTAAGAGGAGATGTGACAAATCAGGTTTTTAGCCTTTTTAGCAATGTCCCAATAGCTATCAACCGAAGCAGTACAGCGTATGGGGTATCAAACCATTTTGGGAGCGTTAGTTAAACAGATCAGTCATATTGGTGTCATAAGTAAAGCTAGAATAGATAAAGGTTAAAATTTTACTACCAAAAACGACTAAAGGATCGATCTTGTGTCACTCAAGACCGTAAATAAGAAAACTTTAAAGACTCTAAGAAGAAAATAGATATGTAAGCGGTAAAAAGATAAACTTTCAAGATAAAAGATAGATCTTGATGAGTATCATGAACTAGGTGACTCTCGGTTTGACTTAACAAGCTAAAGCTTTTGGATTACATCAAGACTTGGTCTTTTGATGGAGATTCTTAGGTAAAGGGATCCTCAAATCGTTTAGCCCATGATGTTTGGGTCTAAACTCTTTGAATCTCTATCACCATAGACTAGCTCTCGCATAGCGGTACAATAGAAGAAACAAGCATCTACAACGTCCCTATTGAACTGTAAAACCCTTAGACAGATGATTAGTCTTAGCCTAAGAAATCGAACTCTTGTTCATAGATCCGGCTAACCAAGCACGTGGTGTTCGTGTCAAGCCGCCTAAGGACTTTAGACTAGATGGCCAAACAGCTTTGGGAATGATAAACAAGAAAGAATCTAACTTTATGTTTTAGCTAAGCAAGAAATATAAATCGGAGAGTCCCTTGGTCCTTTCAACCCATCAAAGTCCTAAAAAGACTACTCACAAGCCATTTGAGAAACCTCAAAATCCATAAGGAAGAGAGAGTGACTCATAAGCTGCGAGATAATTGAAAACAAGAAAAGGAAGAAGCTTTAAGAAAATAACACTAAGCTATAAGACTTAAAACTTCAAGATTGCAATAAAATCAAAGCTTTAAACAAGCTTCAATGGTGGAAAATACAAAGCCTCAGTTCTTGAAAGAGAAGACAAAAAACAAAAAGTAGAAAGCGTGATGAAGAGATAAGAGTGAGGGAGTAGGTATTTATACACAAAAAGGGAAAAACATAAACGTTGGGACCACTTTCCCGAAATGGTNGATCTTGATGAGTATCATGAACTAGGTGACTCTCGGTTTGACTTAACAAGCTAAAGCTTTTGGATTACATCAAGACTTGGTCTTTTGATGGAGATTCTTAGGTAAAGGGATCCTCAAATCGTTTAGCCCATGATGTTTGGGTCTAAACTCTTTGAATCTCTATCACCATAGACTAGCTCTCGCATAGCGGTACAATAGAAGAAACAAGCATCTACAACGTCCCTATTGAACTGTAAAACCCTTAGACAGATGATTAGTCTTAGCCTAAGAAATCGAACTCTTGTTCATAGATCCGGCTAACCAAGCACGTGGTGTTCGTGTCAAGCCGCCTAAGGACTTTAGACTAGATGGCCAAACAGCTTTGGGAATGATAAACAAGAAAGAATCTAACTTTATGTTTTAGCTAAGCAAGAAATATAAATCGGAGAGTCCCTTGGTCCTTTCAACCCATCAAAGTCCTAAAAAGACTACTCACAAGCCATTTGAGAAACCTCAAAATCCATAAGGAAGAGAGAGTGACTCATAAGCTGCGAGATAATTGAAAACAAGAAAAGGAAGAAGCTTTAAGAAAATAACACTAAGCTATAAGACTTAAAACTTCAAGATTGCAATAAAATCAAAGCTTTAAACAAGCTTCAATGGTGGAAAATACAAAGCCTCAGTTCTTGAAAGAGAAGACAAAAAACAAAAAGTAGAAAGCGTGATGAAGAGATAAGAGTGAGGGAGTAGGTATTTATACACAAAAAGGGAAAAACATAAACGTTGGGACCACTTTCCCGAAATGGTACTATTTTGGATTTTAGCGTTTCAGGCTCAAGTCGTTGTGGGCAAGCCAAAACGCTGTCTCGCCTTGATTCTTCGGGCAGTCTCCATATCGGGCATGGATTTCGGGATCGCGTCGTGAAGGCTCGCCTTCCTTGGTACTTGAATCGGGTGATTCCCGTTGCCTTGCTCCGATATCCGTCTTCTGGGCATCCTCTCGCTGGATCTTCATACCGAGGTGCTCCTTTCGGGACTAAGTCGCTGCTACGCGTCTGAATCGGCCTTGTGGTCGTGATTCATACTCGATATTACCGGCTCATTCTCCATTTGTGACCTCCCTCCTTGGTCTCTTCTTCGGATCATCCTAAGCACCTGAGAACACACTCCAAACATGCAAGACTATGCAGAAACCTAACCTAATGCATCTAATCCTAACATGGGTGAAAATGTGATGCAAGCTAAGATAAAAGTGCAAGAATGAAATCCTAACTAGCATGAAATGTGTGTCAAAAACATGCAATTTACAGAGATATCAACACCCCCAAACTTGCCTTTTTGCTTGTCCTCAAGCAAAAGCCAACCGGAGGGGTGAGGTTTAAAAAGAAAGGGTGTAAGTTCGAATCCAAAACGCCATTTAAAGGAAATCAACTCAATGTCTAAGTTCAAGTTTCTGGGATGCAAGTCGAATTCTACCTATCCAAAAAGCCTTAGCCACATTCATCGCAAAAATCAAGTAAAATCAATCCCAACTTAGATGCAAATTCAAATTCCCAAATCCCTTTCACATTCATTAAGAAATTTAAAACATGGATCTCATTCATACCTGTCAATCAACTCACTTGGCTTAGGATAAGGTAACGAGCTAAATATGAACTCGTAGCGCAATCGGGTTAAGTGTTTAGGTGGGATCACTCATGAAAGGAACCTTCTTAATGGAAAATGCTAAGGGTAAAAACCAATGGATGCATACAAGGTTAGATTTCCATCTACCCAGAACATCTATTTCGTCTCCTACCCTATTCTAAACTGTTCCCTCCTAAGCTACCCGTTGTCTTGGCATTTCGCCTTATACCCGATATTATTCCTCGATATTACCTTTCCTGGTCATCTTCGGGGGACTTCTTTGTTGTTGGAGATCGGTTTCGGCTTTTTGGCTCCTTTGTTGCGTTCCTTGTGTTTCACCTTTGGTGTTGTTGGCCGGATTTAAACTTTGTAGATTGGCCTTCTTTTACTTTATCTTGGAATCGCCTTTTTCCTCTTTTTGGTTTTGAGCCTCATTTGTTGCCGCCATCTCTTTTGTTCGTGTCCCCGTCTGACTCAGTGGTTCCCTCGTTTCTCTTTTGTCAATGCATGATCAATCGGAATATAACCCCCCCCCCCCTTTTTCCTAGTCTACTGATATACTCATATATTTCGCATATTTAGCTTGCATTTAGAATAGGTTTTTCATGCATACATCATTCATAATAGATTAATTTGCATCATTTGTACCATTTTAAGTCCTAGAACACTTTGCATTAGCATTTGCATGGTTTCTTGCATATTTGCATCTTTTTCAGGTCGCTTTGAGTACTTGGAGCTGTGATGGATGCTGAGCATTAAGAAGAAGACAGAAGAAGAACCTAGGAGTAGGTGGGAATCAAGAGAAAACTCGGACAAAACCAAAGAAGCCAAGATCGACTGACCGATCGAGCAGAATGACTCGATCTGAAGACAAGATCGACCGTATGATTGACCACACTCACACGATCAAGGTGTGATCGACTAGACAATCGACCAAGATGAGTCGTTCCAAAGCAAATCGAGTGGACGATCGACTGACGACCCGAACCAAATACTGTTCGAGTCGAAGATCGACCAAACTGACTCGATCAAAATGTAGATCGACAGGAAGATCGACTGGACTACTCGAACTGACGGAAGTTGACCCAGAAAAGTGTTTATGCTTTAAGTGAAAGTGGTAGACATACTTTCTGTCTCTTGCCCCTTGTCTCTTGCCTCTTGACTCTTACCCCTTGACCCCTCTTTTTAGGACAAGAGCCATGTTTAAAACTCTATATAAAGAGTGTTTATGTGCTTGTAAAAATCATCCAGTTTTTAATTCAGTTTTCATTCAAGTTTTTAATCAAGTCTTATATTCTCTCTTTCAAAGTCTTCTTAGTGTTCTAGTAAGCTTTCCTTTGTTCTTCAAGTGTTCTTGAGTTCTTTGCTCTTCTTACTTAGCTCTTCCGAAAACTCTTGTGTTTATTATATATATATTGTATTTAAGATATTCTAATGTCAAGTCTTTCTTCTTAATACTAATTGTTTTCTTTGTAAAAATCTCTTGTATTTTATTATCTTCCACAAGTATTTAAATATCAAATCTTTCTTCATCTTAAAAACCGCTTATGTTCATCAGCTCTAAACTTGTGTTTAAGAGAGGTATGAACATGAGTTGTGAGTAATCCACCAAGGTTTGGGGTTGGGATGATTTAAGGGGGTTGAAAACTAGATTTTGGGTATTTTCTTGTTCTTCATCTCATTCTCTTCTTGGATTTGGGGGTTTTAAGGTCTAGAGATTCTCTATGGAGATCTCTTTAATCTAGGGATTTCCTTATCCTAACAAGACTTAGGAAATCCCTTAAAACCAAATCCAAGAGACTAGCTCATCCTTTCCCACACATCATGGATGCTTAGGGAGCTAGTTAAACCATTTCTTTTAAGATCCATTCTTAATGTTCTTCACCTTTTCTTTCCACCAAACATCATGGGTTAGGA
>JAHZTW010000001.1:485084820-485098846 GCA_020283515.1 Alliaria petiolata | reverse complement strand
AAAAAAAAAAAAAAAAAAAAAAAAAAAAAAAAAAAAATGGTCGACACGAACCCATATCGACCTGCGTCGACACTGGGCTCGACACGGGCTAGTGTCGATCGACACCGCCCAATGGTGTCGATCGACACCACTTCAAAACTCGGGTAAGTTCTTTAAAACCCCGAGTCTTCTTCCTCTTCTTCCCAAAGCCTAACTCGCGAGCTTAGAAAAAAATTCCTCCAATTCATAACTTCTCAGTTTCTTAACGGATTTGAGTGATTCAAAGCTCCATTCTGTGCGGATTTTTGTGCTCTTTCAGAATCTCTAGTCCATTCTTTCGATCTGCAAGGGTATGTGCTTCAAAATCCCGATTTTCAGTTTCGACCTTAAGGTTTGATTTCGCAAATTTGGCCCCTTTTGATTGATTTCTTGTGCGAATCCCGCTTGTTTAGGTTGTATAACATGAATTCGACACTTACCCATTCGATTATATCCCCTAATTTTCTTGAATTTGAAATTTTCGAATTAGTGATAAAATATGCGAATTTGGGGATTTTTCTTGAGTTTTATGCTTGAAACTTGTTGGATTCGTGGTACTGAGTGTGTTTAGACATACAATTGATGCCAATTTCGAGCTGCATTCATGATTTTCGGATTTTGAATTCTTGAGCCAAATTTTGATTTTTGGATTTTGATTTGTGCTTGGGTTTCGATTGCAGATGACTTCAAGGCAAAAGAGAGCACGCACAACTGAAGCGTCCGGTTCCGGGACAGCTGATGATGCCCCTACCTCGCGTCCTCCTTGGCCTCGGAGAGAAAGAACGAAAATTCCAGTTGGGAGAAATTGGGATGATACACCAGCCGAAGAAACCGCCAAGGCTGCATGTGTGAACCGCGACATCTCGGAGGATTGGGATGACTACGACACGCTGTTCTACAACGCGTGGTTGTCCGTGGAAATAGCACCTACTCGGGTAGCTGACCCGAAGACACTGAAGGAGTTGGGTATCAAGGAGGATGTTCTGCGCTTACTAAAGAATGCGGAAATGGGGACAATGGCTACCAAGCAGTACGACCTGTTCCCCGAGTTCGTTCGACAGTTCCTCGCCACTGTTCGTGTCTACTATCAGAACGAGGTGGTGCGGAACGCTCGGGAAGGGACTCTGACATTCCTCATCCGCGGTGTTCGCTACAGGATTTCCCTTCCTGATCTTTGTGGGATCTATGGCTTCGACAGAGAGTGTACTGGTATCTCACTTCCCCCGTTTCAGGACACTCCGGCGTTCTGGGATTACTTTGGGAGAGGAAGGTATGATTCGAAGGATTCTACACATACCGACATTCGTCATCCAGTCCTCCGCTACATTGCTCGTCTGTTTGCTACTACACTTCTGTGTAAGCACGAGCCTGGGAAGATGAGAGTGTCCGAGATGGTAATGCTGTATCGAGCCATTGGGGAGCTAACCCCGGCTGAAGACGTCACTGAGCTGGATGACGACGTCAGTCTCGGCGCTGTCTTCGCTCACCACTTGGTTTCCCTGAAGAGGACACCTTTCATGTCATCCGCCCACAAGCCGGAGACTGTTGGTAGCTTGCTCACTCCGATCTTTCGCCACTGCGGTATTGATACTACCACTTGCTCTCTTGTGAGCAAGCGCGCCTTTATGGATTTGGATTACTTGCAGAGAGCTACATGGGTGAAGCCTGAGAAGCGCTGGGTTTTTGCCAACTCGCAGAGGGAGCTAGTTACAATCTAGTTACCAGAGAGAGAGCTCACTCACATCACTGATGACCCCGACTGCCTGCGCTTTCAGACTGATCCGAACTTAGTGCATGCACTTCCACCTACCCGACGTCGAGGAGCATCTTCACGAGCTGCAGCCTCATCAGCAGAGGATGCACCAGTTAGAGCTCGGCCTTCCTCATCCAGACGCAGCACAGCAGCAGCCACTCCAGAGCCTATTGGTCCTCATTACCTCCCTGATGCTCCAGAGATCCCCATGGAGCAAGCTGCTTTCCAGCGATACGTGGTTCAGAGTCTCCAGGCTATCTGGAACGCCATCACAGTTGTGTCCAACTGTGGCTGCGTCCGTCCTTCTACACCACCACCTTCCGATGAAGAGTAGTGTCTTCGACGTTCCTGGTTCTATTTTTCTTTTCCCTTGAGTCATTTTTCTTTTTCTTGAGTCAGTATTTTATTCTTGCTTTGATTATGTATTTTGATTTAAAACTTCTTGGAACTTATGAGTTTATGGATGATGTTGTTGCTTTTAACTATTTGTTTGAGTTGTCTAACAGTTTGGATGACTTTGACATCAATTACTTAGCAACATTCACGTTTGGTGTGTTGGAACTCTGTTTTCGGACAGAGTGTCGATCGACACTACCATGGTGTCGATCGACACCCAACACAGAATCAGGTAACGTCCTTTTCTCTTACTTTTCAAGTTGTTTCACACATTTTTTCTATCACTCTCAAGCTTACTAACACTGGGGACAGTGTTGTTTAAGTCTGGGGGAGGTAGTTTCTAACATTGTGTCTTGTTTTGAGGTCAGTTTATTGAGTCAAAAATCGGTTTTATTGAGTCAAAATTTGGTTGAAATTTTTAGCATCTCTTGGAACTAGTCACAGAACATTGATACTTGATGAACCATTGCCATAGCTGTTGATTTCGGGTCTAACTAGGTAGAACACTATAGGTGGATCAGTCTATTGGAGAAAGTTTAGATTCCTAGAGAGTTTAGAAACTTTGTTGTTAACTCCGCCCTAATGAACTTACAATTTCTCATCTTGGGGCTTGGTATGCATTGAATTTGACTTCTCTTTTAGCACTAGCAAGATAAGTTAGGTACAATCTTTCTTTGATCTTCTCTTGTGGAATATATAAAAAAAAAAAGAGTTTAAAGTTTAAGAACGGAAACCTGAGTCCCTTAAAGGATAATGATGGGAGCTTACACTCATGAACACGTCTCCTCACAAGGAACATAATTAGTGAGTGGCACCGTTCTTGAACTTTGATGAGAAAAGAAACGAAAGTCGAAAAAAAAAATAAAATGATACCCTAGAAAAGTAGGGAGAAATCGACTAAGAGAAGAGAAAATAAGAGAGTTGTGCTGAGATTGTCTTTGTCTAGGAGCTTGGAAGGGATAGAGTCTAGAAAGTTCTTTGATCGATATTCCCTCGATGAGACTGCACCTAAATTAATGAAAAGGGGTTAACGATAGAGGTTCTGGATTTTTCTAAGGGGTTTAGATCGTATTTGGTAGATTGCTAAACTTGTAGTAAGTATACCGAAATTTTACTTGAGGTTGGCTCTATGGTATGTGGATTCAAGAGTATTGGTCAATGTGGCGTTCCTAAGATTTGCTAACTGTTTCTGTTTTCAAACCTCGACTCCATTCTAAGTTTCTGTTTTGCTTGAGGACAAGCAAAAGCTAAGTCTGGGGGAGTTGATATATCATGGTTTTTCCGTGATTTTGACCATGATATAGTCTTTGTTTATAGAGTCTTTTCCGTGTTTTTCGAGTCTTTTAGAGTCTTTGCAGGATCAGGAACGTTTGGAGCACAATTGGAGGATTTGGAGTTTTTTAGAGTGTTTTGGAGAAGATGCTGAATACGAGAGCTCGGAGTGATATTGTTGGCCTAGTGTCGATCGACACCAGGAGGGTGTCGATCGACACCGATCGCGAAGTCGGATTTAGACGCGAAGTTTTGAAGACTTTATGGAATTACAATTTTGGCCCATAAGTTTTTAATGTTGCAACTTAGTCCTTTTCGTTTTTCAGAGATTATTTATGTTTTCTAGGGCATTGTTTTGCCATTATCCGAATTTTATTTTGAGACTTTGAGAGGAGATTGATCCAGAGCTTTGAGGGAGACAATTCTGCACTCTTCTAGAGAAGATTTCGAACCCTTGTATCAATACTCTTTTTATTTTAATGCAGTATTATTCAGCTATGATTTGTGTTTCAATTTCTATGTCTGAGTAATATGCTAGTTAGGTTAGGGTGATTTAGGGTTAAAGAGGAGTTTGTAGAATTACGATATTGTTAGGGAAAATCAATCGGTTCTTCACTTGGACTTGTGCTTACTATTGATTTCTTGATTGATCACCTAGAAATCAAACCCTAGGTTGTTTAATAGATGCGAGAGCATTGTTAATCACCAGAACTAGTGTTAGGTGAGCAAAATTCCTACTCGCAAAGAGATTTGGTCTAGGGATTTTGTGAACAATCGAACCTGTTTTTAATGCTTGCCTGAATTGATAGGATTTACAAAGAGATTTGGAATTCTGAAATTTAGGGATAGATAACTTCTGCGACGAGAGTTGATTAGTTTTAAATCTGTGTTTCGAGTTCTAGACGGCTCATAATAATTTCCCTGATAGTATACATTCTGCATTCTCGGATTTAACCTGTGAATCATCCTTGCCTAGCGTTTGTCTCATTGAATTTTAAGAACCTTAAATCAATCACTCATTGCTTTTAGTTTATTTGTTCCGTTTCACATTCATCTGAAATCGACTTAGCATAATTTAAATCTAGAAACCATAGTGTAGCAATCACTTCCTTTGGGATTCGATAACCCTTTGTATTACAACTGCATTGCTGTGCACTTGCAGTATTGTTTTATTTGGGTAAAACTTTGACCCTATCATCCACCACGAGATCAAGCTCATATTTGGAGACAAGGTAGCCTTATCAGCTGTCTTTCACCTCGAAGTGGTTTGAGAGCAATCCCACCGTTGGATCTCAAGTTATGAAGGAATCAAGAAGGTCTGTCAGGCACCCGGAAGGACGAGCTGGCCGTGCCACGGCCGAACCAGACGACCAGTGGCCGCGCGGCCAGGCCACTTATGGATTCCCGAGCCCATTTGAAGCCCAACTTAAACCCGCAGCCGTCTTATGCAAGGCAAGACCTAATCCACGACCTAGGGCACTTGAAGACCTATATATACTCGACCTTTAGGGTTTTTTAAGGGATCACCACTTAGCATCACAAAATTCTCTTGTTACAACTTTCTTTTGGCGGCTGCGAATCTTTGATTCTTGGTTTCCACTTTTTTCTTTGAGGGAGATTGATTTGTTCTTGAACCCTCATTTATTTCAAACGATTTATACAAGTTATGCATTCATCAATCACGTTTTCTACTTGCTCGTTTATGTCTGAGTAGTTTACTTTCGTTGGGTGTTCTTTAAGGGGATCTATGGGGAATTTCATTAACTGTTGTTAGACCGATTGTTTAGGCGAAGATTAGGATTTTCTGTCTCACCTTATTCATTCTTATTGCATGAGTCTGGCGTCATGAACTATATTCTGATCGCAGGATCTTGAGAGCGACGAATGTCCTGAATCTCAAATCTAGACCAAAATAAAGTAGAGAGCATCCCTTAAAAGATGTCTGAATTTTTATTATCCCGATCTTATTGTGTGTTCGTCTAGTACGCATGATATGAAAGTATACTTGTGGAATGGAAGTTCGCAGATCGACCTAGTTTGATAAAGTTAGGTTGTTAAAACCAGTGAATCAGTTTGGGGAAAATCGCCTAGTTTCGCTTGCTTTACTTTTGTGTGTTTGATTTCTAGTTAGAACCCCATAGATTTCCCGAGAAGATTCCCAACGTGTTCGCCCCATCTGCTTTTCAATCGAGATTTACGCACTTCGATACTTTACTTTTTCTGCACTGCTTACCTGATTTCCTTTTTACAAGTCTTTAAGTTTATTTTCATTTTCCCGTTCTTTATAGACTAGGCTGACAACCTTCTCTATATAAGGCGTGGTACTGCTTTCTTTATTTTCTGTAAGAATCGTGACACTTACCCCCAAACCCCAATTCTCTGCGTCTTTGGTTGCCCTGATTCTTCTGTTTTGCAGTTGACCTCCTCCCTGTGGATCGATACCCTAAGTACTACAACGCACGCTGTGCACTTGCAGCTTACGGTCCTACAAATTCAAAGCCTGACGAGTCCCCAAAGAAATCCTCCAAACTCAGACGACTATTTAGACCCCATCAATCTTTTGGCGCCGTTGCCGGGGAGGCTGTAGTTCGCTGTCCAAGACAAAGGTCAGGATCACAACTCAAAGACATTCTTTCCTATAGCTTCTAGATTTTTTTCTATGAGTTTCAGGAACTTGATATACTCATATATTTCGCATATTTAGCTTTCATTTAGAATAAGTTTTTCATGCATACATCATTCATAATAGACTAATTTGCATCATTTACACCATTTTAAGTCCTAGAACACTTTGCATTAGCATTTGCATGGTTTCTTGCATATTTGCATCTTTTTCAGGTTGTTTTGAGTACTTGGAGCTGTGATGGATGTTGAGCATTAAGAAGAAGACGAAATAATAACCTAGGAGTAGGCGGGAATCAAGGGAAAACTCGGACAAAACCAAAGAAGCCGAGATCGACCGGCCGATCGAGCAGAATGACTCGATCTGAAGACAAGATCGACCCTATGATCGACCACACTCACACGATCAAGGTATGATCGACGATGACAATCGACCAAGATGAGTCGATCCAAAGCAAATCGAGTGGACGATCGACTGACGACCCGAACCAAACACTGATCGAGTCAGAGATCGACCAAACTGACTCGATCAAAGTATAGATCGACTAGAAGATCGACTGGACTACTCGAACTGACGGAAGTTGACCCAGAAAAGTGTTTATGCTTTAGTGAAAGTGGTAGACATACTTTCTGTCTCTTGCCCCTTGTCTCTTGCCTCTTGACTCTTGCCCCTTGACCCCTCTTTTTAGGCCAAGAGCCATGTTTAAAACTCTATATAAAGAGTGTTTATGTGCTTGTAAAAAATCATTCAGTTTTCATTCAAGTTTTTAATCAAGTCTTATATTCTCTCTTTCAAAAGTCTTCTTAGTGTTCTTGTAAGTTTTCTTAGTGTTCTTGAAGTGTTCTTGAGTTCTATAATTCTTACTATTTAGTTTCTTAAAAACTCTTATTTTTATTATATATATATATCTTATTTAAGTTATTCTAATGTCAAGTCTTTCTTCTAAATTCTTGATTAAATCTTTGTGAAAAATCTTTTGTGTTTTTAATTAATATTCAATTTTATTTCTAATTCTAATGTCAGGTCTTTCTTCTTAATACTTATTGTTTTCTTTGTAAAAATCTCTTGTGTTTTTATTATAGCAAGTATTTAAATATTTCTAATTTCAAGTTTTTCTTCTCAACCCCATAGATCATGTTCCTTAACTCTAAACTTATGTTTAAAAGAGGTAAGAACATGATTAGTGAGTAAACCGCTTAAGGTTTGAGGTTGGGATGATTAAGGAGGTTGGAAACTAAAATCTTGGTTTGTGTTTATCTTGTGCTTTATTTTAAATCTCTTCTTGGATTTGGGGGTTTTAAGGTCTAGAGATTCTCCTTGGAGATCTCTTTAATCTAGGGATTTCCTTATCCTAACAAGACTTAGGAAATCCCTTAAAACCAAATCCAAGAGACTAGCTCATCCTTTCCCACACATCATGGATGCTTAGGGAGCTAGTTAAACCATTTCTTTTAAGATCCATTCTTAATGTTCTTCACCTTTTCTTTCCACCAAACATCATGGGTTAGGAGGAAAGGGTGAAGAAAGGAATTATACCACACATCATGGATAATTCTATTTTGGTTTCTTAAGGTTTAGAGAATTAACTAAAAAGAGTAAAAATATGTTTTCAAACCCCAAGATCGAATTTTCAACCTTCTTAAGAATGATTCCCAACCTTGAATCTGTTTTTAGTATTTTAAAAACCAAAAACCATTTTCCTCTAGTTTGTGTTTATTTATCTTTATTTAAATTTCTTATTAAATAGTTTATTTATGCATTATAATTTGATAAATTTGTAGAATTGTGTTCTTGCTCTTTTTAATATTTTAGAAATTGCTTAGAGCCTTATTTTACTGTGTGGAGTTGAGTTTGTAGTCGTTTTATTTTTATAAATAGTTTTTAAATTATTTAGCTGCTCACCATCAAATCTTTTTTATAAATCCGGTTTTACCTTTTGAATTTATTAAATTATTAGATCGGTTGTTATATCGTTTAATTGTCATCTTGTAGTTGTATAACACTTCTATAGGGATTTTAAAATTGTTTTCATTTCTATCTAGCAATCGTAAGTATTTTATTTTGGTTTGTTCCCCAAATTAACCGAATTTTGCTTAGCTTTATAAATCTCTTGTAATCTTAGTAGCTTTCACCCCAAGGTTGGTTTGACACCTAAAGTACTACAAATGCAAAAAGACCTTTAGGTTTTGATTATCAAACTGGTTAAAATCATGTTTATCAAATGGCGCCGTTGCCAAACTTGGGTTTTAAGTAAACTTATTAGGATTTGGAGATTTAAGCAGACTAGGTTTTTTTTATCCTATTCCATTTTTTTGATCCTAATTCTCCTACTATTGTGATTGTGTATGCAGGTACATGAACCTAAGGTCTAGAGGTGCCAACAACTTGATCACACCACTAGACAACATCCACCGACTAGGAAGCGCAAGAAATAGGAGGGAGAGATTACTTCTTGATATAGAAGAGTACAATCAAGAAGTAATTGCTGACATTGATCGAGTGGAGGATCCACCTCAACACGCTGCTGCTGGTAGAGCAATAGGACCGCTTTACAATCCTCAGAGGCCACCACGGATCATTGGAGCCGGTGATGCACCGAACACACACACCAACCGCTTCGGCATCACGCCCCCACCAGTCCAAAACAACTACTTTGAGATCAAGCCTGGATTCGTCTCTATGGTCCAAAACAACAAATTCCATGGCCTGGCTATGGAAGACCCATTAGAGCACTTGGACAACTTCGACCAAGTGTGCAGCATGATCAAAATCAACGGCATATCCGAAGATGCCTTCAAACTGCGCCTTTTTCCCTTCTCACTTGGGGACAAAGCAAGGCATTGGGAGAAAACATTACCACAAGGCACCATCACATCCTGGGTAGAGTGCAAGAAAGCCTTTCTCTCAAAATTCTTCTCAAGCACTAGAACAGCTCGACTTAGAAGCGAAATAAGTGGCTTCACTCAAAGACACAATGAGAGCTTCAGCGAAGCAATGGAGCGCTTCAAGGACTACACCGTACAGTGTCCTCACCACGGCTTCACGGAAGAGACTCTTTTGAGCACTATATACCGTGGAGCCTTGCCCAAAATCCGAATGCTACTTGACACGGCTAGCCGGGAGAACTTCCTCGGTCAAGACGTCAACGACGGAATGGAGCTTATTGACAACCTCGCTTTGAGTGATGGCAATTACTCTGAAGACTATGACAGAGCACCAAGAGGACAAGAACTGGAGGCGCCCAAAAAGGAATTAAAATCGCTCCATGAGAAAATCGACAAGATGATGCTTGCCAACACCAAACATGTCCATTTCGTGGATGAAGCCGCAGACTTGTCTCAAAGAAGAAGTGAAGAAGAATTTGAGGAAGCAAATTGGGTTGGAGGCCAAGACTATCCTAAGCCACCAGGATACGCCCCAAGGTACCAAGGAAACACCAGCAACTTGTCAAAGGGGGAGAGTGATCTTTCAAATGATCAAGAGATCACCTTTGACAATGTCTACATCGAAAGGGCAAAGAAAGGAAAGGAAGCAGTTTTGGAAAAAGAAGTGGGGGAAACAAGCAAGGATAAAAATATTTTCATACCTCCACCTTACAAACCAAAGCTCCCCTTCCCTCGACGTTTCAAGAAGCAACTGGTAGAAAAGCAGAGAGCTTTGTTCGAGAAACATTTGAGAAACGTGGAGCTGAAATTACCACTACTCGATTGTTTAGCCATGGTGCCGAAGTACGCCAAGTTTCTAAAGGATACACTCACCAAGACAGCTAAGGGTTGCCAAAAAGTCATGGTGTTGGCCAAGAATGCAGTGCAATCATCCACAAAGAGATAACAAAAAATAAGCTAGGAGATCCAGGCTCATTCACCATACCTTGTGCGCTAGGACCATTGAAGTTCAACAACTGTTTGTGCGACTTAAGAGCAAGCATAAACCTGATGCCTCACTCCATTGCAAAGAAGCTAGGCTTCACCAAATTCAAGGAATGCCGAATCTCACTGATCTTGGCTGACCGAAGTATAAGGCTCCCGGTAGGAATGCTTGAAGACTTACCGGTAAGGATAAGCAATGTGAGTGTCCCGACGGACTTTGTTGTTCTCGAAATGGATGAAGAACCTAAGGATCCCTTGATCCTTGGAAGACCGTTTTTGGCGGCTGCGGGAGCTATAATTGACGTGAAGAATGGCAAAATTTCATTGCACTTGGGCAAGAACGTCAAACTTAACTTCGATATCAATGAGGTTTTGAAGAAACCAACGATCGATGGAAAAGTCTTCTACATAGAGGCTATGGATCTTTTGGCTGATGAATTGCTAGAGGAGTTGAGTCAAGAAGATCATATACTAGTGGCGCTAACAAAGGAGTGTGGAGAGCATGGCTATCTAAGTAGTCAAACCCAAGAATACATTCACATCCTTGATTCTCGCAAAACTGTCAAAGAGATCGACGGCGCGATCGAGCCACTTACCCGATCAGACGACAAGATCGACACGCTAATCGACCAACACATACGATCTAGAGAAGCGATCGACCAGCCAACACGATCTCCTGCCCGATCGAGCAAAGAACGACTGAGCCAATCGAGGGAAAATAGTCGATCCGCTGCGGATCGACTGGACGATCGACCGATCAACTCGATCACAACGGGGCAGACCTTTGAAGAAGCAAGTATGGAAGCTCATGACTCGGGGTCTAAAGTAGCAAACGAGGACAGCGATCTCAACAGGAACCAAGAGGAGGACTGGAACGAGCTGCTAGCCCCAAAGGTGGACCTCAAGCAACTTCCAAATGGGCTAAGGTATGCTTTCTTGGGTGCAAATGACACATATCCTGTAATTGTGAATGAAAATCTAAGTGATGATGAGTTAGACTCACTCCTTAAGGAGTTGAGGAAGTATAGAAAGGCAATTGGTTATTCTTTGAGTGACATCAAAGGCCTTTCACCAATGCTTTGTACTCATAGGATTCACTTAGATAATGAAAACACATCCTCCATTGAACACCAAAGGCGCCTAAACCCAAATTTAAAAGAAGTGGTCAAGAAAGAAATTTTAAAACTCTTAGAGGCTGGTGTGATATACCCAATCAGCGATAGCACATGGGTCTCTCCAGTCCATGTGGTACCAAAGAAAGGGGGAATCACAGTTATAAAAAATGAGAAAGATGAGTTAATACCTTCTAGGATCATAACTGGTCATAGAATGTGTATTGACTATAGAAAACTCAACTTGGCCACAAGAAAAGATCACTTCCCTCTCCCTTTCATTGACCAAATGCTAGAAAGACTAGCCAATCACCAATACTACTGTTTTCTAGATGGCTATAGTGGTTTCTTTCAAATCCCAATTCACCCAAATGACCAAGAAAAAACCACTTTCACTTGTCCATATGGAACTTTTGCATATAGGAGAATGCCTTTTGGGCTTTGTAATGCTCCAGCCACATTTCAAAGATGCATGATGTCCATATTTTCTGACTTGATTGAGGAAATGGTTGAGGTATTCATGGATGATTTTTCTGTGTATGGCTCTTCCTTTGGTATTTGCTTGTCTAATTTGTGCAGGGTGCTTAAGAGGTGTGAGGAGACCAATCTCGTGCTCAACTGGGAGAAATGCCACTTTATGGTTAGAGAAGGGATAGTTCTTGGCCACAAGATTTCAGAGAAAGGCATAGAAGTTGATAGAGCAAAAATCGAAGTCATGGTGAACCTAGTACCTCCGGTGAATGTTAAAGGGATAAGGAGCTTCTTGGGGCATGCTGGTTTCTACAGAAGGTTTATAAAAGACTTCTCCAAGATAGCACGTCCTCTTACAAGGCTACTGTGCAAAGAAACCGAGTTCAACTTTAATGGAGAATGCCTTCAAGCGTTTAAGACCATCAAGGAAGCACTTGTCAGCGCACCTATAGTTAAAGCTCCAGATTGGGAGTTGCCCTTTGAAATTATGTGTGATGCAAGCGACTATGCTGTGGGTGCTGTCTTGGGTCAGCGGAAGGACAAAAAGTTGCATGTAATCTACTATGCAAGCCGGACCTTGGATGATGCACAAGTCAAGTATGCCACCACCGAAAAAGAGCTTCTAGCCGTGGTCTTTGCTTTTGAGAAGTTTAGATCTTACTTGGTGGGTTCTAAGGTCATTGTGTATACTGACCATGCTGCCTTGAGGTACATATACTCCAAGAAATACACCAAGCCTAGACTCTTGAGATGGATCCTTCTCCTACAAGAGTTTGACATGGAGATCAAAGACAAGAAGGGGATAGAAAATGGTGTAGCGGATCATCTTTCTAGGATGAGGATAGATAAAGTATTACCTTTGGACGACTCACTCCCTGAAGAGCAGCTCATGATGATCAATACCGTGGTATGTGCAAAACTAGAAGACAAACTTGAAGAAGTTTTGAGCCTAAAAGAGGAAGATCTACCATGGTACGCTGATATTGTCAATTTCTTGGCTTGTGGAGAAGAGCCTACTCATTTGGACCGGTACCACAAGAAGAAATTCATGAGAGACGTCTCACACTACTTCTGGGATGAACCTTACCTATACAAAAGGTGTGTGGATAGTTTGTACTGAAGATGTGTTACAAGAGAGGAGGCTAGATACATACTTCTACATTGCCACGGTATGATCTATGGAGGACA
Organism: Alliaria petiolata; assembly: GCA_020283515.1. NCBI lineage: Eukaryota > Viridiplantae > Streptophyta > Magnoliopsida > Brassicales > Brassicaceae > Alliaria > Alliaria petiolata. The sequence continues at coordinate 485,086,144 of JAHZTW010000001.1, read as the reverse complement.
CTTTGCGAGTTTCAAAACTGCCACAAAGGTTCTCCAAGCTGGGTTTTGGTGGCCTACACTCTTCAAAGATGCACATGAATTCATCAAGTCATGTGAAGCATGCCAAAGAACCGGAAATATCACCAAAAGAAACGAGATGCCACAATCTCCAATCTTTGAAGTAGAGATCTTCGACGTGTGGGGGATCGATTTTATGGGGCCGTTTCCATCATCATATGGCAACAAGTATATTCTTGTAGCAGTAGACTATGTGTCTAAGTGGGTGGAAGCCATGGCCTCACCAACAAACGATTCAAAGGTGGTACTTAAACTCTTCAAAACAATCATCTTTCCAAGATTTGGAGTCCCTAAGGTGGTGATTAGCGATGGAGGCAGCCACTTCATCAACAAGGTTTTTGAAGGTCTCCTGCGAAAACACGGTGTTAAGCACAAGGTGGCCACGCCCTATCACCCTCAAACAAGCGGCCAAGTGGAGGTTTCAAATAGACAAATCAAAGCTATACTAGAGAAGACCGTGGGGATCACTAGAAAAGATTGGTCTAGCAAGTTGGATGACTCTCTTTGGGCGTATAGAACGACATACAAGACTCCAATTGGGACAACGCCTTTCAACCTCCTCTATGGCAAGTCTTGTCACCTTCCTATGGAACTAGAGCACAAGGCTCTTTGGGACGTAAAGCAACTCAACTACAATCTCAAAACAGCTCAAGAGAAACGACTGGTACAACTTCAAGAGCTTGATGAGATAAGGATGGATGCTTATGAGAGCACCAAGATTTACAAGGAAAGGACCAAGGCCTTTCATGACAAGAAGCTGGTGCGCAAGGAGTTGCAAGAAGGAAGCATGGTTCTACTCTATAACTCAAGATTGAAGCTGTTCCCCGGAAAGCTCAAGTCTAGGTGGTCCGGGCCGTATGAGATTAAAGAAGTACTACCATATGGAGCCATTACTTTGCTTGGAAAGAATGGAGAGAACTTTACAGTGAATGGGCATAGAGTCAAGCCCTACATGGCGAGTGACTGCAACAAGGAGAGCACCACGTTGCCTCTCCAAGACCCACAACCAGCCTAAATCCGGTAAAGTCAAGCTCAGAGACTTAAAACAAGCGCACTTGGGAGGCAATCCCATGACTATCATTGTATATATTTTGTTTCAACTTTATGCTTTCTGCTTTAAGTGTGTAGGTCCAAGGAAACAAGGGCCAAGAAGGACAAGGGCATACTCCATGACACGCCAAGAAATAGCAGGAGAACCAGAGCAAACTCAAGGTACCAAAAACGCCAAACTTTGTATATAACATGCATTTTTATTTTTATTTTTTTT
>JAHZTW010000001.1:485063710-485083257 GCA_020283515.1 Alliaria petiolata | reverse complement strand
TTTTTTACAAAATAGAGAGAGAGTGACTTTTCTGGTTTTCTAAAGAAGAAGAGCAACTTGTTTCCATCAATTTTCAAGGGTAATTCGAAATTTCTTTTATGCCATATTTGGGTTTTTGAAAATTTCCTTTTTGGTTGTATGGTTGTTTAATTTGCTAAGGAAAATGATTTTATTTTTAAAAAAATATCTAAATATTAGGGAATTTTCTTGATTTATTCTTATTTCAAGAGATTTTTCTTCTAATATTTATTGATAAATCCAAAACTTTTCCCAAAAATAAAAGCTTGAGCAAAAAAAAAAAAATCTTTTTAAGCGTGAAAGCCTCTTGAACTTGTGTTCTTCTCTTTGCTGTGATCTTCACTAATAACCTCTTTGAAGTTTTGATTTTCAGGTACCATGGCGCCACAGAAGAGAAGTAGAGCTATGACTGCACAAGAGGAAACACAGCAAGAAGTTGAGGAAACGGCTAAGTGGAGCAAAGAGGAAAAGAAAACAAGGAGGAAGCTAGAGAGGTTACGTTTTGAGCCAACAAAATTTGCAAGTAGGGATTTCTTGCAAAGGCTTGGATTGTTGGAAGGGTTTGATGAGCTACTCAATGACATGGGGCTAGCATGTATTTCACGAATGGACTGTCCCACATACCCCGAAGCCACCCTTCACTTCCTCTCCACCTTAGAGTGCGAATATGAAGACCCCAACATCCCCACTCCAACCGAGGGCCTTATCAAATTTAAAATCCGCAAGCAAGCATACCGCCTCTCTATCCCTGAGCTGTGCCAAGCTTATGAACTCAATGCAGCAGCAGACCTTATGGAGTTCCCAGAATTCAAATCCGCAAGCAAGCTATGGGACTTGATTAGCGATGGAGACTACAAGTCTAATACCGCAAAAATAAGAAGGTGCGCAACCCTTTGCTACGATACACTCTGAAGCTGCTAGCAAACACATTCAGTGGGAGATCCACGACGCCAACAGTGACAAAGAACGAGCTGTGCTTCCTTTTCCAAGGAGTTAAGCATGTTCTATGCGATAGCGAGAGAAGTGATGTACCAATGGAGGACGATCTTGGAGATAACGTTAACTATGGATGCATCCTGGCTTCATTCTTGCTCAAATACAAAGCTTGGGCCATCAAGTGCAAGGCAACATCAGCACTCGTAGGTGGCTTTCTCACGCCACTCTTTGTGCAAGCGGGATTTCCACTTACCGAATTCACACCATGCGCGGAACGTGCCTACATGGATCAAGCCTACATGATCAACACCGATTCCTTGGGACCTATTCCAGCTCCAGGTTACTATGCATACCTATTCTACAATGAGGAACATGAACAGAAGACGTGCATCTTACCACACCCGGGAGAGACGCTACCTAATAGCGTTGGCAACATCGAATTCTTGCCAACCGATGAAGAATGTTATGCACCTCTTGGGGGCGTTCCAGCTACACCACAACTTGACCAATCATCACCCGAGTCTCCTCCCACTGATGCTGAGATGCCATCAAGTTATGATCTCCCAAGGATGGACTTCGAGCCACGCACCAAAACAGAGAAGTTCCTTGCCTCGGTTGTGGAGATTCAGCGCAAAGTAAACAAATTGCAAGATAAGATGATCAAGAAATTGGTGAAGAAGGTCAAGGTCCTTCAAGGGAGGAGCTCTTCAGAGATGACCTTAAGTGATGAAGCTGAAAAAGTACACATGACGGCGGCAAGACACTCAACCGGAGGTATACAAATCCGAGAACCCGACGATTTCCAGGCCGGACGTCCTTCTCTTCAAAACCGTCCAACCAGGAACAAGGACAAGGTAGTACTCCATGACACACCAAGAAAGAGCAGGAGGACCAGAGAACCTCAAGCTCTGGCCATCTCTAGCTCCAAGGTATCAAAAACGCCAACTTTGTATATAACATGCATTTTTATTTTTATTTTTGTGTGTCTTCTCTTTAATTTGTTTAACACCGAGACGGTTTCATTCAAGTTTGGGGGAGGATAGTTTGTGCTTTGACATATTTTATTTGATCTTATTTTGTGTTTTCATTTTTTTTAGTCTTCATGCATAACATAAAAAAAATTGCATAGAAAAAAAAATAATAATAATAATAAGAAAAAAAAAACCTTAAAAATTTCAAAAAAAATTCATATAGCTTGCATTTGCATTGTCAAATACTGTAGGATTGAGTCTAGATTTTTTATCATATAGGTTGCATCATTTATATGCATAGGGGGCAATGATGAAAAATTTCCTTTAAAAGTGTTTTAAGCTCATGTATTGGTTCAAGGCCCTAGTTAGTAGTTCTTTAATGCCTTGTGCAACTTTGAAATTAAGTTCTAACCATGCTTGGATCATTTGATTTAATTTTCTTGGCTTAAAGTTGAAAAAAGCATGAATTGAATCAATACTTAAAAATCGGAACCTTAAAATGAACATCTAATTATCATGCTTGTACTTTTGAAAAAGAATACATGGATTACAAAAAAAAAAATTTAGGCTTTCTTATTCACTTCACCACTCTTTGTAAGCCTAAATAGAATACCACACCTTGACCCTTGCCTTATTTCAAGCCAAATTTCGTGTGTGATTGCAAATTGTGAGGCCTTATTTTCTGTTTGAACTTGGCATAAAGTGTTAGGTTTTGGGCGACATGTTTAGGCTCTCATAATGTTGCTAGCTTTGCATTTTAGCTAGTTTTAGGCTTGATTGGGAATTGGGAGTTCACAGGTTTGAGAATGGGAAGGTGTTAAGGAAAAAGATGAAAAAGGGATACATATTTCTAGTGGTTGATCTTGATTTGTGATAAGAAAAAGCTCAAAAGAAAGAAAAAGAGCCCTAGAGGCCAAATGCATAAAAGAAATATTTTTAGAAGAAAGCTATCAAAAGAAAGAAAAGAGCTAATATTTATGACCATACCACTAGCCTTAAGCAAAGTAGAAGAAGTTTCCCTAAAAGAGAGTGTGTTTAAAATGGAGTTCTTGTGGGTTTATGCTTGGCGTTCTAGCCTTGTTGATTTGGGTAGTCTCTAGAGGGTGAGTGAGCTTGGAAATCAAAAAAATGAATGAAAAAGGGATTAGGATCATTGTTAGTATACTTGGGTAGATGTGAGTCTAGTCATGTATCCATGCATTGCCTTTTACCTTTAGCATTATGCATAAGTTCAAACCTTTTCGAGAGAAACCAAAGCTTGGAGTACCCATTTGAATGAGATCATTTTTATCTCATAGCCTTGCCCCTTGCCAAATGTATTCGGTTTTAAAAGCACAAGTTTGATTCACGGTTTGAGCTTAATGAATGTTAAAGGTTAGAATTCTTGGATTGCTTGGAATAAACAAGTCATGATTTGTAATTTGATATGTGATGATTATGGCTAAGTCCTTTTGAGTAAATGCTTGTGTACTGCATCCTAGAACTGAGAACAAGGACTTTGAGTTGATACATTTGAAAAAAACTTTTGGATTTGAGCCCCCGTTTTTAATCATCTCTTCCTAGCTTGAATTTGGTTTCCTTGAGGGCAAGCAAAAGGCAAGTTTGGGGGAGTTGATATACTCATATATTTCGCATATTTATCATGCATTTAGAATAAGTTTTCATCCATATTTTATTTATAGCTAAGTATAATCATAGTATTTGATCATTTATAGGATTTAGAACATTTGCATTTGCATTTGCATTTTCTTTTGTATATATGCATCATTTCAGGTTATTCTATGGATTTGGCGACAATGTGGAAGCTGGAAACATAAGATGATGAGCTAGGAACAAGTAGAGAGCAAATTGATGTCATCTGACTTGCTGTACCGAGATGTTGCAACCGATTCAAATCCATGCCACCTAAAGCGACTTAAAGATCAGACTCTACAAAGACTTTCCATTCCGATTCAGCCTCCGCAATCTTCATAAAACTCATAGAAAATTGAGTTACCTTTCGTTCAGAGGTTATTTCAAGTCATTATGGTCAGTGGTTCAGAAGATACGGCTATTTAAGTAACAACATGTCCGTCTGGAAGTTTGGCGACCAATTTCGTTAACTGAACGATCAGCTCGGATGAAGGGGTTTTCATTGCGATTTAGCCTCGACAGTCTTCATGAGAGTTTTAGGAAATTGAGTTAGCTTTAATTTGGTGGTGATTTCAAGTCAAACGGTGCAGTAGTGCAAAAGATACAGATCGATCAATCCATGTACCCGAACCTAAAGATACCACTTGCAAGTGCTCCAAAAAAGTGTTTATGCTTTAGTAAAAGTGGGATTAGAGAGGTCCCTTGTCCCTTGTCCCTTGCCCCTTGTCCCTTGCCCCTTGTCCCTTGCCCCTTGACCTCTCTTTTAAGGCCAAGAGCCATGTTTAAAACTCTATATAAGGAGTGTGTGTGTGCTTGTAATAATCATTCAGTTTTTCATTCAGTTTTTCATCAAGTAAACAATCAAGTCTTTATATTCTCTTTTTCAAAGTCTTCTTAAGTGTTTTTGTAAGCTTTCCCTTGTTCTTGAATTTTATAGTTCTTCTTATTTAGTTCTTTAAAAATTCGTATTTTATATATAGATATTTCATATTTAAGATATTCCAAAGTCAAATCTTTCTTCTTAATTCTTGTTTAAATCTTTTGATAATTCTTGTATTTTATTATCTTCCACAAGTATTTATTTAATTTTCAATCTTTCTTATAAACCTCATTGGTCATGTTCCTTAACTCTAAACTTAAGTTTAAAGGAGATAAGAACATGATTTGTGAGTAAACCGCCTAAGATTTAAGGTTGGGATGATTAAGGAAGTTGGAGACTAAAAACTTGGTTTGTTTTCATCATGTACTTCATTTTAATTCTCTTCTTGGATTTGGGGGTTTTAAGGTCTAGAGACTCTCTAACGAGATCTCTTTAATCTAGGGATTTCCTTATCCTAACAAGACTTAGGAAATCCCTTAAAACCAAATCCAAGAGACTAGCTCATCCTTTCCCACACATCATGGATGCTTAGGGAGCTAGTTAAACCATTTCTTTTAAGATCCATTCTTAATGTTCTTCACCTTTTCTTTCCACCAAACATCATGGGTTAGGGGGAAAGGGTGAAGAAAGGAATTATACCACACATCATGGATAATTCTATTTTGGTTTCTTAAGGTTTAGAGAATTAACTAAAAATAATAAAAATATGTTTTCAAACCCCAAGATCGAATTTTCAACCTTCTTAAGAATGATTCCCAACCTTGAATCTGTTTTTAACATTTTAAAACCAAAAACCATTTTCCTCTAGCTTGTGTTTATTTATCTCTATTCAAATTGTTTATTAAATAGTTTATTTATGCAATATAGTTTCACAAATTTGTAGAATTGTGTTCTTACTCTTTTTAATATTTTAGAAATTGCTTAGAGTCTTATTTTACTGTCTAGAGTTGATTTTGTAGTCGTTTCATTTTTTTTAAATAGTTTTTATAATATCTTGCTACCCACCATCAAATCTGTTTTATTAATCCGGTTTTACCTTTTGAATTTATTAAATTATTAGATCGGTTATTATATTGTTTAATTATCATCTAGTAGTTGTATAACTCTCTTGTAGGGATTTTAAAATTGTTTTCTTGTCTGTTTGACTAACGTAAGTATTTTATTTTGGTTTGTTTCCCAAATTAACCGAATTATGCTTAGCTTTATAAATCTCTTGTAATCTTAGTAATTTTCACCCTAAGGTTGGTTTGACACCTAAAGTACTACAACTGCAAAAAGACCTTTAGGTTTTGATTATCAAACTGGTTAAAATCCTGTTTATCAGAACTACCATATCATGGAGCATATGAGGAGCAACCCCTACATGCCCCCGAACTCACGCCCACCTGCAAAACTTCTGCACCATCTTCGGAGACCACCGCAACCACAGGAACGCTTCACGCCTCACCCACAAGGAGGATTCCCACCTCCTATTATTCACGGAAGCGAGAGTCTCCACCTCCAGACGCCACCTCCTGCTCAGAACGATCAGAAAGTCACACTTGCTCCCTTGTACCAGCAAGTGGAGAACCTTATCGAGGCGATAACGGTAATGACTGATTATCAAGCCAAGTCTGAAAGATCTTTGCACGCCCGGATGGACTCTATCCAGGGTAAAGTCTTCCACAAGCTCCAGGAAGTCGCCAACAACGTAAAAGTATTGGAGAACCGCACTTTCGGCAGCATCAACAAACTATCCAGAACTTCCGAGGACTTGGCAGACCACAGAGGGGTCCTGAACCGAGGACTAGGCGACGTCCGCGCCTTGAAATACGAGTTCGAGGAAACTCGTGGGACCACCTACAGCATCATGGGCCGAATGGAGAAAGACATCCAGGAGAGGGAACGCGCCCAGCATAAGGTTGAGTCACAAGTCGAAGACTTGAGAGACGAGATCGAAAACATGCATGGGAAAGGGTCAAAAGAAAAACGAAGCAATCTTGGGTAGACAGTCCAAGGAACAGAGGAGGCTCGACGGGCTCATCAATAAGCTTATAGGAGAACACGAAGCCCTAGCCTCTGGAGCCGAGAAAGCACCCTGTTGTTTCGTCCAACCCCTCCTGATGCACGAACCGACCCTTCGGGTAGAGTCACCTGAACTCACTGAGGACGGACCTACCGCAGGTATCGCTACCCACGTGGAGAGACCTCTTACACTGCATATCAAGAGGGAAAGATTGATAGATTCCACAAGAAAGTGGAGGGAATCCCATAGAGCGTAGGATTCAATGAAGCATGGGAAGGCTATGGCTTAAAAGAATACTTTGAAGACAGCTTAGAGAGCAGGAACGAGATCAAGGTTCACTTTGGTCAAGCCAGACGTTCAATCCCCTCTGCCAGAGCCGCCTACTTCTCCCGCGCTGAGAAATACGAAAGCCACTCCAATAGGATCTCTCGAGAGAACCTCGGCGAGTTCAACGAGGTAGTCCGAAGCCTTCCGTCAGGTATCACGTTCACTGAAGCGTGGACAGGACATCTCATTGGGCACTATTTCTGTGAAAGCAATGAGACCATGCTGGAAATACAAGACCTTTTCGCGCGAGCAAGGCCAGGAAGGGCACTTCGCACCCTGCATAAGACAAGGAGCCTCGGTCGATTTCTCGTCTCATGCAAAATCAAAGGAATCAAGGTCGAGGCATTATGCGACCCCGGCTCGACTATCAGCGTTCTACCTACCTACGCGGTGCGAGAACTCGGGATCAGGCACGCCCACGCGACGGAAGTAGTGATTGGTCTGGCGGATCAATTCTTCGCTGCCCCGAAAGGAGTCATTTATGACCTCCCGGTCATCATTGGCGATTGTAGAATCCCGGTAGACTTCTACATAGTCAAGACACGCCAAGAAGAAGCTGCACCTGTCATCTTGGGATGGCCGTTCTTAGCCACGGTAGGAGCCATCATGGATTGGCCAAACAGGCGAGTCTCATTTGCCAATATCGACGGGAAGAAGTTCTCTCCCGCGGTACCTTACACCATGGAGAAACACCTTCTTGAGAAGGATGAAGATGCCATCATGGAGAGACTCGAGGAGTCTTTAGCAGAAGAGGGCGCGCAGAAGGCAAAAAGACCTTGCCTAAGGTCGAACTCCACCTCCAACTAAGCTCCCAAACTACCAAAGTCTAGCTAAAAGACTCTAAACAAGAGCGGCTCAATGGGAGGCAACCCATTTTAGGTATTCTCTTTCTCATCTCCTTAACCATACTAATTTTCAGTTTTGATTTCTTCTTAGTTTACAGCATTTTCATAAACCCTAAAAGCACAAAAAAAATCAGAAAAACCCAAAAAGACCCAAAATATGAAGAAGGAGTTTCGAAGAACACTCACCGGGCGACGAACCGCCGTGGGCCGGCCAGAAGGAGCCTGGCCGCGCCACGAGCCACGATGGCACGGAGGCGAGACGCTTGGCCACGGCCGCGACAACCTGTCGCGCGGCCGACCTGTCGCGCGGCCGACCTTCGTCTGAAACATTCCATCCCGAACCTCACCAAACCGGATCTCCTTCAACCTGTTTCAAGCTTTTCAAGTATCCTCCTTGATTCAATGGCCTGAACACGACCTAAAGACCGCAAAGATCACTTCCATAACCGCGGCATATTGCTGTTGCATCAAAGACGGCGAGACAATACAAGACTCCATCCAAGTCAAGTTAAGTCAGTGACCCATCTCATTCAACTTCTTCCCGTACATTCAACGGACCTGTATCCATGAAGATGAAGAAGAACACCACGGTTCCAGAGGATGAAAACCGTAGTGCAAGCTCCAGAAGGAAGAAGATGCAACTTCCTTCACCAAACCGCGAAGAGGAAAGTTCCCGAAGACTAGCTTCTCTCTTCCGCGACCAAGACCTTTACCGAAGCCAAGTAAGGATTTCATATGGCATAGAAGTTCATACTAGCAACACCTGTCTTCCGGGATCCCGAACAGATCACTGGATAGGCCAGCATAGACCCAAACTTCAAGTCAAATTTCTGAGGTGACGCAATCTTCAAGACGCAAGGACGGAAGATTTTCCATCTCTCATTCACGGTGTTATCAAAGGTCAAGGAACCGAGACGAGTACTCAACAACCGGAGTACCTGTTCTTCTCAACATAGGCGTGCCCCAATCATCATCATCACCAGCCGCCAACATCACCACCACACGCCCACCACCACCATCTGAAGCAAGGAAGCTCAACCGCGCAACACATTTCCTTTCGAGCTAAGTTTTCGATTTCTTTTGTTCAATCAAATCGATTCTAAGCAGGGACATAAGGATAATGATCAAGTCCTTAGCTCAATCATACCACACGCCCATCCACCCATACCAAACCCAACGCCACTTTCAAGTAAGTCTTCACAAGCTTGTACTTGAATTTACCTATCTTTTTCACCTCAACTCGATTTAAACAAACTGGGGACAGTTTGATTTAAGTCTGGGGGGGTTTCTTATATTACTAACTATGCTTTGATTTGATGAGTCTTAAGCATACATGCATCATTTATCGAGTCGTTTTATAGAGTCAAAACTTTTTTTTCTTTTAGTCGGAAACTATGAACTTTGCTAGGTACAAGTCATTTCAAACAAGGAACCTTAATGACCATTCTCACGGATTTAGAAGCAAGGTTTACTAAGTTGAACACGGCGAGTGGATCATTCCAGCGGAGAAAGTTCTAATCTCTAGAGTACTCGAAGGATCTTGCGTTGACTCCGCACCTAATGAATCAAATCTTCTCGTCAAGGGGCTTGAGGTACTTCGAACTTTGCTCCTCTTTTAGACTCTAGCATGACTAAGTAGATGCAATGCAACCTCTCCTTGATCTTCCCTTGTTATAGAAAAGAAAAAAAAAAATAGAAAGAAAGGTTTTAGTTTGGGAATGGCAACCAGAGTTCCTTAAAGGACAATGACGGTTCGCAGCAATCATGTAAACTTCAAAGAAGTGATCATTCTCAAGCTAAGAAGAAAGAAAAAAAATGGAATAAGAAAGTCGATAGAAAAAATAAAATGATACCCTAGAAAAGTAGGGAGAAATCGACTAAGGGAAGAGAAAATAGGAGAGTTGTGTCTGAAATGTCTATGTCTAGATGTTTGGAAGAGAAAGTATAATGTCTCGTCGACCAATACTCCCTCGATAGAGACCGCACGCCTAAATGAATAAAGGAGTCAACAAGAGAGAGCTCGAAATACTCAAAGGGACCATGAAGCGTATCCGGGAAGGGTGAAAAGCTCAAGGTAACTAGACCCAAACGCCTTGAAGCTGAATTCCGAGTTATGTGGCTCAACAGGTCGATTGCTAGACTTGATGAGTTCCCAAGTATTGGTGAGTTTCCACGTTTTCAAACCTCTTTTCCTTACTTAGATTTCTGTTTTGTTTGAGGACAAACAAAGGTTTAAGTCTGGGGGAGTTGATAACATGCATATTTTACCCGTTTTTACTATCATAAGTGAGTGCTTTAATAAGCATTTCACTAAGGTTTTGATGCACAAACACTAGATTTCGAGTATTTGGTTGTTCAAGACTCTTTTCAGGTAATCTTAGCAAAAGACGCATATTTTGGAGCAAAATGGACAATTCCGGAAACAGTGCTCGAGGACAGAATTTCATCACCAAATGAAGGCCTTCCCACCACGAGATCAAGCTCATATTTGGAGACAAGGTAGCCTTATCAGCTGCCTTTCACCTCGAAGTGGTTTGAGAGCAATCCCACGGTTGGATCTCAAGTTATGAAGGAAGCAAGAAGGTCTGTCAGGCACCCGGAAGGACGAGCTGGCCGCGCCACGGCCGAAACAGACGACCAGTGGCCGCGCCACGGCCAGTCGCTCGCGCGGCCAGGCCACTTACGTATTCCCGAGCCCATTTGAAGCCCAACTTAAACCCGCAGCCGTCTTATACAAGCCGAGACCTAATCCACGACATAGGGCACTTGAAGACCTATATATACTCGACCTTTAGGGTTTTTTAAAGGATCACCACTTAGCATCACGAAATTCTCTTGTTACAACTTTCTTTTGGCGGCCGCGAATCTTTGATTCGTGGTTTCCACTTTGTTCTTTGAGGGAGATTGATTTGTTCTTGAACCCTCTTTTATTTCAATCGATTTATACAAGTTATGCATTCATCAATCACATTTTCTACTTGCTCGTTTATGTCTGAGTAGTTTACTTTCGTTGGGTATTCTTTAAGGGGATCTATGGGGAATTTCATTAACTTTTGTTAGACCGATTGTTTAGGCCGAAGATTAGGATTTTCTGTCTCACCTTATTCGTTCTTATTGCATGAGCCTGGCGTCATGAACTATATTCTGATCGCGGGATCTTGAGAGCGACGAATGTCCTGAATCTCAGATCTATACCAAAATAAGGTAGAGATCATCCCTTAAAAGATGTCTGAATGTTTATTGTCCCGATCTTATTGTGTGTTCGTCTAGTACGCAGGATATGAAAGTATACCTGTGGAATGAAAGTTCGCAGATCGACCTAGTTTGATAAAGTTAGGTTGTTAAAACCAGTGAATCAGTTTGGGGAAAATCGCCTAGTCTCGCTTGCTTAACTTTTGTGTGTTTGATTTCTAGTTAGAACCCCATAGATTTCCCGAGAAGATTCCCAACGTGTTCGCCCCATCTGCTTTTCAATCGAGATTTACGCACTTCCATACTTTACTTTTTCTGCACTGCTTACCTGATTTCCTTTTTACAAGTCTTTAAGTTTATTTTCCTTTTCCCGTTCTTTATAGAAAAGGCTGACAACCTTCTCTATATAAGGCGTGGTACTGCTTTATTTATTTTCTGCAAGAATCGTGACACTTACCCCCAAACCCCAATTCTCTGCGTCTTTGGTTGCCCTGATTCTTCTGTTTTGCAGTTGACCACCTCCCTGTGGATCGATACCCTAAGTACTACAACGCACGCTGTGCACTTGCAGCTTAGGGTCCTACAAATTCAAAGCCTGACGAGTCCCCAAAGAAATCCTCCAAACTCGGACGACTATTTAGACCCCATCATGCTACGACACAGTAAAAGCAGTAGAGCTTAGAAGTGAGTTAACCTACAAAGAATCCGAACTTCCAAAAGATAAAGAAACAGTGGAAAGGGAGAAGGACAGCGGCAGAGAAGAACAAATACTCAGAAACGAAGGACGAGACAGCGTCAATGAGGAGGCCGGGACCGAAGACATCCCGCAGGAAAAAGGAACACCATCGCCGCCGGAACAAGTCCACACAGCCAAAGCTCCCTATCCGCGCTGCCTGAGCACGCCTAGGAAAGAGAGAAAAAGCAAGACTTAAGGAGCTAATAGGACAGCTCTCTGTGAGACTGCCTTTTATAGAAGCCTGCGCCATGATCCCAATGCTGAGAAGGTACATGAAGAGTATCCTTACCAACTCTCTCACCATGGAAGAGGGAGTTATGAAGATCACGCAAGAATGCAGCTCAGTCTTCCAGAACCTTCCCCCTCGAAAACGCTAAGACCCCGGCAGTTTTGTACTCACTTGTTCAATTGGAGAAGAAATGTTTAAGCGAGCTCTATGCGACCTGGGGTCAAGCATCAATATGATGCCGCTCTCTGTAGCAACACGCCTCGGATACTACGAATTCCTACCTAAAAGAATCACCCTAATCCTGGCAGATCGATCGACCACGGCCCGTTGGAGTTTTGGTCAACGTCCAAGTCGTCATCGGGGACTGCGCAATCCCGGCCGACTTTGTGGTGCTAGATATCGAAGAGGAACCTCGAGACCCACTTATCCTAGGTCGCCCATTCCTCTCTATAGCAGGAGCAGTCATCAACGTTCCAAAATGAAAGATAGAACTACACCTGGAGAATCTGGTCATGAATTTCGATATGAACAAAGATCTTGGGAAGCCTACCCTGGATGGGCATGTTTTTCGCATCGATGAACTCGCAGGAGCTGTGGAAGAAATATATGAGGAGATGCTTATGGACGACCCGCTAGAGGTGGCCCTGACGAACACGAACAACGCAAGCTGCCCAAGTCGCGAGGAGACTAAAAGCTGTGAAAGAATGCTGGATCAGACCGAACCCCACGACGGACCCGCCCGCTTTCTGGATCTGGGAGATAAAGAGCGCAAGCAGCAAAGGAGGCTCAACCCGAACCTAATGGAGGTAGTCAAAAAGGAAGTAATGAAGCTTTTGGAAGCAGGGATCATATACCCGATCTCAGACAACACGTGGGTAAGCCTGGTTCACGTGGTCCCGAAAAAGGGAGGAGTTACAGTCATTAAGAGCGACAAAGACGAGATGATCGCTACAAGGACGGTCACCGGACACCGAATGTGCATCGATTACCGAAAGCTAAACACGACGACCAGAAATGATCACTTCCCGTTGCCATTCATCGACCAGATGCTAGAAAGGTTAGCAAACCATCAGTACTATTGTTTTGTTGACGGGTATTCCGGATTTTTTTCAGATCCCAATACGGCCAGAAGACCAGGAAAAGACGACCTTCACGTGCCCCTACAGAACATTCGCGTACCGGCGAATGCTGTTTGGCCTCTGCAATGCTCCTGCGACATTTCAAAGGTGCATGCTATCAATCTTTATGGAAGTATTTGATAAGTAGATTTCTTATATGGGTTCTACTCAGTCAATGACCCACTACTTATAACCGAATGTAGTATAGGTTATGGGTCTTATCAATCCGATGAGAGATTTCGAGGCATTGCATTTATGGAATTCTTTCACAAGCTATGATGGATAAAAGAAAAAGGTGAAATGGTGGAAATATGAGACTAAGATACTAAGAGATTAGAAAGCAAGATCTTGAGCTAAATATGCTAAAGAACCGAAAATAAGATGGTTAAAGTATGAACTTTTAAAAGAAAGCAAGAATCGGTTTACAGGACAAGGGAGTTTTTCGGGTCCAAACGTTAAAGATCTTTCCTTTGATGCTGGATTTACTTCCTATAAGGCTAATCCTTTAGCGTAGAATTCAGGATCTGGACAAATACACTGTCGTGGTATAAGTCTCTTTGCTGTTTCACGACCTAACCTCGCTATCACGTAGTGATCCATGAGAACAGCAAGCTTGAATAAACAACTCTACTAATGCCAAAACGCTCCCTAGGCATCTAATCTCTTAGGCTAGGATGAGCGAATCTCTTATGAGATTGGTGATATATGTATATTTTGCATCATTTTAGCATACATATAGTGTAAGTTTATCATCATTTTAGAGTATAATATAGCATTATAGTGTTGCATTTGTTCATTTAGAGTCCTAGAGTGTTCTTGCATGTTTTGCATGGTTCTTTGCATGTTTTGGGACCTTATTAGGTGAAAAGGACGCTTGGGAGTTGAGGATGGACTTGGAGATTGATGCACACCACTTGGAGGGACAAGAAGCAACAAAGAGATGAAGAAGAAGATTTTTGGCAGCAGATCGACGTAGAAGATCGACGAAGCTCGCCGATCCAGATTTCCAGGGACACGTATCGACGAAACGGATCGACGAGCCACGCCGATCCAGATTTCCAGGGGCATGGATCGATGAGATGGATCGACGTAGCCTCGTCGATCTAAAATTCCAGGGAGTCGGATCGACGTACCAGATCGACGTACCACGCCGGACCAGAAGCGAAGACATTGAGCATGGATCGACGTATTGGATCGACGAGTCGTCGATACGTCCTAAAAAGACATGGATCGACGAGACAGATCGACGAACACGTCGATCCAACCCCAGACGAACTCTTTTTCCTTCTTTTCATGGGTCCCCCTATAAATACTCTTTAGACCTAATTTTTCTAATCATCTTTTTATCTCTTGTTCTTAGCATTAACTCTTAGCCATTTTTGGCAAAAACCTTGTTTATGCTTTGGATTTGATTTTAATGCAATATCTATCTTAGATTTCTTGTTTATCTTCTCTAATTATGTTTAGTCTTTCTCTAATCTTTGATTTGATGGGCTTAAACATGATTAGTGAGTAGTTTCCTTAGGAACTTAGGGATGGGTTAGATTTAGGGATTTTTATTGGTTCAATCTTGCAATCTAGGATAGATTCTTCCTAATCTCTTCTTATTAAGTAGTTCTTAATGCCAAATGGCTAATCTTTGCCATTTTGGGATCTTAGGCATTTCATCCACCCACCAAGTGTTTGATGAAATGCTTGAACCAACTTAATAAGAGATTTACATATTCTAGCCTAAGACATTAGATGTTTAGAGTGTTTATCATACCATTTAGACTTGTTATTAATGCTTGTTGATTATCCTAATGCTAACACATCATTAGTTCATTAGGGTAATTAACAAAGGGATTTGAGCCACACATCATGGTCTTATCTTGATTAAGAGTTCTAGGTATAGAGTTTGCTTGATTAGTAGCTTAAATGATTGCAAGAATGTTCCTTTAAATTCCCAAATCAATGATTCCATCCCTAGGTTTCGATTTAGTATAATTGATAATCTTGCTTAGTAGTAATCCTTGCTTAGTTTCTTGATTAGCTTCAATTAAGGTTTAATTTCATAGTTAGTGCTTTAGTAGTATCCTTTTAAGTTGTAGTTTGCTTTTGTTACTTGTTTGAGACTTCAATTTACCCATTTTGCTTAGCTTAGACTTAGCTTTGTATTCTTAGTGCAACCAATCTCCCAAGATGGATTGATACCTCAAATATTGCAATGACATGAGCAATTGAGGAATTGCTTGCAAGTATAAAAACGCTTGTATCAATTTGGCGCCGTTGCCATATTGGGATTGATTGGTCATTAAGATTTGAGTTTTGTCTTAGACTACGTATTACTTTTGTGTTTATTGACCTTCCACTTTTCTAAATTTCAGTTTCTCTTGCATGCATTTGAGGTCAAAAGGGGACAACTTCCAAGGATTTCAAGAGATTGATCAATTGGAAAGGGTTGCTAGACTTGCAAAGAGGGAAACTACAAGGCTAGAAAGGTTGAGGATGGAAGAACAACAAGGAGATCAAGCTCCTCCTATGAACATGGCGCATGAGCAAGCACCAAGGGGCAATGGAAACCCCTTGCATGCGCCTAGACAAGGGAGGACTATAGGGGCTGGTGATGCTCCAAACATTCACCAAAATCGATATGGCATTCAACCTCCACCGGTTCAAAACAATACCTTTGAAGTGAAGCCAGCTTTCATCTCTATGGTTCAACAAGACAAGTTTCATGGGTTGCCAATGGAGGATCCTCTAGATCACTTGGACAACTTTGATAGAGTTTGTGGTTTATTCAAGATGAATGGTGTGAGTGAAGATGCCTTCAAACTAAGACTCTTTCCCTTCTCTCTTGGGGATAGAGCAAGGCAATGGGAGAAAACTTTACCTCAAGGTACTATCACTACATGGGATGAATGTAAGAAAGCCTTTCTATCTAAGTTCTTCTCCAACTCTAGGACCGCCAAGTTGAGGAATGAGATCTCTAGCTTCACTCAAAAGAGCAATGAGTCTTTCAATGAGGCATGGGAAAGATTCAAGGGCTACACAATGCAATGCCCTCATCATGGCTTCACACAAGAGTCTCTACTAAGCACAATCTATAGAGGTGTTCTTCCAAAGATAAGAATGCTTCTTGATACCGCTAGCAATGGGAATTTCTTGGGCAAAGATGTTGAAGATGGTTTGGAGCTTGTAGAGAATCTTGCATTGAGTGATGGTAATTACAATGAAGACTATGATAGAGCTCCACGGGGAGGTGATTTTGATGCTCACAAGAGGGAAATGAAGTCTCTACATGACAAGATGGACAAGCTCATGTCCTCAAACCAAAGGCATGTACATTTTGTTGAAGATAATGTGGAGGATTGTGATGATCAAGTTGAATTCCAAGAGGGTCAAGAGGAGGTAAATTTCGTGGGAGGCCAAGGAGGATACAACAACAACTATAACAACAACTATAAGGGGAACAACAACCTCTCTTATAGGAGTACTAATGTGGCTAACCCCCAAGACCAAGTTTACCCTCCCCAAGCTACTCAAGGAAAGCCTCTTGTGCCCTACAACAATCAACAAAAAGGTTATGCACCAAGGTCTAACTACCAAGGAGGAAACCAAGGCAACTTTGGTGGGCAAAGGTTCAACCAAGGCAATGCTCCACCGGGTTTTAATCAAGCTTCACAAGGTCCA
The DNA here is from genome assembly GCA_020283515.1 of Alliaria petiolata. Taxonomy (NCBI): domain Eukaryota; kingdom Viridiplantae; phylum Streptophyta; class Magnoliopsida; order Brassicales; family Brassicaceae; genus Alliaria; species Alliaria petiolata. Next base: position 485,066,696 of record JAHZTW010000001.1, on the reverse strand, counting down.
CCACAAGACAATGTTCAGCTTATGCTTCAACAAATCCTACAAGGTCAAGCCAATAGTGATGCTAATATGGGAAAGAAGATTGCTGAAATCAACACAAGGATGGACTCCTCACTCAATGAGCTTGCTACTCAAATTGGAGGTCTTCAACAAAAGTTCAAGCAACTAGAGAAAGGCAAAGCTTCTAGCTCCACCTCTCAAGGTACTTTACCGGGTAAGTGTGAAGCTAATCCCAAGGAGTACATCAATGCCATTACTTTGAGAAGTGGAAAGGAGTTGCCTCCAAGGACAAGTCCTTTGATCAATGAGGACATTGAGGTTCAAGGTGGGGAGGATAGCCTTGAAAAAGATCAAGATGCTATAACTTTTGATGATGTGTATATTGCAAGGAAGAGCAAGGGAGTGGTAAAGGAAAAACCAAAGGAGGATGAGCACAAGAAAGAGCCAAGATTTGTTCCTCCACCTTACAAGCCTAAGCTTCCATTTCCCGGGAGGTTTAAGAAACAATTGGTGGAGAAATACAAGGATATGTTTGACAAGCAAATCAAAGACATTGAGCTCAAGATGCCTTTGGTGGATGCATTTATGTTGATCCCACAATATGCTAAGTTCTTGAAGGACACCGTGGCACAAAGAGCAAGGGATATTCAAGGAGTTATGATGCTTTCTCAAGAGTGTAGTGCAATCATCCAAAGCAATGTGATACCAAAGAAGCTAGGAGACCCCGGATCTTTCACCATACCATGCGCCCTAGGTCCTCTTGGTTTTGACAATTGCTTGTGTGATCTTGGAGCTAGCATCAACCTTATGCCCTATTCCATAGCTAAGAAGCTTGGTTTCACCAAGTACAAGGAGTGTAGAATCTCTCTAATTCTCGCGGATAGGAGTGTGAGGTTGCCCATGGGAGTGCTTGAGGATTTACCTATCAAGGTTAGCAACTTTGTCATTCCCACAGATTTTATGGTGCTTGAGATGGATGAGGAGCCAAAAGATCCTTTGATTTTGGGAAGACCTTTCCTAGCCACAGCTGGTGCTATCATTGATGTGAGGAATGGGAAGATTAGTTTGCATCTTGGAAGAGGGGTTGAGTTGAAATTTGACATCAAGAAAACCTTGAGGAAGCCAACCATTGATGGTCAACTTTTCTACATTGAAACCATGGATGATTTGGATGATGAGTTACTAGAAGAGCTAGCTCAAGAAGACCATCTTAGTGTAGCCCTAACCAAACCTCATGGAGAGGATGGCTACTTGCATGAAGAGACACAAGCATACATGAACATGCTTGACTCGGGCAAGATACTAGATGGGGAGGAAGGGTTTACAGAATTGGTAGCTTCATATGAGGGAGAAGTGGAATGTGACCAAGACAAGAGGTCCATGGAATTTGAGGTTTCAAGTCAAGGAAAAAAAGAAAAGCTAGAGGAGCTTGAGGTTGGCGAATTGCCTAAGGACCTTGATGAGGATTGGAGTGAACTTAAGGCCCCAAAGGTGGACCTCAAACCACTCCCCATTGGACTAAGGTATGCTTTCTTAGGCCCTAATTCTACTTACCCCATAATTGTGAATGATTGCTTAAGTGATGATGAGCTCAACTCTCTCCTAATTGAGTTGAAAAAGTATAGGAGAGCTATTGGTTACACTTTGAGTGATATCAAGGGCTTATCTCCTATGCTTTGTACTCATAGGATTCACCTTGAAAATGAAAATACCTCCTCAATTGAACACCAAAGAAGAATAAACCCAAACCTTAAGGAGGTGGTGAAGAAGGAAATTTTAAAACTTTTAGAAGTTAATGTGATTTACCCTATTAGTGATAGCACTTGGGTTTCTCCCGTGCATGTTGTCCCTAAGAAGGGTGGAATCACTGTGATAAAGAATGATAAGGATGAATTAATACCAACTAGAACCATCACCGGCCATAGGATGTGTATTGATTATCGAAAACTCAATGCTTCTACTAAGAAAGATCATTTCCCTCTTCCTTTTATTGATCAAATGCTTGAGAGATTGGCTAACCATCCCTTCTATTGTTTCCTTGATGGGTATAGTGGGTTCTTCCAAATACCCATTCACCCAAATGATCAAGAGAAGACTACTTTCACATGCCCTTATGGTACCTTCGCATATCGAAGAATGCCATTTGGGTTATGTAATGCTCCAGCCACCTTTCAAAGGTTCATGATGAGTATCTTCTCCGATCTTATTGAGGAAATGGTAGAGGTGTTTATGGATGACTTTTCTGTGTATGGTGCTTCTTTTCTGCTTGTCTTTCCAATCTTTGCAGGGTTCTACAAAGATGTGAGGAGAGTCACTTGGTGCTTAATTGGGAGAAGTGCCACTTCATGGTAAACCAAGGGATTGTGTTGGGTCACAAGATTTCTGAAGATGGTATAGAAGTGGACAAGGCCAAGATAGATGTGATGATCAACTTGGCGCCACCACCAAATGTGAAAGGCATAAGAAGTTTCCTTGGGCATGCTGGATTTTATAGGAGGTTCATCAAGGACTTCTCAAAGATTGCTAGGCCTTTAACAAGACTCCTTTGCAAAGAGGTGGATTTTCAGTTTGGTGAAGAGTGCATGCAAGCATTTGAGACAATCAAGAAGGCACTTGTGAGTGCCCCTATTGTGCAAGCACCGGATTGGAGTCTACCATTTGAGATCATGGCAGATGCTAGTGACTATGCTGTGGGAGCTGTGCTTGGGCAAAGGAAGGACAAGAAGCTTCATGTGATCTATTATGCAAGTAGGACACTTGATGAAGCTCAAACCAAGTATGCTACAACTGAAAAAGAACTCTTGGCTGTGGTATTTGCTTTTGAGAAGTTTAGGTCTTACTTGGTGGGATCAAAGGTGATAGTGTACACCGATCATGCTGCATTGCGCCATATTTATGCCAAAAAGGAGACTAAGCCAAGGCTCCTTAGATGGATTTTGCTTCTCCAAGAGTTTGACATGGAGATAGTGGACAAGAAGGGTGTAGAGAA
>JAHZTW010000001.1:485045773-485057197 GCA_020283515.1 Alliaria petiolata | reverse complement strand
AGTGGACCAATTGAACATGGGAGAGTGAAGCTTCCCGGATCGTCTAGCTTGTTCGGCACTACTTTCTTCTGGATAATGGCGCTACACTCTTCTGTCATTACCATCATGCCTTGGAGTTCTTTCGTTCTTGCTAAGATTGCATCTTTTATGAATTTTTGATACGGTGGTACCAACGCCAAAGCATCCATGAGTGGCATGGTGAGTTCCACTTTCTTCAGATGCTCTGCAAACTGAGCTCTGTATTTCTCGAGGAGTTCCTTCTTGAACCTTCCTGGAAAGGGGTAAGGAGGTTTGTATGCGGGTGGAACAAATCGTGGTTCTTTTGGTTTCTTAAAACGGGCAGCAGGTATCGGTGTCATCCCGATATTTTGTTCTCTGTGTTTGGTGAACAGCTGATCTTCAACACTTTCTTGAACCTCTTCTTCCTCGTTGTTGACTTCTGATTTTTCAGAGCTGTCCCCCCCCCACTAGATCGGAAGCGTCCTCGCTGATCGTCGGAGCTTGAGCTTTTGGTGCAAGAGTCTTACCGCTCCGTAGAGTTATAGCTTGCACGTAGGCTGGTTGTGTAGTTGGTGCATTGTGCGTTGGTTGTTGGATTAGCTTTATATGTTCTTCCTGCTTGTCCAAGCGTGAATTGATTGATTTGATGTCTTGGGTGCTGCTGCAGTGACTTTGAACCAGCTGAGTGTGAAGATTCTTGATGTCGGAATCTTGTTGTTGTGGATATTGTGGGTAGAATCCGTAATGTCCATATGGTGGTGGTGGGTATGGAGCTTGATATTGTTGATGTTGAGAGTAAAAGTGGGGAGAGGAGGAAATGCCTGCTGAGTGTAGGCATTTGCATTGTACAGAGGGACTTGCGGAGGAAATGTAGCCAAAATTGGAGCTTCCCAATATTGTCTTTGCTCGTTTTTGGTAGTTGTGTCCCCATAGCGGCTTCGTTCCGTCGGGATGACCCCGATACTTGCTACCTTTGTGTTTTGAGCATGTTGGCTTTGTAGTAGCGCGTCCAAGCGGGCTTGTAGTTGTATCACCTCGCTTTCCCTCTGCCTATCCAGCTCGGTTGGTTCGTTGTCAACGTCGTCCTCGTAATTACTATCACTTGTGGCCATATTTTCGACGAGGTTCATGCCGTCGTCCACTTCTTGGCCGAGGAAGATGCCATGACTTGCACTATCCAGCTGATCCCTATATATCTTTGACACTCCTCTATAGAGGATACTGAGTAGTGAGGAGCTTGAGTAACCATGATGGGGTCATTTTAGGCTGTACCCTTTTAAACGTTCCCAAGCTTCACTGAATATTTCGTCTTCAAGTTGGGTGAACGTGGAGATTTCCAATCGCAGCTTCGCTGTTCTTGACGGCGAGAAGAATTTCTTGAGGAAGGCTCGTTTGCATTCATCCCATGTTTTTATAGACCCCGGCTCTAGAGTCTTTTCCCATTGGTGAGCTCTGCCTCCCAGGGAAAAGGGAAAAAGACGTAGTTTGAAGCCGTCATCCGAGATTCCTTCTTGTTTGGTCAAAGAACAAATTTTCTCAAAATCGTCGAGGTGGTCTAGGGGATCTTCCACGGCTTCACCCTGATATTTGTTGTTCAGGACCATGGCAAGCATACTACTCTTTATCTCGTACCCAGCATCACTTGAGGGTGGGGGAATCACATTCGCCGATTAGACGTTGATGTCTCGGTATATCGGCCTGTTCCCGTTGTGCGTCATTCATTCCTTCTTGGGGATGGTACATGTCATTCATTTGAACGTGTTGTTATAGGTACCTGGGAAAAAGTCTAAAAGAACGATATTAGAGTCGAAAAGAAAGTAAAGTCGTAGTCTTGCTAAGAATTAGAAATTTGATGTGTCTATATTTTGCATCATTTTAGCATCCATTTAGTATAAGTTTCTCATCATCTAAGTGTATATTTAAGAATCATTGTGTTGCATTTTGATCATTTAGAGTCTAAGGTGTCTTTGCATAGTCTTTACATATTTGTTGCATTAGGAGAGTTCCTCAGGTACATTTGGAGGTAAAGAAACCATTTGGAGCTTTGGGGATGAGTTCGGATCAAAGAAGAGTCGAAACAAAGATTGACAGAAGTTGTCTGGCATCGCCTCGGATTGGACCACCACGGACTGGCAAACCGATGCAGGAGCCACCAGAGACATCATCGGTTTGCCTCCATCGGTTTGGACGCGTGGGGCAGCTCGAGACGGAGCCACCAGAACTCTCATCGGTTTGGCCACCTCGGACTGGCAAACCGATGCAGACGTCCCAGAGACTTCATCGGATTGGAACACCTTGGACTGCAAACCGAGACGGACGCGCCAGAGTTCCCATCGGTCAAGACTCCTCGGACGGACAGGCCGGGACGCGTCCCTCATCCTGCATCGGATTGGAGCCCATCGGTTTGGCAAACCGATGTGGTCTCTTTTCCAAGCCAAAACCGGGTCAATACCCGGTTTGTTCCGGGTTGACCCGGTCCGATCACTATTCACTATAAATACTTTTTAGACCTAATTTTATAACTTAACTTTTATTCTCTTGTTCTTAGCCTAAACTTTTAGCCACTTTGGGCGAATACTTTGTTTAAGCTTGAATCTTTGAGTTTAATGCAATATCTTTCTTAGATTTCTTGTTTAATCTTTCTCTAATCATGTTTAACCTTTCTCTAATCTTTGATTTGATGGGTTTAAGTATGGTTAGTGAGTAGTTCCTTAGAAACTTGGGGATGGGTTAGATTTAGGGTTTTCTAATGGATTAATCTTGCAATCTAGGATAGATTCTTTCATTCTCTCTTCTTATTAAGTGATTCCTAATGCCAAATAGCTAATCTTTGCTATTTTGGATCATAAGCATTTCATACACCCACCAAGTGTTTGATGAAATGCTTGAACCAACTTAATAAGAGATTTACATTTCTAGCCTAAGACATTAGTTATTTAGAGTGTTTATCATGCCTTATAGACTTGAAATTAATGCTTTTTGATTATCTTAATGCTAAAACATTATTAGTTCATTAGGGTGATTAAGAAAGGGATTAAGGCCACGCATCATGGTTTAATCTTGTTTAAGTGTTCTTGGCATAGAGTTAGCTTGATTAGTTGCTTAAATGATTGCAAGGTTGTCCATTTAGTTTCCCACATCAATGATTCCATCCCTAGGTTTCGATTTAGTCAATTGATAATCTTGCTTAATAGTAATCCTTGTTTAGTATCTTGATTAGTAGTTAAGGCTTAGTTTCATAGTATTGCTCTAGTAGTATCTCTTTTAGTTTGTGTTTAGCTTTCAATACTTTTTAGCTTAGCTTGAACATAACTTTTTATTCTTATTGCATCATCTCCCAAGATGGATTGATACCTCAATATATTGCAATGATATGAGCAATTGAGGAATTGCTTGCAAGAAATAAAAAGTCTTGTTTCATCCTTCTAGAAGCTTTTCTAGCATAGATTTCATCTCATTGTCTGCAGATTTTGCAGGTGGGTTCTGATAGGAAAAAGAACCATAGCTCATTGTGTAATTGCTGTTCTGGAATGGGGGCTTTTGAGTATAATCAGAAGAGTTTTGTCCTCAGCTCCTCGGATCTTGCATCAACAAAGAAGTTGCATAAGAATGCATTCTTAGTGTCTTCCCAAGTGGTTAATGATCCTGGTAGTAACTGCTTCAGCCAATACGCTACATCTCCTCCAAGAGAGTATGGAAAGAGCTTGCAGAATATGTAATCATCAGACACTACGTTTGCTCTAATGCTGGATGCCAAATCTTCGAACCTCTCTATGTGGTCCATAGGAAGTTCATTGGGAAGACCATGAAAAGGGTGCTGAGAAACCAAAATTGTAGAATGCAGGCTTCAGCTCGAAATCATTCCTCTAAAAAAAGGTGGGCGAATCGCAGCTCTGTTTGCGTAGAACTGGTCTGGCTTGTTGTAATCGCCAAGCGTTCTTCCACGTCCAGCATTCGCAGGTGCAACTTGTACTGCTTGCTCGATGATTACAGCTCCATTCTCATTAAATCTCTGGCCTTGGTTGTTCCTCCTGTGCCCTTCCGCATCGAACATATTACCAGCTTCATCTCTTATCAAAATGAGAGGCTCCGCCATCTCTGTCTGCGAAGGGTGTCGATCGATGCTCTTGTTGGTGTTGATCGACGCTCTTGCAGTTTTTCGGTTCTTTCGTTCTAGACGGCCGAGCTCCTGGTTGTCTAGTTTGATTAGCTCGTTTTCCTTGTTTCTTCTGGTATTGCGATTATGCATGCACCTGAAACCAAGAACAAGAAACTTAATCAATTAGTAACCAAAACAAAAACAAAACCTAGTCAAAATTCTAATACTAGTCTCCGTAGGCAGCTATTACTTCCCCAGCAACGGCGCCAAAAACTTGATAGGGTCATAGTTTTACCCAATTTAAATCAATACTACAAGTGCACAGCAATGCAGTTGAAGTATAAAGGGTTATCGAATCGCAAGGAAGTATATGCTACACTATGGATTCTATATTCAAATTATGCTAGATCAACTCAAATAAAAGTAAAACGAAGCAACTAAAATAATCAGATTCACGAAATTAACTAAGGGTTCTTAAAATTCAGGAGACTAAGGCGCTAGGTAAGGGTAATTCGTGGGTTGAATCCGAGAATGTAGAAATTATACAGCTAGGGATTTATTTAAAACCGCCTAGAACTCGAAACACCAATTTAAAACCAATCAACTCTCGTTGTAGAAGTTATCTAATTCTAGAATTCCAAATCTCTTTGCAAATTCAAAAAACTAAGGCAAGCATTAAAAACAGGTACGATTGTTCACAAACCATAAACCAAATCTCTTTGCGAATAGGTATTTTGCTCATCTATGATTAGTTCTAGTTATTACTAATGGTCTTGCATCTATTAAATAACCTAAGCTTTGATTTCTAAGTGATCAATTAAGAAACCAATATAAGCACAAATCAAGATGAAGATCCAATTGATTTCCCTAACAACAATAATAAATCTACAAAATCACTCTAACATAACTAACAGATTACTCAGACATGGTGAATGAAGAAAACATCATTAATAAAGTAATTTGCATAAAAGAAACCAATAGAAACAAAGGGGTTCGAAATCATCTTAGATGAGTACAGAATTGTCTCCCCAAAAAGCTCTGGATCAATCTCTCTCTAAGTCTCAAGACAGAAAAATAATGTAATCGCTAAACAATGCCTTCAAAACCTATTTATAGAGGTAAATTCGCGTCTAGGGCATTCTTGTAAATAATGGAAACTTCAACTGATTTCTTTTTTCTTGTTGAAATCTGAATCTGGGTGGCTTCAATTGGTGTCGATCGACACCAAGGGTTAGTGTCGATCGACACCCCTTGTGTATTCCGGCTCCCGACTTCATCACTTCGGCTGCTTCTCTAGAATGCTCCAAAAAGTTTTAGAATCTCCAATTATTCTCCAAACGTACTCCAACATGCAAAGACTATAATATGACTCTAAAAATACCAAAAGACTCTATAAAATGGACTTATATCATGGCTAAAAACTGGTAAAAACCATGATATATCATTGCTGTCAATAAGTTGGGGGCTTCGAAGAAAAGGGCGAGCGATGCTGAAGCGGAGCTCGTGACGGCTCGTAAAGCGGCGGTGGATCTCAGGAAGTCACAGAACTACTATAAGAGCAAGTATGATGAAGACGAGTCGGTTTATCACAAGGCGAAGGTGGCTTTGCGAAAGGTCACAAAGGAGAGGGACGGCAAGAGACAGCGGGTTGTTTCTTCTCTCTCGATTATCTCTCCCCCCCCCTCCCCTCCTTTCTGTTGTGTTTGGACTCTCATCTTTTGATGTGTATGAACCTTTAACTTGTGCTTTTGGATGATTTAAGATGTCTCTTTTTTCTTTATTCTCAAGGTGGACGATTTGAGGTCATAAATATTTTGTCGAAGTTCGAACCGTTTTAGCGAAGTGAGTATTTAATATGTCTTGAATTCCCAGAACAGGTTATAATAGGTGCGAGAAGCTGAGCTCGCCTTACTCTGTTTATATGATTTTCCGAGATTTAAAACGAGACATACGAGGTGCTCGGTTTAATTGTTCGATTCAACCTCTTCGTGCGGATCGGAATCCGGCTTTGTCGATCATAGGTGTGAAGCTTGGCTCGGCTTACCCCTTTTAACTTGTGCGGGAATGGGGCCGGATTTTAAACCAGAGAGCTATGTTTTTTAGGCTTAAGCATCGAAGGCGTGGATTATTTCACGACTGCAAGGGACCCTCGCATTTACATTTCTTGCTTAGCTAGAACATAAAGTTTGATTCTTTCTTGTTTATTGATAACATGCATATTTTACTTATTTTTACCATCATAAGTGTATGCTTTAATAAGCATTTCACTAAGGTATTAATGTATATTTAGTGGTTTTCGAGTATTTGTGTGTCCAAGACTCTTTTCAGGAAATCTAAGGAAAAAGGATGCAAAATAGAGCAAACCAGACATTTTCGGAACATGAGCTTTTTGACAAAAGTTTAGCACAAGCCCACCACGGGATCGAGCTGCATTTTGGTGACAAGGTAGCCTGAACTACTACCTTTCACCTCGAAGTGGTTTGACTCCAATCCCACGGTTGGATCTCAAGTTATGAAGGAAGCAAGAAGGCCCGTCAAACACATCCTCAGAAGAAGGATGGCTGCGCCAAGAAAGCTTAGAAGACCAACGGCCGGCCCATGAACCACCCGTGGCGTGGCCAGGACAAGTATCAATCCCGAGGCCGTTTCAAGCCCGAAACAAGCCCGATGGCAACCAAATTCGGTGGAACTCTAAAAGACACCTAAGAAGACCTAAGGACCTATAAATACACGTTGCTACTCTTATTTTTGGGAGAGTTCGAAGACAGCCACCAAGACACACCCTAGAAGTGGAGCCGCCGCCAAGGAGGAAGAGAAGAGGAGCGAAAGCCATCTTCTCCACTCTCCAATCTCGTCGCCCTATTCGATACTCTTTTTTATCTCTTTTCTGCACTTCCTTTGCATCGCTATTACTTTCTTTCTTTTCTTTTCCGACCCTTGTGATTTTTACCTATTGCAATGATAATGAACTTCAAATCCATGTCTGAGTAGTCTTTTAGTTGGGTTTCAAAAGGGGGTTTCTCGAAGGGATTTCATGGTTTGATTCGATAGGTTGTTAGATCATAGGTAGAATACTTTTCACTGTTCTTCGTATGGATTCTTTTTTATTGCGTAATCCTTGACTGGACACTAAGGATCGATTGTAGGATCATTAGAACCGTGCGAGCGTTGAATCTCTTGGCCGGATATAGTTTTAAACGAGCAGACACCGAAGGATGCTTATGCATATCGGCGTTGCGCTGTGAGCTTTATCGAACCTAATCTTATAGCTGATCTTGCTGCGAAGTTGCTACCGAAAGGGGAGCGAACGGGCAGTTTAGGTTTAGGTGTTTGGTTTTCCGAAAGGAGGATCCGACCACTTTCGTGTTTGAGCTTAAGAACCAGTAGAATCGATTTGCCTAGGTCAAGTGTGTTAACCCATAGAATCATTCCATGGAAAACCCTGAGAGAACCCTGAGAGATCCCTGAAACCCAGCGTTCCGTTTTATAGTTTTACAATCCCTCTTTATTTCTGTTTTGGTACTAAACCATCACCTCCCCAAAACCAATTTTTAATCTGATCGTTCTTATTTGGTTTTCTTTTTTAGTGGATTTTTTTGAAGAATCATAGTCTCTGTGGTTCGACACCCTTAATACTACTGCGCACATATGTGCATTTGCAGGCGATAGGGTTATAAATTTATAACTCGAAAACAGACTCTAAATTCTGTTGCATCAAGTTTTTGGAGCCGTTGCCGGGGACTATTGATTTGCTTCTTACAAATTCTTTACAGAAAAATCAACAGAACGATTACTGAACCGCTCGGTTAACTCCTCGTTTTACAGGTACTTCTCTAATGGGGGATCAAGTCCAAGACCCCGAAGTTCTTGGAGATCCGTTTAATCTAAACGGAGAACAACGAGTGGAAGAAGAAGATCTGTCGAGCGACGAAGACGAGGCATTCGCCGAGGACGTGCCTGCAATCCCTGAGTTCGACGGGCCCCTCAAGTCCTTCCAAGACCAAAATCCTTTTCGGCTAGCACCAACTGAAGGAGACAATTTCGAGATCAAGAAACGCATCATAGACCTGGTTAAGCAGAACCAATACCGAGGCCAAACATCGGAGCAACCCATCAAGCACATTGAAGCATTCAAAGGAATATGCGCCATATCCAAGATTAATGGAGACTACCTGAGATGCATGATGTTTTCCTACTCTTTAGGAGAAAAGGCAAGCAGATGGTTGAGATCCTTAGCCCCAGCATCCATCACAACCTGGGAAGAATGTAGAAAAGATTTCCTAAAGCGCTTCTACACTAAGTCTCGTTCCTACCTCCTAAAGAACAAGATACAAGGATTCAGACAAGAAAGGTGTGAAACTCTCATCGAAACATGGGAGCGATTCAAAGGGTACGAAAGAGACTGACGAACACATGATTAGCACGTTCTACCGAGGAATCAACCGGAAACTCCAGGCCGCATTGGATATTGCAAGCAATGGAGGCTTCTCGTCAAAATCAGTAAAAGGAGCCCGACTATTAGTGACCAACCTGGCCACTAGCGAATACAACGACCTTAACGACCCTGGCCATGCAGCATGCCGCAAAGAAGAAGACGAAGCAGACCCTTTGAAGATCATAATGGGCGCGCTAACTAGAATGGACTCAGAACGTACACAACAGTCGGAAGCCATCCAGGAACTGCAGGATTTCCGCATGCAATACAACTCGGGGTGCGACATCAATCCAAGACACTGCCGCGACCTCGGCCTCCATCGCGAAAACTTAGAAAGGAGCATAGTGCGTCATCACGGCGACCATCAAACCCGAGACACTCCCTCGAGGACAAGATACATGAACTCGTGGATTCTTTCCAGAGAACCTCAAGCGATGCTAAGAAGGAAGCTGAACGTAACCACCATGAGACGAATGGTAAGATCGAGCACCTCGCTTCAGAAATACGAAGGGTAGCAAAAGAAAACGAGAGACTAACCAAAGGAGAAAGAAAGACGTCAAGGGCGGATGAAGAAAATGAAGATAGCAAAGATTTCTACGACACCGTGAAGGCAGTGGAGCTTAGAAGCGGGTTGACCTACAAGGACCCCGAGTTTCTAAAGGATAAGCAAGCAGTATAAGAGGAGAAGGATTGCGGTTGCAAAGATTAAGCGATCAGAGACATGGAGAAAGACAGTGTCAATAAGGAAGCCGTGACAGAAGAAACCTTGCGAGAGGAAGAAGCTCCACCACCGCCAGCACGAGCCCACGCACCCAAAGCACCCTATCCACGCTGTCTAAGTGATAAGCAGATTTTTCTATGGGGTTCTACTCAGTCAATGACCCACTACTTATAACCGAATGTAGTATAGGTTATGGGTCTTATCAATCCGATGGGAGAGTTCAAGTTATTGCATTCATGGTATTCTTTTACAAGCTAAGAGAGATCAAAAGGTTGAGATGGTATGAATCTATCACCTAGATTGCAACAATAACAGGAGAATAGGTATTAAAACTAGGCATTGCTAAGAAATGAAAGAGGTGGTAGTTAAAGAAACGAACTTGCAAAAGAAAATGGGAATCGGTTCAAGGGACAAGGGGTTTTCGGGTCAGATACGTTAAAGACCTTTCTCTGATGCAAGATTTACTCCCTATGAGGCTAATCCTTTAGCGCAGAGTTCACGATCTAGATAAATCCACTTTCGTGGTAAAAATCTCTTTGCCATCTCATAACCTAACCTCGCTCTCACGTAGTGATCCATGAGAATGACAAGCTTTAATAAACAACTCTACTAATGCCAAAACGCTCCCTAGGCATCTAATCCCTTAGGCTAGGATGAGCGAATCTCTTATGAGATTGGTCCTTGCAAACATTCAAACATGTCGTTTGTTTGAAGAAGCTCCATGGCAAAGGTCAAATAGCAAAGATGACTAAGCATTAAAAATATCAAATAAGAAAGGATTAAGATGGATTAAGCATAAATCTGCATCAAAGATTGGAACTTTAACTTATTTTCCCTATCCTTATCCCAAAACCGATATAGACTACTCACGCACCATTTGAGAAACCTCAAGATCCATAAGGATAAGAAGGTTACTCATGGATCGCAAGATAGTCAAAAATAAGAAAAGGAAGAAGCTTTCTTGAAATTTACCAAGCAATAATACTTAAAACTTCAAGATTGCATAAAAATCAAAACTTTGAAAGCAAGCTTCAATGGTGGAAATACAAAAGTTCTCGGTTTTTGAGAGAAGACAGAAAATAAAACTAGAAAGCGTGATTAAAGGACAAGAGTGGGGTAGAAGTATTTATACAGAAAAGAGGAAAAACATAAAAAGTTGGGACCACTTTCCCGAAATGGTACTATTTTGGACTTTAGCGTTCCGGGCTCAAGTCGTGGTGAGCAAGCCGATATGCTAACTCTTCTGATTCTTCGGGCAGTCTCCATGTCGGGCAAGCATTTCAAGATCATGTCGTGAAGGCTCGCCTTCCTTGTTACTCAAATCGGGTACTTCCCATTGCCTTGCTCCGATATCCGTCTTCATGGAATCCTCTTGCTGGATCTTCGCTCCGAGGTGTTCCTTTCGGGACTAAGTCGCTGCTACTCGTTGAGGTTCATCATGCGCTTGTCTATATCGGCTACGGGGTCGTGATCCATGCTCGATATCACCTGCTCATCCTCCATTTGTGATCTCCCTTCTTGGTTTCTTCTTCGGACCATCCTAAGCACCTGAGAAAACACTCCAAACATGCAAGACTATGCAGAAACCTAATCTAATGCATCTAATCCTATCATGGGTGAAGATGTGAGGAAAACTAGGATGAAAGTGCAAGAATGAAGTCCTAACTAGCATGAAGTATGTGTTAAAAACATGCAATTTACAGAGATATCAACACCGCCAAACTTGCCTTTTTACTTGTCCTTAAGCAAAAGCCAACCGGAGGGGTGAGGTTATAAAAGAAAAGGTGTAAGTTTGAATCCAAAACGCCATTTAAAAGAAATCAACTCAATGTCTAAGTTCAGGTTTCTAGGATGCAAGTTGAATTTTACCTATCCAAATAGCTTTAGCAACATTCATCACAATATCAAGCAAAATCAATCCTAACTTAGATGCATATTCAAATTCCCAATTCCCTTTCACATTCATTAAGAAATTTAAAACGTGGATCTCATTCATGACTGTCAATTAACTCACTTGGTTCAGGATAAGGTCACGAGCTAAGTATGAACTCGTAGTGCGAACGAGTTAAGTGTTTGGTGGGATCACTCTTGAAAGGAACCTTCTTAATGCAAAATGCTAAGGGTAAAAACCAATGGATGCATACAAGGCTAGATTCCCATCTACCCAGA
>JAHZTW010000001.1:484939738-484983443 GCA_020283515.1 Alliaria petiolata | reverse complement strand
TTGATCGACGTTCCGGAAATCGCTGTGTCGATCGATACAAGGGTTGTGTCGATCGACACGCGTCGATCGCTGTCGGTTCAATTGGATTGAACCAGATTAATGCGATCGGTCTAATCGGGATTAATCGATTTCATCACGGTTAAACTGGTTAGCTGGTGTCGACCGACACAAGAGTTGTGTCGATCGACACATGCGTTAAACCGAGACCGGTTCAATTGGATTGAACCGGAATTGATTGGTTTAATCGGTTTAGATATTTAACCGCGATTAAATCGATTGAAAAATGGGGTTTCACGCAATTTCGAATCATGAGGTGTCGATCGACACAACCTATTGGTGTCGATCGACACTAGGACAGATTCGGTGTTCCAAACTTAATCAATTTAACTAGATTAAAAAGTTTTTTTTTTTATTAAGAATTTTAATTCTAATCTATCTCAAATGCATATATGATATGTAATGTGATACATGTTTCATTCCTCAAACGTAATATCAAACATTTAAGTCTTCCCAATTCCTGTCAACTGCCAATTCTTGTTTTGTTGTATGATGGGCTTGCCAAAGCAAGGCATTCACAATTACACGAGTACAGCAGGTGGTAATCGTGGTACTACATGACTGAAAGGATTGGTTTGTTTGACTGGGCTATCAAAATGGTTTTGGGCCTGGAGACACATGATCGGTTTTGATATATGATATCAATCCGAGACAAGAGTCATATTGGATATGATTAGCAAATGGATTTCTTACCTAAATAACTGAAGTCTGGGCGATGAGCCAAAGCTCACTCAGATTTCAGTGAAATATGGATCTTGGATCATTATATTCTAAATTGAGGAAAATTTACTTAGAATATAATGTGAGTCTTCTTAATAGTTAAGATTACTCACCCTTTGAAACATCAAAAACCAATTAAACTCTCTTCTTTTCTTGATTCAGCTATGTCAACCAACAACACTAGCTCATTCTCGTTGAGATCCGTCCTTGAGAAGGAAAAATTGAAAGGATCCAACTTCTTGGAATGGTATCGGAATCTGAGAATAGTTCTCAGACAGGAAAAGAAGGACTATGTCCTTGAAAGGCCTCTTCCTGATAAGCCGAGATCCAATTCTCCCAGTAATGAAAAGGACAAGTGGGAAAAGCATTTGGATGATGTGACAAATGTGATTTGTCTGATGCTTGCCACGATGAACTTGGAGCTGCATAAGCAGTTCGAGAACGCGGGGTCACCGATCTAGATGATCACAACCCTGAAATCTATGTTTCAGGAGCAGGCTCGCACTGAGAGGTACCATACGGTCAGGTCCCTCATCGAGTGCAAGCTGTCTAAGGACAGTCCAGTGAGTCCTCATGTCATAAAGATGATGGGTTATATTGATAACCTGGCTCGACTGGACTCTCTCCTTAGCCAAGAGTTGGCTACTGACATCATCCTGCAATCCCTGCCGTCTAGCTTCGATCAGTTTGTTCTAAACTACAATATGAACAACCTGACAAAGTCACTGAATGAGCTGCATGGCATGCTCAAGACGGCAGAGTCCAACATCAAGAAGGCCAAACCTGAAGTACTTATGGTACAGAAGGGTAAAGGGTTTAAGAAACCCGCTAAAGGAAAAGGAAAGGCCAAGGCTGTCCGGGTTGAGAATCAGGACAAGCCTGAGCCGAGTTCCAAGCCCAAACGTGGCCCCACTGATGCTGACATTTGTCTTTACTGCAAGAAACCGGGGCATTGGAGGAGGAA
Source organism: Alliaria petiolata (assembly GCA_020283515.1). Classification (NCBI taxonomy): domain Eukaryota; kingdom Viridiplantae; phylum Streptophyta; class Magnoliopsida; order Brassicales; family Brassicaceae; genus Alliaria; species Alliaria petiolata. Next base: position 484,981,702 of record JAHZTW010000001.1, on the reverse strand, counting down.
TTGCAAAGAATTCCTGGAAGGTCTGAAGAACCTGAAGAAGTCGTATGAGACGACATCTAAAGGTATTTATGTTATAGAAGTAAATGTTGCTTCATATTCAGGTTCTAATTTTTGGGTATTGGATATCGGCTGTGGTGCTCATATTTGTACTAATATGCAGGACCTGCGCAGCAGTAGAACGCTGAAGAAAGGGCAAGTGGACCTGCGAGTTGGAAATGGAGCAAGAGTTGTTGCATTAGCCGTAGGAACTTATCATTTGTCTTTGCCTTCTGGCATGATTTTAGAGTTGGAGAATTGCTACTATGTACCTGCGATAAGCAGGAATATCATTTCTATTTCTGTTTTAGACATGAATGGTTTTGAATTTTCGATTAAGAACAAATGTTGCTCTTTCATTCTAAATAATATGTTCTATGGTAGCGCCCCATTAGAGAATGGGCTTTATATTCTCAACCAATCAACGCCGGTCTATAACATAATTAACAAACGGTTTAAAACTAATGACTCAAACCCGACTTTTCTCTGGCATTGTCGTTTGGGCCACATTAATGAGAAGAGGATTCAAAAGCTCCATCGAGATGGGCTTTTAGACTCATTTGATTATGAATCATTTGAAAAATGTGAATCCTGCTTAATGGGCAAAATGACTAAAACCCCTTTCAATAAGAGAAATGAAAGGGCCAGTGACTTGTTGGGCCTTGTACATACAGATGTATGTGGCCCAATGAGCATAAGTGTTAGAGGAAACTTTAGGTACTTCATTACATTTACTGATGATTTCAGTAGATATGGCTATGTTTATCTTATGAAACATAAGTCGGAATCATTTGAAAAGTTCAAGGAGTTCCAAAATGAAGTACAGAACCAACTTGGCAAAAGTATCAAAGCTCTTCGATCTGATCGTGGAGGTGAGTACTTGAGTCAAGAGTTCGATGATCATCTTAAGGATTGTGGAATCGTTTCACAACTTACTCCTCCTGGAACACCTCAATGGAACGGTGTATCTGAGAGGAGGAATCGAACTTTATTGGATATGGTCCGATCGATGATGAGTCATGTGGATCTACCGTTATCCTTCTGGGGATACGCTCTTGAAACGTCTGCGTTTATGCTGAACAGAGTTCCATCTAAATCAGTTGAGAAGACTCCATATGAGATATAGACTGGAAAAGTTCCAAGTCTGTCTTTTCTTAAAATTTGGGGTTGTGAAGTTTACGTCAAGCGATTGAAGTTTACGTCAAGCGATCGACACCACATGCAGATGATGGAGCGGATTTTGAAGGCCATGAATGACGCGTTTAAAGAACCAATGATGGTTGTCTCTACTTGTCAGAGACCGTGGTATGCTGATATTGCCAACTACCTTGCTGCAGAAGATGAGCCAACTGGTCTTAAAGGCTATGAGAAGAAGAAGTTCTACAGGGAACTTAGGAGGTATTATTGGGATGAGCCTTATCTGTACAAGCATTGCTCAGATGGAATCTACAGAAGATGTATTGCTGAAGTTGAGGTGCAAGACGTGCTGTTTCATTGCCATGGTTTGAATTATGCAGGTCACTTTGCAACATTCAAGACAGTTTCAAAAGTTCTTCAAGCTGGATTCTGGTGGCCAACAATGTTCAAAGATGCTCATGCTTTCATCTTGGTTGCTGTGGATTATGTGTCCAAATGGGTTGAAGCAATTGCCAGTCCAACCAATGATTCTTCTGTGTTACTTAAGCTGTTTAAGTCCATTATCTTCCCCAGATTTGGAGTACCTCGGATCGTTATAAGCAATGGTGGCAAACATTTCATTAACAAAGTTTTTGAGAAGTTGCTGAATAAGTATGGTGTCCAACATAGAGTGGCTACTCCTTATCATCCTCAGACAAGTGGGCAAGTTGAAGTCTCCAACAGGCAGATTAAGGAGATTCTGGAGAAGACAGTTGGCGCCACAAGGAAAGATTGGGCTGTGAAACTGGATGATGCGCTTTGGGCTTACAGAACGGCCTTCAAAACACCGCTTGGTACTACACCATTTCATCTACCTTATGGGAAAGCCTGTCATCTTCCAGTGGAGCTCGAATTCAAGGCAGCATGGGCCGTGAAGTTGCTGAATTTCGACATCAAGTCTGCTGTAGAAAGGCGCCTGATACAGCTAAATGAATTGGATGAGCTCAGACATCATGCTTATGAGAATTCAAAGCTGTACAAAGAGAGGACAAAGGCCTATCATGACAAGAAGATCATATCCAGGCAATTCGAACCGAATGACCAGGTACTCCTTTATAACTCTCGTTTGCAATTGTTTCCTGGAAAATTGCGCTCTCGTTGGTCAGGTCCTTTCACAATCAAAGCTGTCAAGCCATATGGAGCCATAGTCCTGATCGACCCGAATGGCAAAGAGTTTACAGTCAATGGACAAAGGGTGAAACATTATTGGGCACAAGCCGAAATCCCAGAAGCACAAACGATGCCTCTGGCTGATGCACCCATCGCCTGATCACCTGCCAAAGTCAAGCTAATGACTGTAAAAAAGCGCTTAGTGGGAGGCAACCCACTGGTAAGTTAGTTTTGAGTCATTTTTTCTTTCATTTTTGAGTCAGTTTTCAGTTTGATTTGGAACCTTGGTTGAGTTATGAGATTGGACTAGATATTGGTGCTTTTAATCGTGTTATGTGAGTACTCTGACAGTGCAAGCTTTGGAGAACTCGGATTAACACTTTGATAGGCCCCAATTACGATTTTGGGAAGTCAGAATCCGACTGCAGACACAGTGTCGATCGACACCTATCTGTCTCGATCGACACCCCGCGCGAACGCAGGTAAGTGCTTTCTCCTAGCTCGTTTCATGGTTCCTTTTCATTTATTCTTCCGACTTCAGGCTTAATAATACTGGGGACAGTGTTGTTCAAGTATGGGGGAGGAAAATACTGATGTATTTTGCTTTATTTTGGTTTTTAAGAGACAATAAAAAAATTTTGTTTTATCGAGTCAAAATCAGTAAAATTTTTTAGCTTTCAGAAGAACTAACCACATAAGATTGACACTTGAAGGACCATTGCCATAACAGTTGATTGCATGTTTTACTAGGTAGAAAGCTGCGAGTGGATCAGTCTAACAAAAAGGGTTCAGATTCCTGCTTAGAGCGTGGTATGCATTGGACTTGATTCCTCTTTCAGCACTGACAAGATACGAAATTTGCAGTCTCCCCTTGATCTTCCCTTGAGTAAAGAAGAAAAAAAATAGTCTAAGTCTGAGAATAGTGCCTTTGTCATGAGCCTGTCTCCTAACAAGGAACAATATTAGTGAGTGCTCTTGAACCCGTCTCCTCACAAGGAACACAAGTAGAGAGTAGCACTATTTCCAGAGATTCCATAAGAAAAAAAAAGAGAGTCAATGAAAAGATCTTAGAACACCCTGAAAATGGGCATCAGTTGACTAAGGGAAGAGAAAATAGGAGAGGTGTAGAAGGAATATCTTGTTCAGGCACAAGGAAGGGAAAGAATCTGTAAGTCCTTTGGTCATTACTGTTGTCTAAAGTTCGAAATCCTTAAAAGCAGAAGGGATTTGAACTTGATTTGGGAGATTGCTAAGCTTGTGGTAAGTACACTGAAATACTACCTAAGGTTGGCTCTATGGTATGTGGATTCAAGAAGTGTTGGTTCAATGTGGCGTTCTGAAGGTTAGCTGGATATTTCTGTTTTCAAACCTCGACTCTATACTTAGTTTCTGTTTTGCTTGAGGGCAAGCAAAAGCTAAGTCTGGGGGAGTTGATATATCATGGTTTTTACCCATTTTTGGACCATGATATAAGTGTTTTTATTGAGTCTTAGTATTATTTTTGAGTCTATTTAGAGTCTATGCAGGTTCAGGTACAATTGGAGCTGAACTGGAGATTTTGATTCATTTTGGAGCATAATGGAATGAAGTCACGAAGTTGGATTGAAGATGCACGCTTGATGTCGATCGACACTAGCTGGTGTCGATCGACACCGACTTTCCTGAAACCAAAGACGTGAAGTTTTCAGAATTTTGAAGAAAAAGGAAATCTCCAAGACTTTTCCTAATCTTCCAGGGAATTGAGGATTCGTGCCTTAGCCTATAAATAGAGCTTTTATGCCATTGTTTAGGTACACACTTTATAATTTAGAGAGAAAAAGAGAGAGTTTAGGGTTTGAGAGCTTTTAGGGAGAAAAATCTGTTCTTAAGAGATTTGGAACCCTTGTATCTTTTCTTCTATTCTTTTTATGCAAATTACTTATTCTATGATGTTTGCTGCATCCATGTCTGAGTAGTTTCATAGTTAGGTTGTGGGGTTTTCAAGGGATTGATGATAGGTAGTTAGAATTGGTTTTCTATTGGGATTATTTGCTTGTTCTTCATCTTAGATTGTTTTAACTCTGAAATTTAGGATTGATTACCTAGATTTCGAAACCCTAGGTAATTAAACAGATGCGAAAGTGTTGTTAATAACCTAGCGACCAGATTTTTAGATGAGCATTGAATCTATTCGCAGCGACAGTTGGTTTAGGTCTTTGTGAACAATATCGAACCTAAAATTAATGCATGTTTCTATCTTTGAACTCGCAGCGAAAGTTGGATTTCTAGGTTTAGACATTGATAACATCGGCAGCGAAAGCTGGTTTGTTTGTTTTCCGTGTTTCGAGTTCTAGAACAATTAATCCTGATAGTAATCAAACCTTCAACCTGAATCTTCCTGAGATACCTCACCGCCTAGCGCTTTGTCTCCTTTATTTTAAAAATCAGAATTCGACTTGCTACGTTTACTTTATTGCTTTTTACTGCTTTCCTACTTTACTCTTGGACTTAAATTTGAATTACAGTTTGTCTAGTTACTTCAATTCTCTATGGAATTCGACCCCTAAGTACTACAGTGATCTCTTAATTTGAGAGAGTAGCTCAGGGCTAATTTGAGCATATCACATAGAGGCAGAGCCTGGGCGATATGGTGAGAAGTTTTAAACGCCATCCAATCCGAACCAGAAACAAGAAATTTAGTCTGGGGGGATGGCTGTATCAAGGAGAACTCGCGGATGTGTACGTGCGGAGAGTGATTCGAAATCGTGGATCTCAATAGTTCCACCTTCTCTTGCTATTTTGCATAATATCTCGCACCTCCCGGAGATCTATACGGTAACCCTAAACACTCTAAACCTCACCAATAAAGGCCTTTATATACCTAACCTCGTTGAATCTAGCTTTATATCCCTTGACAAGGATCACGCCAAACTTAATACTACTTAGAGAGCTAGTTGACTGAAACTTGAAGTTTAGATAGTGAAAGTTTCGCAAGAGACTAGTGTTGAAGGAACTATAGTGAGAATTTTCTAGGCTGAGCTTGGATAGACTTTTTCGATGACTTATGGTTTAGAAGGACGGTCGCTGAGTTTTTGCTAGTTCCTATATTTTAAAACCTCTTTGCCAAGCTTTGTCTGCGTTTTGTTTGAGGACAAACAAAGGTTTAAGTCTGGGGGAGTTGATAACACTCATATTTTACTCATAAAACCTATTATTTCAAGATCATTTATAAGTGTTTTAACCCGGTTTTCAACGGTTTTAAAGTGATTTCCACGTTTCCTAGTCTTAAAAGTCAATTCAGGAAAATTGGACAAAAAGGACACATTTCGGAGCAAAACGGGAACTTCAAGGACATGTGCTCGGAGCCATAAGTTCAGGATCAGATGATGACCTTTCCACCACGAGATCCAGCTCATATTTGGAGACAAGATAGCCCTTCCAACTGTCTTTTATGCCAAGGTGATTTGAGTTCAATCCCACGGTTGGATCTCAAGTTACGAAGGAAGCAAGAAGGCCCGTCAGACACATTCCCAGAAGAAGGATGGTCGCGCCACAGATCCTCAGAAGACCAGTGGCCGCGCCACTCCTGGTTGCTCGCGCGGCCACACCACTCCGGCCCATCCCGAGTCCGTTTGCACTTATCCGATATTTTCCCGAGGTTAAAACGTGAAGCCCACTTTCTGAAGACCGAGAGCCTATATAAAGGAACCTTAGGGTTTCAGAAGAGGCGAGACGACACAGAGAGCTTTTCCAGAAACACATTTGCGCCGCACAGAGAGAGAAAGAGAGAGAATTCTTCTGCAGCCGCTACTCTTCCTTCTTTTCCCTTTCATCTTTTGTTCTTAGTTCTTTGCTTTTCAATATTTTAAGAAAACCTATCTTCAATCGATTTCCTTTGAAGGAGTTTTCTCACTATGTTCCTTTTATTAATACAATTCGCACCTTTCATATCTTGAAGATGTCTCTCGTTCCCATGAACGAGTAGTCATCGAGTTGGGTTTTTAAGGAGATTTTCGAAGGGGTTTAATCATGGATTGATTTCGCTAGGTTGATAGAGATAGAGTTTCTTTTAGGTATTTTCGTTGATGTCTTGTTCTTATTGCTTAAATCTTTTCCTTGCTCATTTCGAACATGTTGAATAGTTTGAAATAATCCCTTGGGGGTTTGAGATCTATCCCCAACAAGTTTGCATCACCACTCACAAACTTGATTTCAATAGAAGTATTTCCAGTTTTTATTGCTTAAATCTTTTCTTTGCTCATTTCGAACACGTTGAATCCCTCAAAACTGATGTTTGTGAGTGGTTCGATCATGAGGAGTGAGTAATCCTCCAAGGTTTTGTGTTTGGGGTGATTAAGGGGGTTTAATGGTTTAAGCTTTGGTTTCCTTTAGTTCTTTATAAAAATCTCTTCTTGGATTTGGGGGTTTAAGGCAAGAGGATCTTGAGAAAGACCTTTTTGATTTCAGGGATTTCCTTGTCCTAAAAAGATCTAGGGAATCCCTTAAAACCAAGTCCAAGATACTAACCCATCCCTTCCTACACACCATGGATGTGAGGGGGGTTAGTAAGACCACAGTTTGATATCTATGCTTCACGTTTATGGCTTCTTATTTCCACCTTTAACAATGGGTTAGGAGGAAGGGGTTAGAAAAGGTTTTACACCACAAACCATGGGTAAAACCAGATTAATTTCTCAAGGTTTAGAGAAAGCTCATAAGAAATGAGTAGATCCATTTTTATAAAATCCAAAGTCTTAAACTTGAACCCCTTTAAACATGATACCCAAACACAAATCCTCCCTTAGCTTTTAAAAACACAAATCGATTTCCTTTAGTTTAAAATCTTGATCTTTTAGCTTAAAATTCATTTAGTTGTCTTTTTCTTGCTTAATAGTTTTATAAATTCATAAAGTAGTGTTTTTCCATTAGCTAGTATTTTAGAAATCCCTAAGTAGCTAGTTTCACATCCTGGTAAATTTTAGGAGTTATTAGATTTTTATTTTTAGTTTTTAAAAATCCTTTCCTTACCTAGAAATTTCCTGTTTTGTGACATCTTAGATTTCGATTTTCTAAAACTAGTAGTTGCTTGTTTAAATTCTTAGAAGTCTTTAGCTAGCTAGTTGACATCCCTCCTGGGATTTTAAAATAGTTTTTCAAGTATTTCTGTAGTTGCAATCATTTTATTTCGGATTTACCCCCAATTATTCAGATTTCACTTAGATTCACAAAAAGCTTGTGTATTCTTGGTATTGTTCAAACCACCAGATTTGGATTGACTCTTAAGTATTGCAATGACATGAGCATGCTAAGGTTTGGTTAACCTGCCTAAAAAGCTTGTTATCAAATAGCGCCGTTGCCAAGTTTTGGTTGTGTTTGAACCTATTAGGATTTCAAGTTTAGTGGAGACTAAGTTTCTTACTTTTTATTTTGTTGATACTGATTTCTCTTTGTTGCTACTTGTAATCTCAGGTACATGAACCTACGTTCTAGAGGTGACAACAATCTGTTACAACCTTTGGACAACATTCATCTACTTGGGAGTGCACGGTTAAGAAGAGAGAAAGAACAAGAGCAAGTTTGTGAGGAAACAGAGCAACCGGGTATTGTTGAGCAAGTCATGGCTGATCAAGACCAGGAAGAGGTTCGACCACAACATGCTCCAGATGGTAGGGGCAATGGAAACCCTTACCATGCTCCGAGGATGCCAAGAATCATTGGTGCGGGTGATGCACCTAACACTCACACCAATAGGTTCGGTATCACACCGCCAGCTGTTCAAAACAACAACTTTGAAATCAAGCCAGACTTCATTTCAATGGTTCAAAACAGCAAGTTCCACGGTCTTGCATTGGAGGATCCTCTAGAGCACTTTGTTGGGGTTGGTTTCCATCCAGGCGAAATCAATCAGAGAAAATGCCAAGTATGAGACATAACCTCTTTACCATGCATGATTCGTACACAAGTCGTGCACGGACCGAAGTGAATTGAATCACCTCAGTGCACAAAACGTGCACAACCGAGGTGAATCACCTCGGTGCACAAAACGTGCACAACCGAGGTGAATCACCTCGGTGCACAAAGCGTGCACAACCAAGGTGAATCACTTCGGTGCACAAAGCGTGCACGGCCGAAGTGAATCACCTCGGTGCACAAAGCGTGAGTAAACCGAGGTGACACATTTCGTATACAAATCGTGCAGAATCCGAACCGAACCGGATACGCATGAGACGAGCCGAACCAAACCATGAACGAGTTGAACCGAAGTTTCTCCTTGGCGATCCGAGCGGGAGGCCCACAAAGCTATCTGAGCCCAAGACAAAGCACGAGGCCGAGCCCAAGACAAGGTACGAAGCCGAGCCCAAGATAGATCATTGCGCAAGTGGGCCGATCCCAGTTCTGCGAGGAGGGCCGAGACAAAAGAAACCCTAGAAGACAAAGCCTCGTGGAAGGGTGCGCCGCCAAGAGGAGATAGAGAAGAATCTACGAGAAGATTCTCCGAGATTTACGCGTAGATTACGAAAAAGATGTATAAATAGAATTCTCATTCCAATTGTAAAGGGGGGGGGGGCACTTGACCTAGAATAAACACTTGTACTCAGAAAAGCTTATCGTAGCAAATCTAATAAAACTCCATCTTTGGATCTCTGTTTCGGTTTTAACTTAGAATCTTAGCATCCTCTCTTGAGTTTCTTAACAGATAATCTATTGTGTGAAATCCAGCACGCACAATTTGGCGCTAGAAGGAGGGTGTTGAGAAGAATTCACACACCAAAAACCGACGCGAACCAGATCCGAGAAGATGACCACCAGAGTTACCAACACCGACGACACTACCGCAGCAGCGAACGTCACCGGCAACACTGGAGTGAACCCTCCCGCAGGAGACGGAGCGCTCAACACTACTCAGCAAACGCCGGAGCAACCCGAGTCGATCTCTGCGTCTTTAGCCGAGATGAAAACCATGATGACGGCGCTGGCCAGTAAGTCAGCGGAGCAGGGCAAAAATCTCGAAAACCTTACGACGGAGAGTCGAGCCCAAAGTCGGCGAATCGGCAGTCTCACCCCCATGATGAATCCATCCGCAAGGATCAAGAGACTCGGACTCAACCCGACGGCGCTCAACTTCGCAACCCCAGGAGTGAACAACAACCGAGCAGGAGGCTCGGGAACTTTCCAAACACAGCCCCTCTCCGGAGAACGAACTCATGCAGCCACGAGGCCCAACATCACCGAACCACCGCTTCTAGTCCTAAGAGGAATCGGCGAGCGAGATCAGCGTCTTGGTGGAACCCTAGGCGAGCCCAACGACAGCTCGGCGGCCACAACAGGAACTGGAGAGGAGCGAGCCGATGCGACGACGTCGCAACCAGACGAGGCCACCATCACCGCGGTGCGACGAGATGAAGCTCCGGGACTCAGCCTCGACCCTGAGCAGGATCAAGACTTAGCCGAGGAAGAGGAAAACCTCATGTGGGTCGAGCAGGCACAATATTAGGACGAGCACCGCAGGGCAAACCGAGGGAGATTTACCGAACTCAACTCGGCGAGCCGAGGCAACACCCTTGACGAAATTCGAGCTGATTTGGCTCGAGCAAACGCGGAAGTGAAAGCTATGCGATCGCAGGTGCACAAGGCAACGAGCGCAGCACCCGAGATTGACTTAATGCTGGAGGAAGCCCAGATGACGACATTCACAGCGAGGATTATGGAGGCGAGAGTGTCCGACCCCGGGAAAGTCCGCCTCCCGACTTACGAGGGAACGGCGGATCCGAAAGAACATATCATGGTGTTTGAGCTTCTTAACTACTAAGGGTTCCTCCTTAGGTTTCTCCACACGAGCTGCTGCATTCCTCCCTATTGTTGCCATTGCATCAGCATAGAGCTTATCCTTCAAGGCTACTAGGAAATCTGGAATAGGCTTGGTCTCGTCAGTATTGTTGAAGAGATCTTCAACTTTCTTCAATGTTTCAATCAATTCGGCTTCTTGTTCCTCTATGAGACGTTTCTTATGCCTCTGGGGGTATGGCATTGGCGGTTTATAGACTCGCAGGAATGGTGCTTTCTCTTCAGGGGTTGCCAAATTTTTAGAACTCCCTCCCCTTCTTAGAATGTCGATGTCCGCATCGACTTGAGCCTGTTTTGAAGGAGCAATATCGGGAGGATCTCGTTTTTCCTCGTCGAAAATGGTGATCATTTGGCAATACTCCTTTGGATTCGTAACGAATTTTCCAGGAAGGTTGCTTGCTTGTCTTGTAGATGCAATCCCTTTGTTATTTTCAAGTGTCTTGACACGAGCGGTCAAGTCTTCAATCTTCCCGGATAGTTCCGTGTGGACACTATCAATCTTGTTATGTACTTCAGCAAAACGTTTGTGCATATCCGCCTGGATATGTTTTTGACCTTGTAGAAGTTGCTTCAGAGTTCCCTCCAAGTCAAAGCCAGCTTGAGCATTTGGGTTTCCTTGTTGTTGTGGGAATCCAGGAGGTGCACCGGCTTAATGTCGTGGCGGATAGCCGTTTTGGTTTTGGAACCGTGGTACAAAGCCTTGTGGATTCGTGTAGGTCACGAATTATTTTGCTCCTCCTCCTTGTTGCTGTGGGTAGGTCTGATCCTGAGGATTTGCGACGTTCGTGCTCCGGTAGGAAAGGTTGTTATTTGGTCTCCAATTGTTATATCCTCCTTGAGCGTTGATGTAATTGACATCTTCATACTGAATGTCCTCCCTTTCTTTGACTTGAGTGAGTTCTTCCACGAAATGGACCTCCTTTTGAGTTTGGACAAGTAGTAACTTGTCGAGTTTCTCATTGAGCTCTTTGATCACCTTCCGGCTTCCTTCCACTTCTTCTTTGGAACCACGGTTGGATCTGTCATATTCTTCGTGGTAAGAGGAGTCACTCTGAGCTAAGTTTTCAACTAACTCAAGACCGTCTTCAACGTCTTTAGCTAGGAAATTTCCATTGCTCGCCGTATCGAACAGCATCCGAATCTTGGGAATGACACCCCGATATAGTGTACAGAGGAGTGATTCTTGGCTGAATCCATGGTGAGGGCACTGAGCGGTGTAACCCTTGAATCTCTCCCAAGCTTCACCAAAAGTCTCGTTGGATTTTTGAGTGAAACCACTTATTTCGTTCCTCAATCGGGCTGTCCTCGATGTGGAGAAAAACTTTGTCAGGAAAGCTTTCTTGCAATCTGCCCACGAGGTAATTGATCCGTGTGGCAGTGTCTTTTCCCATGCGTGTGCTTTGTCTCCCAGTGAGAAGGGAAACAAACGCAGCTTGAATCCATCTTCGCTTACGCCGTTGATCTTGGTCATGGCGCACACACGGTCGAACTGGTCGAGATGGTCAAGTGGGTCTTCCAAGGGCAGACCGAAGAATCGGTTGTTCTGCACCATGGAGATAAGACCACTTTTGATCTCGAAGTTGTTGTTCTGCACTGGTGGTGGCTGGATACCGTGTCGGCTTGCAGTCGATATCGGTGCATCTCCGGCACCGATTTGCCTCACAGCTCGTGGAGCAGCTGCAACACCAGGCTGTCCTTGGACTCCTTGTGGACCTTGTGGTCCTTGTGCACCAGCTGCGCCCGCAGCTCCTTGAGCACCTTGTTGGTTTTCCATCGTCACACGGTTAACTGTTTCGGCTTGTTCCCGATTTCGTCTAGCTGATCTTTCGAGCAGGTGGATATCGTCTATTGGGGGAACAAGGTTTGTTGTACCGTGTGAACGTAGGTTCATGTACCTGTTTCAACACAGATGTACGAGTAGAGTGTTAAAAATCTGAAAAATAAAAACTTGTCCTTATAACGACCTAATACCGAAATGACTAAACTATCTCCCAAATCGGCAACGGCGCCAATTGACAAACAGGTTTTTCACCCTTTTAGCAATGTCCCAACTGCTATCAACCGAAGTAGTACAGCGTTTGGGGTATCAAACCATTTTGGGAGCGTTAGTGAACATAACGGTCATATCGGTGTTATAAGTCAAGTTCAAATCGGGTAAAGACTAAGACTTTACTACTAAAAACTACTAAAGGATTGATCTTGTGTCACTCAAGACCATAAATAAGAAAACTTTAAAGACGCTAAGCAAGAAATAGATATTTAAACGGTAAAAAGATAAACTTTCAAGATAAAGGAAGGATCTTGATGAGTATCATGAACTAGGTAACTCTCGGTTCGGCTTATCAAGCTAAAGCTTTTGGATCACATCAAGACTTGGTCTTTTGATGGTGATTCTTAGGTAAAGGGATCCTCAAATCGTTTAGCCCATGATGTTTGGGTCTAAACTCTTTGAATCTCTATCACCATAGACTAGCTCTCGCATAGCGGTACAATAGAAGAAACAAGCATCTACAACGTCCCTATTGAACCGTAAGATTCTTAGACAGATGGTTAGTCTTAGCCTAAGAGATCAAACTCTTGTTCATAGATCCGGCTAAGCAAGCACGTGATGTTCGTGTCAAGCCGCCTAAGGACTTTAGCCTAGATGGCCAAACTAGACTAAGCTTTGGGAATGATAAACAAGAAAGAATCTAACTTTATGTTTTAGCTAAGCAAGAAATATAAATCCGAGAGTCCCTTGGTCCTTTTAACCCATCAAGGTCCTAAAAAGACTACTCACAAGCCATTTGAGAAACCTCAAGATCCATAAGGATGAGAGAGTAACTCATAAGCCGTGAGATAATCAAAGACAAGAAAAGGAAGAAGCTTTAAGAAAATAACACTAAGCTATAAGACTTAAAACTTCAAGATTGCATAAAAATCAAAGCTTTAAACAAGCTTCAATGGTGGAAAAATACAGAGTTTCGGTTCTTGAAAGAGAAGACAGAAAATAAAAGTAGAAAGCGTGATGAAGAGATAAGAGTGAGGGAGTAGGTATTTATACACAAAAAGGGAAAAACATAAACGTTGGGACCACTTTCCCGAAATGGTACTATTTTGGCTTTTAGCGTTTCGGGCTCACGTCGTTATGGACGAGCCGAAACGCTAACTCTTCTGATTCTTCGGGCAGGCTCCATATCGGGCAAGGATTTCGGGGTCATGTCGTGAAGGCTTCCCTTCCTTGGTACTTGAATCGGGCACTTCCCGTTGCCTTGTTCCGATATCCGTCCTTTGGGCATCTTCTTGCTGGATCTTCACACCGAGGTTCTCCTTTCGGGACTAAGCCGCTACTACTCGTCTAAATCGACCTCGTGTCGTGATCCATGCTCGATATTACCGGCTCATTCTCCATTTGTGACCTCCCTCCTTGGTCTCTTCTTCGGATCATCCTAAGCACCTGAGAACACACTCCAAACATGCAAGACTATGCAGAAACCTAACCTAATGCATCTAATCCTAACATGGGTGAAAATGTGATGCAAGCTATCACTAAAGTGCAAGAATGAAGTCCTAACTATCATGCAAATTACAGAGATATCAAGAGAGAAAACCGAAAATAAAGTGGAAAACGTGATGAAGAGATAAGAGTGAGGGAGTATGTATTTATACACAAGAAGGAAAAAATATAAACTTTGGGACCACTTTCCCGAAATGGTACTTTTTTGGCTTTTAGCGTTTCGGGCTTACGTCGTTATGAACGAGCCGAAACGCTAACTCTTATGATATTTCGGGGTCATGTCGTGAAGGCTTGCCTTCACTGGTACTTGAATCGGGCACTTCCTGTTGCCTTGCTCCGATACTTTGGGCATCTTCTTGCTGGATCTTCACACCGAGGTTCTCCTATCGGGATTAAGCCGCTGCTACTCGCCCAAATCGCCCTCGTGTCGTGATCCTTCCTCGATATCGCTGGCTCATTCTCCATTTTTGACCTCTCTCCTTGGTCTCTTCTTTGGATCATCCTAAGCACCTGAGAACACACTCAAAACATGCAAGACTGTGCAAAAACCTAACCTAATGCATCTAATCCTACCATGAGAGAAAATGTGATGCAAACTAAGATAAAAGTGCAAGAATGAAATCCTAACTAGCATGAAATGTGTGCCAAAAACAGGCAATTTACAGAGATATCAATACCCCCAAACTTGCCTTTTTGCTTGTCCTCAAGCAAAAGCCAACCGGAGGGGTGAGGTTTTAAAAAGTAAAGGTGTAAGTTTGAATCCAAAACGCCATTTAAAGGAAATCAACTCAATGTCTAAGTTCAGGTTTCTAGGATGCAAGTCGAATTCTACTTATCCAAAAAGCCTTAGCCACATTCATCACAATAATCAAGCGAAAACAATCCCAACTTAGATGCACATTCAAATTCCCAAATCTCTTTCACATTCATTATGAAATTTAAAACGTGGATCTCATTCATGCCTGTCAACTAACTCATTTGGCTCAGGGTAAGGTCACGAGCTAAATATGAACTCGTAGCGCGAACGGGTTAAGTGTTTAGATGGGATCACTCATGAAAGGAACCTTCTTAATGCAAAATGCTAAGGGTAAAAACCAATGGATGCATACAAGGCTAGACTACCATCTACCCAGAACATCTATTTCGTTTCCTACCCTAGTCTAAATTGTTCCATCCTAAGCTACCCTTTCTCTCGGCATATCGTCGTTATCCCGATATTTTTCCTCGATATTACCTTTCCTGATCATCTTCGGGGGACTTCTTCTTTGTTGGAGATCGGTTTCGGCTTTCTGGCTCCTTTGTTGCGTTCCTTGTGTTTCACCTTTGGTGTTGTTGGCCGTATTTATGCTTTGTTGTTTGGCCTTCTTTTGCTTTTTCTTGGAATCGCCTTTTTCTTCTTTTGGTTTCGAGCTCCATTTGTTGCCGCCATCTCTTTTATTCGTGTCCCCGTCTGACTCCTTGGTTTCCTTTCTTTTCCTTCTGTCATCGCATGATCAAGTTGGAATATAACCCCTTTTTCCTAGTCTACCCAGCAATATCGGCCTCCGATTTCGGTGTTAAACCGTTTCAGTAACCAAACCACTTAACCTAGTGTTGACCTGAGATGTGAGCCAACGTCTACATGGAAATCTAACCTTGTCGATCTAAAGCCAACACTTTTTGCCTAAGAAGATTCGAAAATGGTGCAAATGCCTCACATGCTCTCACAAAAGTGTTTATTGGTTTAAAAACAGTGGTTTCGGTTTAGGGTGGGGACTGTTACTTGGACTAGCGAGAGGGTGGCAAAAAGGGAAAAGAAAGTCCAAGTGATATCCATGAGCTATTTGACAGATACGAACGAGACAATTAGATTTTCAAATTAACGGTTCAAGTTTATTAGGGAAATGATTCAAATCGCAATGCATCAGGTTAAAACTGAATTTCACAGGACAAATTCCAAATGTGGTGCTGCCTTAAGCTCAATCTAATTCGAAATGCATCAGACAAACAAGAACTAAGGCATTGAGTTCATGACTTAAAAATGGCTATTTACAAGCATTCGTAATACCTAACACCTTATGCAAATGCTTATGAATCCTATATGAATGCATCTAGACTCAATCCTAACATGGAAATGCAACTACATGAGTTCTTTTTGTGGGATAAATTTTCAAAATTTTTCAATTTTTTTTTGTGTTTTTCTATGCAATTTCATGAATGCACGATGTCTAATCTATTTGAATGCATGTACTACATACTCCCCCAAACTTAAATCACACAGTCTCTGTGTGATAGAAGAAAGGAAGAATATGGTCTTATGATTATGCAAAAATTCAAGCAAAATGAAAAATAATAGAAAAATGCTTATGTACAAAGGTTTGGAGTGGTACCTTACTGCTCAGTGTGATGTTAGGACGTGGTGTCCTCATTGGTGGAGAAGGATGGGTTGTCTGATTCCGGTATCGGGGATTGGCTCGCACATCTCTTCCTCGACATGCTGTCCTCTTGGCTGGAATGCCTTCCTGGATCATTCAGCTCGCGCTCCCTTAGTTCGAACGAGAAGGAATGCCTCCTTTGAAGCATTTGGATGTCTGCTTCATCGGACTCCTCGTCTTCATTCCCTTCGGCTTCCTCCGGAGACATATCGGCTTCATACCGGTGTGATGGTGTCGATCCCTTCAGTTTTGAGGTGAGCGTCTTGATTTGCCCCTTCAGGCCTTGCACGTGACCCTTGATTCCCTTCACCGTGGAGACTAGCTTTCTGATCGAACGGTCTTGCCACTTGCAGTACCGCTGCAGCACATTGATCCTATCGTGCGCCGCCTTGAGAGTTCGGTGTGGTCCACTGGTGATTAGATCAAAATGGTAACGATCAGCCCCATATAGAGGAAATCCAAACTCGTCAGTAGGGTCATCGTAGGTGTCTTCATCCTCATCTTCTTCTTCAGCTGCTGCATGGACTTCTTCCCGATATTCTTCCTCGTAACCCTCATCGAAGTCAGCTCTATATGGGAAGAGATGCTCATCTTTGGGGTCGAAATCCAGATTCCTTGGCTCCCTTATCGTGGTCAGCCACGGGTTTGGCAGGAACAGTACTGCAGCTTGTCTTGATGCTCGGGTGAACTGATATCGGTGTCCATGACGATATGGCTTCCTGAAAAACTGGCACTTCTTTAGATATGCAATGTCTATCCACCGGATTCCGTGAGTTGGCTCCTCGAGATCAATGCCAGCCCCTTTCAAGAT
Organism: Alliaria petiolata; assembly: GCA_020283515.1. Classification (NCBI taxonomy): domain Eukaryota; kingdom Viridiplantae; phylum Streptophyta; class Magnoliopsida; order Brassicales; family Brassicaceae; genus Alliaria; species Alliaria petiolata. Next base: position 484,964,835 of record JAHZTW010000001.1, on the reverse strand, counting down.
AGAAGACACAACTCCTCCACAGCCTATCTGAGGCATGTCGCTTGGTGTGGATATCATCCACGATTTGTAGTGGACAATCTCCTTCATCAATAACGTGATCAACCCGGTGCTCCTTCTGTTTCCCTTCAGTTCAAACTCAGTCCGCATCTCTTGAATGATTTCCACCAAGCCATCGTCCATTATCTCCAGCTCCTTTGTCAGGACAGCTCCGCATTCCTTCCTTGCAAAGAAAGTATGTGCAATAGCTCTTTGCACATACCTCAAGGTTGGGTGCCTTATCCTGGTGCTCTTGTTCACTCCTGGCTTGTACGTCCCTACCCCAATGTGCATCCACAGTGCCTCCAGCTCCTCCCTTTCTATATTCAGGGACATTTCGCGCATATCGCCTTGGTAAACCCGAATATCGACTCTAGCTCCCGAAAAGTCATTCGGTGAGTATCGTTTCCATACTTGAAACGAATGTGCCCATCTCCGACTTCCTCCTGAGTGATCTCTCCAAACGCGTAGAATGTTACTTCCAGTGTTGCAAGGAACTGGAAGGTCGCTTCGTCATGGGACGCATAAGCGTTTTCCATGAATTTCTTCAGGCCCGTTGCGTTGAAGAGGATCTGGCAGTCCTCGTAGATGACTAGCTCGGCCATTGTCTCCTCGTGGGGATAGCGCGTGGCCTTGAACTCCATTCGGCTGAATGTTGCACGCATTTCGGCCAGGGTATGTCGGGATCCTGTACTTCTTCTTCCCGATGCACGTGTGGGTGAACGTACAATCGCCGCTCGCCTGGATTCTCCAACTGGTCTCTTTCCTTCTCTCTTTTCCGTTTGGTATTCCCTTGATCTCCCCAAAACTGCTCCGCTTCTTGTTGCTCCTACCATTGTACCTATCAATCAAAAACACTCGGAAGTGTGTAAGTACAAGGAAAAGCTCTAAGGACAGAGACTGTCTTGCATGTATGATTAAACCCTAGGCAACTCTATACATGACTAAAGAGACCCAAGCAAACAAATTTGGGTATTAGCAGATCGGGGAAGAGTCTATATCGTGAAGAATAAATAGTTGTTCTTCATAAATCCAGATTCTAGACAAGCTTGCGTTTAAACAAAAAGGTAAAAAATGGTCTTCTAGAATCTCGACACTTCAAAAGATATTAACCATGAAGATATTCTCACAAATAGATGTGTCGGAATTCAGAAAAAAACCAAAACAAAAAACCTAAGCTTTTACGCGAAATCTGCCTACCAAAACGATTCTCCATCTACCCTCAATCCTTAATGCGGCGAATCTGAACAATCCTAAGAGATTATCAATCATATCGCTATGTACTAGCATTTTACCTTAGATCGATATGCGAAAATCCTCGGATGAAAGCTTAAACTCGACTTTGCGAAATAAAAACTTAAAAGCAATTTTCTAGGATTGAGAGTGATGGGGAATGAAAACGAGAGAGGCGAGGGTTTTTATAAAGAAAGAGGAGACAAGGGGAAAGGAAGGGTTGACTAGGGTTTCTTGGTTTGGGAAATAATTGTCGGTTAACCCCAACCAAGTATTCTTGCCTTATCCGAAAAAGTGGGCCATAATTTGAGCGCTTTTTCGGATTGGCCAAGCCTAGCCACCCTTTTACCTGGACGGACATATCGGGTTGACCCCGATATGATGTGATTAGTGTTACGGATATCGTCTTGTTCCTGATATTTGACCTCCGTGATGGTTGTCTAGCTTGGGTTTCGTCCTATATCGGCTACACGCTGTTGTGCCTGTCCGACGAAGAATACCTAGGGAGAATATCGTGGTGTTAACCCGATATTACATCCCGTTATTGAGCCAGACAGCTTCTCTTTTGGTTTTAGCTCCTCATATGTGTAAGTCTCCTCACCTTATCCTTCATGGGATCCTGAAATCATTAAACTAAACTAGGAAAAGCATTAATATGTACATAGATAACCTTGGGGTGCCTCTCAAGAGCGCTTTGTTTTGAGTCACTTAGCTTGACTTTTCTTAGTCATCTTTTAGTGCGAAAGGGGGAAATGAACACCCCTCGATCCTGTGGGAGGATCCTTACTTTCCTTGATTATTGTGATGAAATCAGCCAGAGACACATTGGAAGTTCCCTCCTTGCTTGCCTTAGAACCCTTTTGATTGGTCAAATCAGTTTCTTTTATCACCTTAAGGTAAGCAAAGGGTCTAACTTTTCCCTTGCATCTTAGCTTGTATCTCATCTTACCACCAGCAGAGAGAACAGGTTTGAGAGTTATACCTTCCAGAAGATCTCCGAGAGTCGGCCCTTTCACGTAGGACTTCTTGCAAGTGATCACCTCTTTTGTTTCTTCTTGGATTTCTCCTGGATGCCCTTCAAATATTGCGTTGAGACAGACCCCGTCAAAGCTAGCTCCATCGTAGCATATTTCCAAGGATGGATCTTTGGTCTTCTCAATTGTCTTCTTGAGCACAAGTGATGGGGTCTAAATAGTCATCCGAGTTTGGAGGATTTCTTTGGGGACTTGTCAGGCTTTGAATTTGTAGGACCCTAAGCTGCAAGTGCACAGCGTGCGTTGTAGTACTTAGGGTATCGATCCACAGGGAGGAGATCAACTGCAAAACAGAAGAATCAGAGCAACCAAAGACGCAGAGAATTGGGGTTTTGGGGTAAGTGTCACGGTTTTTGCAGAAAATAAAGAAAGCAGTATCACGCCTTATATAGAGAAGGTTGTCAGCCTTTTCTATAACCAACGGGAAAAGGAAAATAAGCTTAAAGACTTGTAAAAAGGAAATCAGGTAAGCAGTGCAGAAAAAGTAAAGTATGGAAGTGCGTAAATCTCGATTTAAAAGCAGATGGGGCAAACACGTTGGGAATCTTCTCGGGAAATCTATGGGGTTCTAACTAGAAATCAAACACACAAAAGTTAAGCAAGCGAGACTAGGCGATTTTCCCCAAACTGATTCACTGGTTTTAACAACCTAACTTTATCAAACTAGGTCGATCTGGGAACTTCCATTCCACATGTATACTTTCATATCCTGCGTACTAGACGAACACGCAATAGGATCGGTACAATAAACATTCAGACATCTTTTAAAGGATGCTCTCTACCCTATTTTGGTCTAGATCTGAGATTCAGGACATTCGTCGTTCTCAAGATCCTGCGATCAGAATATAGTTCATGACGCTAGACTCATGCAATAAGAACGAATAAGGTGAGACAGAAAATCCTAATCTTCGGCCTAAACAATNAAAAGCAGATGGGGCAAACACGTTGGGAATCTTCTCGGGAAATCTATGGGGTTCTAACTAGAAATCAAACACACAAAAGTTAAGCAAGCGAGACTAGGCGATTTTCCCCAAACTGATTCACTGGTTTTAACAACCTAACTTTATCAAACTAGGTCGATCTGGGAACTTCCATTCCACATGTATACTTTCATATCCTGCGTACTAGACGAACACGCAATAGGATCGGTACAATAAACATTCAGACATCTTTTAAAGGATGCTCTCTACCCTATTTTGGTCTAGATCTGAGATTCAGGACATTCGTCGTTCTCAAGATCCTGCGATCAGAATATAGTTCATGACGCTAGACTCATGCAATAAGAACGAATAAGGTGAGACAGAAAATCCTAATCTTCGGCCTAAACAATTGGTTTAACAACAGTTAATGAAATTCCCCATAGATCCCCTTAAAGAATACCCAACGAAAATAAACTACTCAGACATAAACGAGCAAGTAGAAAACGTGATTGATGAATGCATAACTTGTATAAATCGATTGAAATGAAAGAGGGTTCAAGAACAAATCAATCTCCCTCAAAGAACAAAGTGGAAACCACAAATCAAAGATTCGCGGCCGCCAAAAGAAAGTTGTAACAAGAGAATTTCGTGATGCTAAGTGGTGATGCCCTAAAAAACCCTAAAGGTCGAGTATATATAGGTCTTCAAGTGCCCTAGGTCGTGGATTAGGTCTTGGCTTGCATAAGACGGCTGCGGGTTTAAGTTGGGCTTCAAATGGGCTCGGGAATCCGCGAGTGGCCTGGCCGCGCGAGCGACTGGCCGTGGCGCGGCCACTGGTCGTCTGGTTCGGCCGTGGCGCATCCAGCTCGTCCTTCCGGGTGCATGACGGACCTTCTTGCTTCCTTCATAACTTGAGATCCAACCGTGGGATTGCTCTCAGACCTCTTCGAGGTGAAATACAGCTGATAAGGCTACCTTGTCTCCAAATATGAGCTTGATCTCGTGGTGGGAAGGCCTTCATTTGGTGTTGAACTTCTGTCCTCGGGCACTGTTTCCGGAATTGTCTATTTTGCTCCAGAATATGCGTCTTTTGCTAAGATTACCTGAAAAGAGTCTTGAACAACCAAATACTCGAAATCTAGTGTTTATGCATCAAAACTTTAGTGAAATTCTTTTTAAAGGACTCACTTATGATAGTAAAAACGGGTAAAATATGCATGTTATCAACAAGGGAGTATGCGTGTTCCTTCTCATAGATTTTCTTCCCTTTGGTGTCAAAGTGCATTACCAAGCTTCCAGTTAGTCTCAGCTCTACCTTGCCGCTTTTGCAATCAAACATGCAACCGGCAGAGGCTAGGAAAGGTCTTCCCAACAGGAGAGTTTCCTTGACATCTTGGTCCATTTCTATCACCAGGAAGTCGCTTGGCAGTAGCACGTTCCCAATCATGAGGGGTAGGTCCAGCAGCTTCCCAACAGTTTTCCTTTCACTTCCATCAGCCAGTGATAACGGCTTCTTGCAGTCGGTATAGGTGTCATACCCGAGACGCTTAGCAGTGGCGAGACTCATCACGTTGATGCTTGCTCCGAGGTCACACAGACAGTTTTCGAAGGCAATTCCTCCGAGTGTGCATGGTAGAGTGAATGATCCTTGATCTTCGAGTTTCTTGACTACTAAGGGTTCCTCCTTAGGTTTCTCCTCACGAGCTGCTGCATTCCTTTCTATTGTTACCATTGCATCAGCATAGAGCTTATCCTTCAAAGCTACTAGAAAATCTGGAATAGGCTTGGTTTCGTCAGTATTGTTGAAGAGATCTTCAACTTTCTTCAATGTTTCAATCAGTTCGGCCTCTTGTTCCTCTATGAGACGTTTTTTTTATGCTTCTGGGGGTATGGCATTGGCGGTTTATAGACTCGCAAGAATGGTGCTTTTGGGGGATCAATGGGTTATTTTTCCTCAGAAGCTTCCGAATTTTTCGAACTCCCTCCCCTTCTTAGAATGTCGATGTCTGCATCGACTTGAGCCCGTTTTGTAGAAGTAATATCGAGAAGATCCCGTTTTTCCTCGTCGAAAGTGGTGATCATTTGGCAATACTCCTTTGGATTAATGATGGATTTTCCAGGAAGGTTGCTTGCTTGGCTTGTAGACGCAATGCCTTTCTTGTTTTCAAGTGTCTTGACACGAGCGGTCAAGTCTTCAATCTTCCCGGATAGTTCCGTGTGGACACCATCAATTTTGTTATGCACTTCAGCAAAACGTTTGTGCATATCCGCCTGGATATGTGTTTGACCTTGAAGAAGTTCCTTCAGAGTTCCTTCCAGGTCAAATCCAGCATGAGCATTTGGGTTTCCTTGTTGTTGTTGTGAGAAGCCAGGAGGTGCATCGGCTTGATGTCATGGCGGATAGCCGTTATGGTTCTGGAACCGCAGTACAAAGCCTTGTTGATTCGCGTAGGTCACGAATTGTTTTGCTCCTCCTACTTGTTGTTGAGGGTAGGTCTGGTCCTGAGGATTTGCGACGTTCGTGCTTCTATAGGAAAGGTTGTTGTTCGGTTTCCAGTTGTTATACCCTCCTTGAGCGTTGATGTAGTTGACATCTTCATACTGAATGTCCTCCCCTTCTTGGACTTGAGTGAGTTCTTCCACGAAATGGACCTCCTTTTGAGTTTGGAAAGTAGTAACTTGTCAAGCTTCTCATTGAGTTCTTCGATCACTTTCCGGCTTCCTTCCACTTCTTCTTTGGAACCACGGTTGGATCTGTCATAGTCTTCGTGGTAAGAAGAGTCACTCCGAGCTAAGTTTTCAACTAACTCAAGACCGTCTTCAACGTCTTTAGCTAGGAAATTTCCATTGCTAGCCGTATCGAGCAGCATCCGAATCTTGGGAACGACACCCCGGTATAGTGTACTGAGGAGTGATTCTTGGCTGAATCCATGGTGAGGGCACTGAGTGCTGTAGCCTTTGAATATCTCCCATGCTTTGCCAAAAGTCTCGTTGGATTTTTGAGTGAAACCGCTGATTTCGTTCCGCAACCGGGCTGTCCTCGATGTGGAAAAGAAATTCGTCAGGAATGCCTTCTTGCAGTCAGCCCACGAGGTAATGGATCTGTGTGGCAGTGTCTTTTCCCATGTGTGTGCTTTGTCTCCCAGTGAGAAGGGAAACAAACGCAGCTTGAATCCATCTTCGCTTACTCCATTGATTTTGGTCATGGCGCACACACGATCGAACCGGTTATTCTGCACCATGGAGATGAGACCACTTTTGATCTTGAAGTTGTTGTTATGCATTGGTGGTGGCTGGATTCCGTGTCGGCTTGTAGTCGATATCGGTGCATCTCCGGCACCGATTTGCCTCACGGCTCTTGGAGCAGCTGTAACACCAGGCTATCCTCGTACGCCTTGTACGCCTTGTGGACCTTATGGACCTTGTGGTCCCTGGTTGCCTTGTTGTCCTTGTGCACCAGCTGCGCCCGCAGATCCTTGAGCACCTTGTTGGTTTTCCATCGTCACACGGTTAACCGTTTCGGCCTGTTCCCGATTTTGTCTAGCTGATCTTTCGAGCAGGTGGATATCGTCTATTGGGGGAACAAGGTTCGTTGTACCGTGTAAACGTAGGTTCATATACCTGTCAAGACAGAGATATGCGAGTAAAAGTTTTAAATGACTGGAAAATATAAACTTGTCTTTATAACGACCTAATACCGAAATGACTAAACTATCTCCCAAATCGGCAACAGCGCCAATTGACAAATAAGGTTTTTAGCCTTTTTAGCAATGTCCCAACAGCTATCAACCGGAGTAGTATAGTGTATGGGGTATCAAACCATTTTGGGAGTGTTAGTGAACATAACGGTCATATCGGTGTTATAAGTCAAGTTCGGATCTGGTAAAGATTAAGACTTTACTATTAAAATCGACTAAAAGATTGATCTTCTGTCACTCAAGACCATAAATAAGAGAACTTTAAGGCCGCTAGGCAAGAAATGTCTATTTAAACGGTAAAAAGATAAACTTTCGAGATAAAGGAAGGATCTTTATGAGTATTATGAACTAGGTAACTCTCGGTTTGACTTATTAAGCTAAAGCTTTTGGATCACATCAAGACTTGGTCTTTTGATGGTGATTCTTAGGTAAAGGGATCCTCAAATCGTTTAGCCCATGATGTTTGGGTCTAAACTCTTTGAATCTCTATCACCATAGACTAGCTCCCGCATAGTGGTACAATAGAAAAAACAAACATCTGCAATGTCCCTATTGAACCGTAAGACCCTTAGACAGATGGTTAGTCTTAGCCTAAGAGATCAAACTCTTGTTCATAGATCCGGCTAAGCAAGCACGTGATGTTCGTGTCAAGCCGCCTAAGGACTTTAGACTATATGGCCAAACTAGACTAAGCTTTGGGAATGATAAACAAGAAAGAATCTAACTTTATGTTTTAGCTAAGCAAGAAATATAAATCTGAGAGTCCCTTGGTCCTTTTAACCCATCAAGGTCCTAAAAAGACTACTCACAAGCCATTTGAGAAACCTCAAAATCCATAAGGATGAGAGAGTAACTCATAGGCTGCAAGATAGACAAAGACAAGAAAAGGAAGAAGCTTTAAGTAAATAAGACTAAGCTATAAAACTTAAAACTTCAAGATTGCCTAAAAATCAAAGCTTTGAAACAAGCTTCAATGGCGAAAATACAAAGTCTCGGTTTTGAGAGAGAAGACAGAAAATAAAGTGGAAAACGTGATGAAGAGATAAGAGTGAGGGAGTAGGTATTTATACACAAGTAGGGAAAAACATAAACTTTGGGACCACTTTCCCGAAATGGTACTTTTTTGGCTTTTAGCGTTTCGGGCTTACGTCGTTATGAACGAGCCGAAACGCTAACTCTTCTGATTCTTCGGGCAGGCTCCATATCGGGCAAGGATTTCGGGGTCATGTCGTGAAGGCTTGCCTTCACTGGTACTTGAATCGGGCACTTCCCGTTGCCTTGCTCCGATATCCGTCCTTTGGGCATCTTCTTGCTGGATCTTCACACCGAGGTTCTCCTTTCAAGATTAAGCCGCTGCTACTCTTCCAAATCGCCCTCGTGTCGTGGTCCTTCCTCGATATCGCCGGCTCATTCTCCATTTGTGACCTCTCTCCTTGGTCTCTTTTTAGGATCATCCTAAGCACCTGAGAACACACTCCAAACATGCAAGACTATGCAAAAACATAACCTAATGCATCTAATCCTAAAATGAGAGAAAATGTGATGCAAACTAAGATAAAAGTGCAAGAATGAAATCCTAACTAGCATGAAATGTGTGCCAAAAACATGCAATTTACAGAGATATCAGTAGTTGCTAACATTGTGTTTTGTTTTGAGAGTTTTTCTTGAGTCAAAAGTTCTCAAAAATTTGTTTTATTGAGTCAAAATTAATTGGAACTTTCAGTTTTTCTAGAAACTAACCACAGGAAGTTGACACTTGAAGAACCATTGTTATGAGAGTTGATCGCAGGACTTACTAAGTAGAAAATTACAAGTGGAATCAGTCTAACAGGGCGAGTTCAGATCCCTTTACAAAGAACTAGGTATGCGCAGAACTTGATTCCAATTTCAGTCCGAACAGATAGGCAATTGCAGTCTCTCCTTGATCTTCCCTTAAGAGAAAAGAAAAGAAAGAAAAAGAGTCTAAGTATGGAATAGTGCCTTTGTCATGAGCTTGTCTCCTCACAAGGAACAATATTAGTGATGCTCTTGAACACGTCTCCTCACAAGGAACACAAGTAGAGAGTAGCACTATTCCAGAGATCCCAAAAAGAATAAGAAGAGTCAATGAAAAGATCTTAGAACACCATGAAAATGGGCAGACGTTGACTAAGGGAAGAGAAAATAGGGAAGCTGTATGAGAATATCTTGTTTTGGTACTAAGGAAGGGAAAAGAATCATAAAAGTTCTATGGCATTACCAATGTTAGAGTTCGAATCTTTTACCAAGGAAAGGATCTGGATTCGAACTGGGAGATTGCTAAGCTTGTGGTAAGTACATTGAACATTTCCTAAGGTTGGCTCTGTATCATGTGGATTCAGTAAGTGTTAATCAATGTGGCGTTTTGAAGAAGTACTCGGAGGTTCCTGTTTTCAAACTTCTACTTCAGTCTAAGTTTCTGTTTTGCTTGAGGGCAAGCAAAGGCTAAGTCTGGGGGGGTTGATATATCATGGTTTTTACCCGTTTTAGGCCATGATATAAGTGTTTTTATAGAGTCTTTTGTTAGTTTTGGAGTCTTTTTAGAGTCTTTACAGGATGGAGAACACTTGGAGCTAAATGGGAGAATATGGAACATTTTGGAGCATTTTGGAAAAGCATGCGAAGTGATGAAGTCAAGAGGGTGAATTCACGAGCTGAGTGTCGATCGACACCATCAGTGTTGATCGACACCAAGGAAGGACGGCCAAGTTTCCCCAATTCCATCTGAAAAAGGAAATCACTCAAGTTCTGAAGATTTACAAGTCTGCCCCTGGACGAAAAATCCCCTTCTATAAATAGTTTACATGCATTGTTTAGCCTAAGACCTTATCATTATTTTCTGTTTTTGAGACTTAGAGAGAGATTGATCCTGTGCTTTTGGGGAGACAATTCTAACTCATTTGAGCCAGATTTCGAACCCCTGTATCATTCTCTATTCTTTTATGCAATATTATTCAGCCATGTTTTGTGTTTGCATAATTATGTCTGAGTAGTTTGCTAGTTAGGTTAGGATGATTTAGGGTTTGATGAAGAGTTTGTAGAATCACTAGAATTATTAGGGAAATCAATTGGATCTTCACCTTGATTTGTGCTTAACTTGATTCTCTGAATTGATCACTTAGAAATCAAACCTTAGGTTGTTTAATAGATGCGAGAGCATTATTAATAACTTGAACTAATCATAGGTGAGCAAATTATCTATTCGCAAAGAGATTTGGTTTAGGTATTTTGTGAACAAATCGAACTTGTTCTTATTGCTTGCCTTAATTGTTTAAATTCGCAATGAGATTTGGGATTTAGGAATCTAGGCATAGATAACTTCTGCAACGAGAGTTGATTGGTATTAACTTAGAGTTTCGAGTTCTAGACGGTTCTTAATAAATCTCTAATAAACTTAGATTTTGCATTCTTTGATTCAACCTGATAATTATCCTTGCCTAGCGCTTCGTCTCCTGAACTTTAATCCATCTTAATCCGATTTACTGCTTATTTAATTGCTTAGTTTTAATTACATATAAATCGCCTAGCATAATCTAAACCTAGAAACCATAAGTGTAGCTTTAACTTCCCTGAGGATTCGATACCCCTTATACTTCAACTGAATTGTTGTGCACTTGCAGTAGTTGATTATTTGGGTAAAACCTGAGCCCTATCAAATAGTTATAAGCAAACTCTACATGCGGTAGATTCTCTTCCCATATTCTACGGTTCTTTTTAACCAAAGTTCTAAGCAAGGCAGAGAGCGTCCTATTAACTACTTCCGTTTGACCATCGGTCTGAGGATGACAAGTAGTAGAGAACAACAGTTTAGTGCCTAGCTTAGTCCACAAAGTTTTCCAAAAGTAACTTAAGAACTTAGCATCACGATCAGAAACTATTGTCTTAGGCATGCCATGAAGTCTAACGATTTCTTTAAAAACAGTTCAGCTATGTGAGATGCATCATTAGTTTTCAAACATGGAATGAAATGAGCCATCTTAGAAAACCTATCTACAACCACAAAGATGGAATCTCTTCCTGTCCCAGACTTAGGCAATCTCAAAACAAAGTCCATAGAAAGATCAGTCCACGGGTGAAATGGAATCGGTAAAGGAGAATACAAACCTTGGGACGTGTTCTTGGACTTAGCCTCCTTGCATGTCACGCATCTGCTTCAGATTTTTTCAACGTCCTTCTTCAGGTCTGGCCAATAAAAGTGTTCATCGAGCACTTTAAAGGTTTTTGCCACTCCAAAGTGACCCATTAATCCTCCTCCATGAGCTTCCCTGGTGAACAACTCTCTCAAAGAACAGTGAGGCACACACAATCGATTGTCAAAGAATAAGAAACCTTCAGAGATAAAGTACTTGCCATGTGCGTGTCTAGAACATGCCAAATAAGGTTCCCTAAAATCTGAATCAGCCTCATACAAGTCTTTTATAAATTCGAACCCCAAAAGCTTGGTTCCAAGAGAAGAAAGAAGAACATACCTTCGTGAAAGAGCATCAGCAACTATGTTCTCTTTACCTTGTTTATACTTAATGACGTATGGAAAGGTTTCGATGAACTCAACCCACCTGGCGTGTCTCATGTTAAGCTTTTGTTGTCCCATGAGATGCCTTAGGGATTGGTGATCCGTATGTATGACAAACTCTTTGGGCCACAAGTAATGTTGCCACGTTTGAAGAGCCCTCCCCAAAGCGTACAATTCCTTGTCATAGGTGGGGTAGTTAACAGTTGCACCACCTAGCTTCTCACTGAAATACGCAATGGGTTTTTCTTCCTGCATCAAAACAGCACCAATACCCACGCCTGAGGCATCACATTCAATTTCAAAAGTTCTCGTAAAATATGGGAGAACAAGTAATGGAGCTTGAGTTAACTTCCCTTTTAAGGCTTGTAAATCATCTTCTTGGGCTTGCTCCCACTTAAACCCCTCGTTTTTCTTGATCACTTCCGTGAGAGGGGCTGCAATGGTACTGAAGTTTTGGACAAAGCGCCGGTAGAAGCCAGCTAAACCATGGAAGCTTCTAACTTCACTTACGGTCTTCGGGCTAGGCCATTCTTTGATTGCCTTAACCTTTTCCTCATCCACACGGATACCATCAGCACCTACAACAAAACCCAAGAAAACTAGGTGATCCGCTCCAAAGATGCATTTCTTTTCATTAGCATATAAGCATTCTTTCCTAAGCACTTCTAAGACTTTTCCCAAATGCCCAATATACTCATTCATGCTCTTACTATAGATTAAAATGTCATCAAAGTATACGACAACAAATTCCCCTATGTAAGCCCTAAGAACATGATTCATCAAACGCATAAAGGTACTAGGAGCATTAGTCAAACCAAATGGCATCACAAGCCATTCATAAAGTCCATGCTTAGTTTTGAAAGTCGTTTTCCATTCATCCCCTTCCTTCATCCTAATCTGATGATATCCACTCCTAAGATATATCTTAGAAAAGACCCTAGAACCATGCAATTCATCCAACATATCATCTAAATGAGGGATGGGATGGCGATACTTAACCGTAATGTTGTTGATGGCTCGGCAGTCCACGTACATCCGCCAAGATTCGTCCTTCTTAGGCACGAGCAGTACGGGAACATCACAAGGACTGAGGCTTTCTCTGATGTGCCTTTTCCCATCAACTCATCCACTTGTCTTTGCAACTCCTTGGTTTCAACTGGGTTGGTACGGTAAGCAAGGCGATTTGGAAAAGACTCTCCGGGAACTAGATCGATTTGGTGTTTTATCCCACGGATAGGTGGCAATCCACTCGGAGTTTCTTCCGGAAACACATCCTGAAACCTGCTCATCAACGGCTTAACTTCACTCGGCATCTCCGGTGTAGAGTTAGTGGCCATTAGTGATTCTTTAAACACAAGTAAAATGAGAGAAGGTTTGGAAAACAAAGTTTTCTTTACCAGACTTGGTGTAATGTAGAAGTTGGACCTTTTGACCGGTGCATTAGCTGCTTCCTGTTGTTTCTCAAGTTCACGGCTCTTTCTAAGCTGCAGCTGATCCTGGTGAACTTCGGATGGCGACAAAGGAATAAGAGTGATCTTCTTGCCTTGATGATCGAACATATGCCGATTGGTGTAGCCATCGTGCACAACCTTTTTATCGAACTGCCAAGGTCGTCCTAAAAGTATATGGCTGGCATCCATAGGCAAAACATTGCATATGACCTCATCTTGGTATCGGCCAATGGTGATTGGTACCGTGACTTGTTCCTTGACGTGTTGAACACCATCTTCATTCAACCATTCAATCTTGAATGGTCTCGGATGCGGTCTGGTTTCTAATCCGAGTTTCCTGACAAGCACATCACTAGCAACATTAGTGCAGCTCCCACCATCAATGATCAATGAACAAACTTTATCATTTACGAAACAGCGAGAATGGAAAAGGTTCTCCCTTTGTTCGGTTTCATTGGTTTTGTGCTGCACACTTAGTGATCTCATGGTCACTAGAAGATTTCCTTGAGCCAGATAATCATAAGGCTCTTCTTCATCAAAGATAGGTCCGGTGTCCTCCTTTTCATCATTTTCAGCTTCGGACTCTATTTCTCCATTCTCAAGTAGAATCATCACCTTTTGGTTAGGAAATTTGTTTGCATAATTTCCTAATCCCTGACACTTGAAGCACCTGATATCTCTGGCTCAACTCGTGGATTCCACGGTTTTGCCTTTGTCAAAACGAGAAGGTTGGTTAGTCTTAAACTCAGAAGTAAAAGATTTACCTTTATCATGAAAACTCGGCTTAGGTGGATAAGCGGGTTTTGAAGCAAATACTGGTTTTAAAAAACCCCTCCTCTTGACTTGTTGTTCTATCAAGATGGCTTTGTGGAGCATGTCCTCAACACTTTCAAATTCTTGAAGCTCCAGCCGGTCCTGAATTTCCCGGTTCAATCCTGCAAGAAAACGAGCCAAGGTTGCATCCATGTCTTCCTCTACATCCGCTTTAAGCATAAGCATTTCCATCTCTTGGAAATAATCCTCCACATTCTTTGTGCCCTGAGTCAAACGTCTCAACCTTTGGTGAAAATCCCTGTTATAGTGGCTTGGGACAAAACGCTTTCTCATTAGTTCGGTTAGTTCTTGCCATGTAGTTATTGGTCTTTCACCTCTTCTACTCATAAGAGAAATAACTTGATCATACCAACTAATGGCGTAGCCATTAAATTCAGAAGCAGCAAGTCTAACTTTCTTAAGTTCCGAGAGATTTTGACAATCAAAAACTAACTCAGTTTTTCTTTCCCATTCCAAATAAGCATCTGGTTCGTTCTTACCAGAAAAGGATGGAATTTTGAGTTTGAGACCACCAAGTCCATCATCTGACCTTCTAGAGAATGGGTTCTCTTCATCTCGGTTTCTATGGCCTCTCCTTGCCCTGAGGTTAGAACGGTTGTCATCGAATTGTTCTTCTTCTTCATGACCGTCAAAGGAACGGCTATGTCTCCTTTCCATGTTCCTTCTTTGGGCTGGCCGCGCTTGCCTTGTTGATCCTCCTGGATTTTGTCAAGCCGAACATTAATCTCTTCAAGACCTGTCTTCAGAAATCTCATCAAATGTTCGGTTAGTGCCTTCATTTGTAAACCAGATAATCCGGATCCAGGATTGTTATTTCCTTCTTCTCCACTATCACTCATTGTTTTCTTGAAAATTACTCAACAAACGGTTAGCAAAAACTCTCTTTCTCTCAAGTGTTTATTGCCTCACCCACACACGTGTTTTGCTCACTGATTTTATGGTGCTCACACTAAGTTATTCTCTCGATTGTTCTTATCAAACAAATCAAGTCAAATCCAGCAAATACTCCCACGCAACAAAGGAGAAAGAAAATACAGAAATTTCGAAGGGAAATCCGTTTAGCCACCTCTTGACTGGATTTCTCCTCAGCCAGCAGGATTTCTCTTCCACCACCCTCACAAACTGGATTTCTCTTCCACCACCCTCACAAACTGGATTTCTCCTCAGTTTGTTTTAAACCTTTTCGGTATTCTCTCTCTTTTTTTTTTTTTGAATGAGGGTAGAGGATGGCCCGGATTTACAATGGAAAGAGGGAGAAGTGAACAGATTATATATATATATATATATATATATATATATATATATATATATATATTTTTTTTTTTAATGAGAAGAAAAGAAGATGAAGAGCTTTACCAACAAAGAGTGGTTCTGATACCACGTATGGAACCCTTGGATGGATTATGCTCTTTGTTGGCGCGTTGAATAGATCGGATAGATTGGATAGATGGTGGATTGAATGAGACCGTCAAGAGATGCAGAAGTCTCTTGGTATTCTCCACTCCACGGAACCGAGGGAGTAACCCTTGACCACGGATCTTAGGAGGTTTGCTGCGTTTGGAAGTAACCCTAGCCAAACTCAACGAAATGTTCAAGATGAACAAAGAGATTTCTCTCAAAAGAAGATGATAAAAACTTGGATATTTTATTAGAATGAATCTTACAAATACTTATAGAATTCGTAATACGGAAAAAGAAAAGAGAAATAAAGTTTTGTGAATTTCCTAAACTTAGAAAATGAAAATAGAAGACTATAATTAAAACTAAGTAGAATAACCCTTGAACTCCAAAGTGACTCCTTGTATGTGACTCTTGAAGTCATTTTCGTCACCCTCCTTTGACCACAAAATAAAGTAATTATTTGGGCTGTCTTGGGCTTGAATTAAGTTCAAAAGAGGCTTGTCTTGGTAGCTAACTGATAACACTCATATTTTACTCTTAAAACCTATTATTTCAAGATCGTTTACAAGTGTTTTAACCCGGTCTTCAACGATTTTAAAGTGATTTCCACGTTTCCTAGTTTTAAGAGTCATTTCAGGGAAATTGGACAAAAAGGACACATTTTGGAGCAAAACGGGAACTTCAAGGACATGTGATCAGAGCCATAAGTTCAGCATCAGATGACGACCTTCCCACCATAGGATCAAGCTTATATTTGGAAACAAGATAGCCCTTTCAGCTGTCTTTCATGACGAGGTGGTCTGAGTTCAATCTCACGGTTGGATCTCAAGTTACGAAGGAAGCAAGAAGGCCCGTCAGACACATCCCCAGAAGAAGGACGGCCGCGCCACGGATCCTCAGAAGACCAGTGGCTGCGCCACGCCTGGTGGTTCGCGCGGCCAAACAACTCTGGCCCATCCCGAGCCCATTTGCACTTATCCGATATTTCCCGAGGTTAAAACGCGAAGGCCCACTTTCTAAAGACCGGGAGCCTATATAAAGGGACCTTAGAGTTTCAGAAGGGGCGTGACTTCACACAGAGCTTTTCAGAAACACTTTTGCGCCGCAGAGAGAGAGAGAGAAAGGGAGTTCGACGGCCCCAGAGTTGAAGACCTCGAGAGAGATTTCTTCTGCAGCCGCCTACTCCTTCTTCCTTTCCCTTTCATCTTTTGTTCTTAGTTCTTTGCTTTTCAATACCTTAAGAAAACCTCTCTTCAATCGATTTCCTTTGAAGAAGTTCTCTCACTTTGTATCTTATTCAATACAATTCGCACCTTTCATATCTCAAAGATGTCTCTCGTTCCCATGAACGTGTAGTCATCTAGTTGGGTTTTTAAGGGGGTTTTCAAAGGGGTTTAATCATTGATTGATTTTGCTAGGTTGATAGAGATAGATTTCTTTTAGGTATCTTCGTTTATGTCTTGTTCTTATTGCATGATTACTTCTCTGATCAATTAGCAACTGATTCCAGGACGACTAGATACACGAACGTGTTGTCTATCGTCTGGATCTAGAGGTTAACGAGATAATCGCACTGTAGGATGCTTAAGCATATCGACGGATCGCACCACGAGTGTTTACAAATAGGTGAATGATACGTATGCGCGGTTGTCTTGCATCGTGGGATGAGAAGTCATATCCACAGTGTAAGACAAACGCAGGTGGCTAGATCCGCGAAAGTGGGGTAGTCATAGTCGACTGTTTCAGCTTAAGAATATAACCCATTAAATCATTTAGAACCTATCTTGTTGCTTGTTAGATCCAATCCATGAACCCCGGAGAACACCCCTGAACCCAACGCCTTTTATTCATTGATTCACAACCGTTTAATTCTTTTCTGTTGCTTGATATTACTATTGCAAACTGTGACAAACTACACCCCCAAGTTCCACTTTGGTTTAAAGAAGTTAGAAATCCTAGGACTTTCGCAAACAACAATCTCTGTGGATTCGATCCCTTAATATATTACTGTGATTGCTGTGCACTTGCAGCTATCTTAGGGGTAAAACTTAAAGTAAAAACCCCACCGCATCAAGTTTTTGGCGCCGTTGCCGGGAATTGTTTGCTTTTGCGAATTTTCAGTTTCTAATTTCTCTTTTAGACCGCGTTGAATTTCAAGCTTTTCCGTTCATTACTCACGATTTTCTTGTGTTTATTTCTCATGTTTCAGGTGTATGACCACTAGGAGGAACGCTTCCAACGTCTTGCCCCGCGACATCGAGATCGACAGACACGAAAAAGAAATCTGAAGGTTAAGAAGACAGATCAGAATGGCCGAAAACGAAGCCGCTCTTGGAGTTCAACGAAACCGCGAAGAAGTTCTTCGCAACACTGGTCGGACACCTAACGATCTACAAGATGGGGAGCCATAGCTCGACAACAATGGAAACCCTATCGACCACATTCTCGACGCTGACTCGGACGAAGAAAGACGCGATCCTGCCTTGCAGCAATGAGGACACAATCCGATCATCGAAATGGCGCAAACCAAGCAAACCTTATCGTCCAACCGGATGACCGAGACGCCAACCGACCTGTTCTACCCGCAAACCAACCTAAGTGAGTGAGGAACCGCACCATAGCCGATCACGACACCCCTGATCAGCACTTCCAGAATCGAGCCGCGATTCAAGTTAACGTCCCCCACGAGGACGAGCTGGATATCAAAACGCAGATCATCTCTTTGGTGAAGCAAAATAAGTTTCACAGACTATCAAACGAGCACCCGATGGACCACATCGAGTTATTTGAAGAAATCTGCAGCACCACAAAGACGAACCGAATCCCTCCCGACTATCTGAAGTGCAAGTTATTCCCTTTCTCTTTGAGCGACAAGGCTCACAGATGGCTGAAGACTTTACCACCATGATCGATCACTAACTGGGTGGAATGCAAGTCTGTTTTCCTTAATCACTTCTACACTAAATCTCGATCCAACTTGCTGAGAAACAAGATCCAAGGTTTTCAAAAAGGACCGGTCGAGTCATTCTTTGAGGCGTGGGAGCGATTCAAGGAATATGAACGCGACTGTCCTCACCATGGTTTCTCCGGAGCCAGCTTGCTAAACGCGTTCTACCGCGGACTGTAAGCTAGATATCAACTCTCACTTGACACAGCCAGCAATGGAGATTTCACAACAAAGACGGAGCGACAAGGGCGCGCACTCATCAAGAACCTCGCTGTAAGCAACATCAACAACTGTCCGGATTATGAAAGAAATCCGCGAAGCGGAGACTCTGATTCCAAGCAGATAGCCGACCTGAAGAATATGATGAGCCAGCTGCTCAAGGGACATCAGCGCAGTATAAATGCGTGTGAAACCGCAGGGAAAAGAGAAGAATCTAACCCGTGAGACGATGGAGACGAATCCTACACGCGAGAAGAAGAAATTAACTTCATATGAGGACATAATTCATATCCGAACAGGAACTTCAACAATGGATTCAACAACAACTTCAGGAACAACAACAACCTCTCATACCGAAACCTGAACGTGGAGAACCCCCGAGATCAATTGTATCCACCTCAAGGAAGACCCTTTCCGAACAAGTTCCAGAACGTGAACTACGGAGCAGCGGAGGCTACCAGCCGAAGCAACCCTACAACTCTCAGCTCACGCCTTACAGCAACCAGCAAGGAGCACCACAAGCTGCATCAAACGCACGTACCCATCACGAGAGGACAAACTCGAAGGACTGATGCAACAGATGCTGTTGTCTCAACAAAAATCAGTCAAGGATCTCAACATCAAGGTAGATTGCATGTACAATGACCTGAATGGAAAGTTCGAAACCCTATCTTCACATGTGAAGAAGTTAGAAACGCAAGTCTCTCAAACTGCTGAAACCATCAAGAGACAAGCAGGGATTTTTCCTGTAAAGGTAGAGGATAACCCGAAAGGATTCTGTAATGCGATCTCAGCAATCGCCGACGAAGCTAAGGAGCCAGAGCTAACTATGGGAGAAAAGTGCAGATTCGTTCCACTCTTCCCAACGATAAAAAAAGGAACGGCCAATCCGCCTTTTGACACTCCGGACAATCGCGGGTTCGATAGGCTTAAGAAAGAAGAAGATCCAAGCGCATTTACCTTCCCATGCTCGATCACAGGAATCAACTTCAAAGATTGTCTATGCGACACAGGAGCCAATGTCAATGTCATGTCGACGGCGATCGCTGAAAGGTTAGGAATAACAACCTCTTTCCCCTCACCTACACAGCTAGTATTCGGAGATTTGTCTAGGAAGAAATCGAATGGCGTAGTCTACAACGTCCAACTTCTTGTCGGATATAAGATAGTACCCACTGACTTCCATGTGCTCGACATGGGGGAGGACAAAGACAAGCCACTAATACTTGGAAGACTCTTCTTGGCCACGGTAGGAGCAAGGATCGACCACGCAAGTAACTTCGTAGTCTTCCTACATATAAGCCAGAAGAGATACTACCCGAATGAGCTAAACACTTCACCTCTGGAAACAAAGAGCCACACGACTAAGAAGGAGAAAAAGGGGATGATATTAAGAACAGGCCAGCTCCACTCGAGGCCTTTCTCCAGTTGTGAAATCCTGATTCTTCCCGAGCTAGAAGAACTGGGTGAAGAGGAAGTATCAAAGTCAGTTGAGAAGACAAAGGAGGTGATCTTAGAAGCTAAAATTCTAAGGAACGGAAACGGAGGCACACTACTGATACGGAGGCAAGGAGAAGCTTTGGGAGAGATAACTCTTGAAGCATTTTTCTCAACTGTCTAAGCTTCAAACAAAGTCGAGCTAAACGACTTAAACAAAAGCGCTTGGTGGGAGGCAACCCATCCGGTACGTGTTTTTGATTTTCCTTTCTTTCATTTCTATCAGCTAGTTTTTGCAAGTTTTATGTACTTAGGCACAAAAAAAAAAAAAAAAAACCAAGAAACACCCAAAAATAGGAAGAGGAGCCTCGGAAGGAGGCTGGCCGCACGAGCAACGGCCCATGCCGCGGCGAGTCGGACCGTGACCGCGCGACGGACCACGACCGCGCGGAGAGAAGAGCCCTGGCCGCTGCCGAGATGGGTCATGGCGCGGCCAGCGGTCGTCCGAGCGACCGACCCGGAAAACCTACGTTTTCCTCCCTAACCGAACTTCCCGCGTTTTGGTACAATCCCGCACCGAAAGTTATTCCTGTTAATGGAAAATAACGAATTTAATTGATTTGTGGCCTACACGCAAGGTAAGTTCCCTCGTTTAAAATTTTTTGAAAATAAAAGGTTTTTTGTGATAAAAACACCTTTTTATAAACAAAAGAACAAATTTTAGAATCAAACTCTCTTCTCTTCTTCTCTTCCAAGAGACTTGGAGATTTTTGGGAGATTCTAAATTTTTCAAATCCAAACCGTTTTTAAAAATTATTTGGCCTAAGCTCATCTATTTTCAAAGAAGATTCAATTTTTGAAGCTCATTCATCTTCATCTACAAGGTATGGTCTCTAATTTTACAAATCCCTAAAGAACTCAATTTTGAGATCTCCCTTGCTTGACTAGGAAATTGTCTAGGATGCTTGGATAATGGTA
The DNA here is from genome assembly GCA_020283515.1 of Alliaria petiolata. Lineage (NCBI taxonomy): Eukaryota > Viridiplantae > Streptophyta > Magnoliopsida > Brassicales > Brassicaceae > Alliaria > Alliaria petiolata. Next base: position 484,944,116 of record JAHZTW010000001.1, on the reverse strand, counting down.
GAGAACCTTGTATTGATGATTTAGTTTGCCTAAATTTTGATTTTTGCAATACAATTTCGAAAAAGTTGAAGTCTTTGAAATAAAAAAAAATAGAGCATGCTCTAGAAAACGAATTCTTGTGGTATTATTGGACAATATGCTTAGTTTGGACTCAATCCATCCTAGGTACTATTTAGAAATTAAAGTTTGATGATAATAAGTTGACTAAATCGATTTATTGGAAAGTTTTTGGTTTAGATTCCCAAAAATCCGGAAATAGAGCATGAGTACCAAATTGATCTTTAATATTAATGCATAAGCTCGATGTTTACTAGTATTGGAAACTCTTGATATATGTCTTATGAATCATTGCACTTGAGGATCCATATGACACATAAAATTCACATGTTTGGTCGAGTTTTTGTTTTTGTTTTACAATGTACAATGAGCTACAACCGAAACTTCGAAATATGTTCGAAGAATAGAGAGCAACTAAGCTCTTCAAGGAGTTCTTCACACCAGCAAGAACACGTGACAGCGCTAAGAAACCCGAGTCAAGACACCACTCTAGGGAGCTACGTGGAGGAACAAAGGAGAAAGTTCTGCGGTTCATTGATAGCACGCACAAGCCGCGATGATTCGCCTCCAACCCAAGAGCCAACAAGAGAGCTGAACTCTTCTCCTCCTAAGCGCAAGGTCCGAAATTTTGGAGCACCAATGGACCCAAACATTGATTATTTGAAGGAGATGAAGAAGATGGAGATAAGAACAACCTTGAAGATCGATTACTCCGCCTTAGACGCTTTGGGCATCACCGAGGATGTCACATGGTACTTGGACGAACTAAGACTCATGACCTTCATGGAGGTTGATCGACCCACTTACAAGGAACTCGCTCAAGAGTTCTTGGCTTCAGTTCAGCTACCATACCGAAAAGAAAGGAAGTCACGTCCGAAAGACGGTATTCTCTATTTCACCATTGGCTCTCGGGTCTATGAGCTGAGTATCCCTCGACTCTACGAGATATTTGGTTTTGACTTGACAAGCGAGACGAGCATTGAAGAAGAATGGAGTGCTGACCTTTGGGGACTCATGGGCCGAGGTATTTACGACAAGGGAAGGCATCCGTCTGCTTTCCTTTCACACCCGGCCATGCATTTTGTGCACCGCCTCATAGCACACCGACTTTACTCTCGCAGCAACCAATCATGCATTCTCATTCCATAGCTCGTCCTACTTCAGTCCGCCTTTAGAGACGAGCCACTTTCAGCATGCTTTGGATGCATCCTAGCAGAGAGACTCGTGCGAGTATAGCACGACGTCACCGCACCTAGATGCGAGACTTCCTTCACGACTTATGGAGGCATCATCACAGCGATCATGGAGCCAGGCAGGTTTGGATACAGCTACCGATTAGGGAAGGGAGACAACCGCACGGTCTATTTACCATCTCCCACAGTCCCGCGCCTTTCAGAGGGTTCGCCGCAGTAGATCCCAAACCATGATGAGTTCCGCACAGAGTTCTCACGTATACCGCTTACCATTGGAGAGTATGTAGCCGCCAAGGCTAGGAGAGAGGTGATCTGTCAGAGGACTCACCACACCTCATCATCCTCCATGCGCAGTACCTCACGATCCGCTGCACCGTCCACCTCGACTGATCCCGCGATCACCGCACTTCAGGAGCAGCTAGCACGCCAGAACGAGATGCTTGAGAAGATGGCGAGACAGCTTCGAGAGAGAGGACACATAGATGGCGACCTTTAGACACTGAGTTCAGATGCTTTGAAGACTTCGTGTCTCGACCAACACTCTTTCTGCTTACGAGCCTGGTTCCATCTATTCCACCCCTATCCTTTATTTTTTATTTATGCTTTATTTTCATCTATTTCAGTGATTCCCGACCTGTCACCACTATTTCACACTTGGGACAATGTGATTTAAGTCTGAGGGGAGTTCGTACTAATGACTTTGCTTTGTTTTGGTTTCTATTTGAGTCTTTCCTTTTTCTAAAAGAACTAAGAATGATGTATTTCGATATATATAATATGGTTTTAGGAATTATGATGCAAAACCAAGGATGATATTCGACCAGTGTGCTTCTACGCTATTTCTAGTGACAGATCTTTCAAGATTTAGTACTAGACTAGATGGTAGCTAGAAAGCCAGAGATGCGAAATCGTGGAGAATGCCGATCTATAGAGATTTCAGGGGAAAGAATACACTAGCTCTATTTTTTATTGGACTTTAAACTGACTTTTAATTTTCTTGTCATCAGATTTAAGCATTCAACGAAAAAGCCAGAACGTTCGGGACATCTTTTTCCATTTTTCACACACCCTCTTGTTGTTCCCGAACGGCCAACATGTCAACAGTTGGTACCATACCCGAAACCCTTACCATCTTTTCACACCTCATGCAACTCTCTTGTTTTCACCATATGCAGATATGTGCAAAAACGCCGGAGAGGGAGGAACGACACGATTTCTAGTCACTCGAGACGAAGGATCGAATGGTTAAGGAACGGAAGTTTTAGCTACAAAAGAAGGACGACTCATGCCTCGGAAAACTCGAGGAAATGGCAATGTTCTCGTGATCCTTAAGACTCTTACATCAAGGAACTTCCCGTTTTATAAAAAAAAAAAAAAGAGAAAGAAAAGAAAAGTAGCTCGGATAAAGGACCCGAATTCTTTGGAGTGATGACGGTACTTACCTGCTAAAGAGAGAGTTACATATTATAAAAAAAGGGGAACGAAACGGGAAGAAAATGCCTAAGAGCCTTAAGAGGATCGGAACATTCACAGAGGCAGAGCCTGGTCGATTTGGTGAGAAGTTTTAGATGCCATCCAATCCAAACCAAAAGCAAGAAACTAAGTCTGGGGGGGATAGCGGTATCAAGGAGAACTCGCGGATGTGTACGTGCGAAGAGTGATTGGAAATCGTGGATCTCAACAGTTCCACCTTCTCCTGTTGTTTTGCATAATATCTCGCACCTTTCGGAGACTTATACGGTAACCCGAAACACTCTAAACCTCACCAATAAAGGCCTTTATACACCTAACCTCGTTGAATCTAGCTTATTATCCCTTGACAAGGATCACGCCAATCTTAATTCTACTTAGAGAGCTAGTTGACCGAAACCTGGGGTTTAGATAGTGAAAGCTTCGCAAAGGACTAGTGTTGAAGGAACTATAGTGAGAATTTTCTAGGCTGAGCTTGAATAGACTTGTTCGATGACTTGTGGTTTAGAAGGACGGTCGCTGAGTTTTTGCTAGTTCCTATATTTTCAAACCTCTTTCCGAGACTTTATCTGCGTTTTGTTTGAGGACAAACAAAGGTTTAAGTCTAGGGGAGTTGATAACACTCATATTTTACTCCTAAAACCTATTATTTCAAGATCGTTTACAAGTGTTTTAACCCGGTTTTCAACGATTTTAAAGTGATTTCCACGTTTCCTAGTCTTAAGAGTCATTTCAGGGAAATTGGACAAAAAGGACACATTTTGGAGGAAAACGAGAACTTCAAGGACATGTGCTCGGAGCCATAAGTTCAGCATCAGATGACGACCTTCCCACCACAGGATCAAGCTCATATTTGGAGACAAGATAGCCCTTTCAGCTGTCTTTCATGACGAGGTGGTCTGAGTTCAATCTCACGGTTGGATCTCAAGTTACGAAGGAAGCAAGAAAGCTCGTCAGACACAACCCCAGAAGAAGGACGGCCGCGCCACGGATCCTCAGAAGACCAGTGGCCGCGCCACCGCCACGCCTGGTGGCTCGCGCGGCCAGACCACTTCGGCCCATCCTGAGCCCGTTTGCACTTATCCGATATTTTTCGAGGTTAAAACGCGAATGCCCACTTTCTGAAGACCGGGAGCCTATATAAAGGGACCTTAGGGTTTCAGAAGAGGCGTGACTTCACACAGAGCTTTTCAGAAACACTTTTGGGCCGCAGAGAGAGAGAGAGAGAAAGGGAGTTCGATGGCCCCGGAGTTGAAGACCTCGAGAGAGAATTCTTCTGCAGCCGCCTACTCCTTCTTCCTTTCCCTTTCATCTTTTGTTCTTAGTTCTTTGCTTTTCAATACCTTAAGAAAACCTCTCTTCAATCGATTTCCTTTGAAGAAGTTCTCTCACTTTGTTTCTTATTCAATACAATTCGCATCTTTCATATCTCAAAGATGTCTCTCGTTCCCATGAACGAGTAGTCATCTAGTTGGGTTTTTAAGGGGGTTTTCAAAGGGGTTTAATCATGGATTGATTTCGCTAGGTTGATAGAGATAGAGTTTCTTTTAGGTATCTTCGTTTATGTCATGTTCTTATTGCACGTTTGCTTCTCTGATCAATTAGCAACTGATTCCAGGACGACTAGATACACGAACGTGTGGTCTATCGTCTGGATC
>JAHZTW010000001.1:484854399-484937919 GCA_020283515.1 Alliaria petiolata | reverse complement strand
TTTATAAAATCGTTTACTTATTTCTGCATTGCTTTAGAATACTTTAAATTAATCGCCTAGCATAATCTAAACTTAGAAACCATAAGAGTAGCTTAAACTTCCCTGAGGAATTGATACCCCTTATACTTCAACTGCATTGCTGTGCACTTGCAGTAGTTGATTATTTGGGTAAAACTAGACCCCAATCAAGTTTTTGGTGCCGTTGCCGGGGAAGTAATAGCTACCTAACGGGATCGAGTATTAGGATTCTGTCTAGGTTTTTGTTTTATTTTTGTTACTGATTTAGTTCTCTATCTTTTGTTTCAGGTGCATGCCCAGTACCAGGAGCAACAAGGAAGAAGATCTAGTCACTTTGAACCAGGAAATCAACCGTCTCGAACGTACGAACCGCAAGTCTGCACGAGCATCGATCGACACACCAGGTGTCGATCGACACCGTCCTCAATCAGCATCGATCGACACACTGCGTATCGATCGACACCTTGCACAGACAGAGATGGCTGAACCTTTAATCATGATACGCAACGAGGCTGGCGACTTTGTTGACCTACAGGGTAACAGAAGGAACGCCCAAGGACAGAGACTTGATGAGGCTGGCGCCATCATCGTCGAAGCTGCAGAAGCTGGACGTGGAAGAACACTAGGCGAGTACAACCGCCCAGACCAGTTCTATGCAAATAGAGCTGCGATTCGTCCTCCTGCATTTCAGTGGAATGACTTCGAGCTGAAGCCTGCTTACTACACTTTAGTGGCTCAGCATCCCTTTCATGGTCTCCCTAATGAGCATCCCATGGACCACGTCGAAAGATTCGAGGACCTCGCATCAAGCATCAAGGCCAATGGAGTGACCTACGACTACATTTTCTGCAAGCTTTTTCCTTACTCGCTTGCAGGCGATGCGTCTTACTGGCTGAAGCAGCTTGATCCAGGATCCTTAAACACTTGGGAAGAAACAAATAATGCATTCTTATGCAACTTCTTTGATGATGCAAGATCCGAGGAGCTGCGGATGAAGATCACTACATTCTCCCAAGGACCTGCTGAAGCATTCAAGGCTTCATGGGTGCGATTCAAAGCTTACCAGAGGGACTGTCCACATCACGGTTTTAGCAAACCACAGCTTATCGGTATCTTTTACCGAGGGATTGATTGGAGGTACCAGATGGCCTTGGACGCTGCAAGCAATGGCAACTTCAACACAAGGATTCCAGAAGATGCGATAGAGCTAATTGACAATTTGGCTTCTAGTAACAGCACAAAAAATGCCGACTTCGAGAGAAGACAAAGCGCAGGAAAAGCTGGAGGAAACCAAATCGCTGAAGTCAACAGGAAGCTGGACAACGTACACAATCTCTTGGTGGGGAAGAAGCAAGTCCATTTTGCCAATGAGGTGGAGTCATTCGAACCAGAACCAGACTGTGAAGAAGAGGACGTGAACTACATCAACGGAGGTGGATTTCAGGGACAGCGCTATGGGAACCAACAGAGAAACAGGAACTTCACTGGAAATTTTCAGAAGAGTTCCTTCACAGGAAATCAAAACTCTTCTGGTTACACGCCGAAACCCCCATTTCAGAACAGCAACTACACTAGGAGCTATGGAAATTCTTCATACCATAAGCCTCCTCTTCAAGACAACAAAATGGAGGCAATGCTAGAGCAGATCTTTGAGGGACAGCAGAAGCTTACAGTGAATTTCAATGGCAAGATGGATTCACTGTACCAGGACCTGAATGGGAAGATTGAGAGCTTGAGTTCTCATATGAAGAAGCTGGATGTTCAAGTAGCTCAGACTGCAGAAGTTGTTAGCAGGCAAGAGGGATTCCTTCCAGGGAAGACGGATACCAATCCGAAACGCCAAGTGAATGCTGTCACATTGAGGAGTGGGAAGAACCTTCAGCCTGTCCAGAAGAGGGGGCTTAACATTGAGGAAATTGAAGATTTAGAAGATGCTGCGGACCCAGCGTCGATCGACACTACTGTGTGTCGATCGACACTCGAAGAGATGAACGACAAGGACGATCCTGAACCTGAACCAGAAGCAAAGGAAACACCTTCTACGGTGAGTGTCGATCGACACCACGAGGGTATCGATCGACACCCACCACGGACTGAACCAGATCGAGCTAAAACTAAGATTGTTTCTGAAAGGGTCTACAAACCGAAGGTCCCTTTCCCCTTAATGATGAAGAAGTCTAAGAAGGAGCTGCTGGACGCTAGATGCAAGGCTATCATGGATAGACTAGTGGTTGAAATCCCTTTGATGGATGCCATTAGAACTACTCCCGTGATAAAGAGATACCTGAAGTGGATGATGACAAGCAACATGGACATGGAGGAAAGCATAATGATGATATCGGAGCAAGTTAGTGCTGTCATTCAGAACAGGCTTACAGAGAAGCTCTCCGACCCATGAAGCTTTGTTCTAGACTGCTCCATCTTTTCAGACAAGTTCGGAAGATCTTTGTGTGATTTAGGATCAAGTGTCAACTTGATGCCTCTTTCAGTTGCTCTAAGGCTGGACATGATAGATTTCAAGGCCACAAGAATCTCCCTAGTACTTGCTGATCTATCCGTCAGAATTCCTGAAGGTGTTTTGGAAGATGTTCCTATCAAAGTGGGAGATTGCTTGATTCCCACAGACTTCGTGGCTTTGGCATATGATGAGGAACCCAAGGACCCTCTCATACTTGGTAGACCATTCTTGGCTACAGCTGGAGCGATCATTGACGTGAGGAAGGGCATGATCGCACTGGACCTTGGAGATTTGGTGATGAATTTCGACATGGAGAAGCTGATGAAGAGACCAACTATTGATGGACAAACCTTCTTTGTCGATTCACTCACCAACCTTGCTGAAGAAATATTCCAGGAGGACCACCCTACAGACCCTCTGGAACGTGCATTGACCACTTCTACAGAGGACAATGAGTGCTTGGACGATGCAGCTGCTGGATATGCAAAGATGTTGGATGCAACCGAGCAAGTGATACAACTAGTCGCTGCTGAAGACTTGTGTCGATCGACACCTTGGAGTGTCGATCGACACCCTACACGCACAACAACAAAAGTCACACTCACTGATTGGAGTGAGGCTAAAGCACCTAAAGTCGAGCTTAAACAGCTCCCTGCCGGGCTAAGGTACGCATTTCTTGGTCCTAATTCCATATATCCTGTAATTGTTAATGCTTCTTTGAACAATGCAGAGCTCACGTTGTTGCTAAGCAAGCTGCGCAAATATCGCAAAGCTCTTGGCTATTCTCTTGATGACATTTCAGGTATCTCACCAGACTTATGCATGCATCGGATTCACCTTGAGGATGAGACCAAGTCGTCAATTGAACACCAAAGGAGGCTAAATCCGAACCTGAAAGAAGTTGTCAAGAAGGAGATCATGAAGCTCTTGGAAGCAGGAATCATCTATCCCATTTCGGATAGCACTTGGGTCAGTCCGGTTCACGTGGTTCCTAAGAAAGGAGGAGTTACAGTGGTGAAGAATGAGAGGAACGAGCTGATTCCAACAAGGACTGTGACTGGACACAGGATGTGCATAGACTACAGGAAGCTGAATGCCGCGACCAGAAAAGACCACTTTCCCTTACCATTCATCGACCAGATGCTTGAGAGATTGGCAAATCATCCATACTACTGTTTCTTGGATGGCTATTCAGGATTCTTCCAGATTCCGATCCATCCAGATGATCAGGAGAAGACCACCTTTACATGTCCTTATGGTACATTTGCATATCGCAGGATGCCATTTGGACTTTGTAATGCTCCTGCGACCTTCCAGAGGTGTATGATGGCGATCTTCACGGACATGATTGAGAGGTTCATGGAGGTCTTTATGGATGACTTTTCTGTTTATGGGTCATCCTTCAAAGACTGTCTGGACAACCTATGCGCAGTGTTGCAGCGATGTGAAGAGAAGCACTTGATTCTGAACTGGGAAAAGTGTCACTTCATGGTCACAGATGGGATTGTACTTGGACATAAGGTTTCAGCAGAAGGCATTGCAGTGGATCGCGCCAAGATAGAGATCATGACAACACTACAGGCACCAGATTCTGTGAAGTCAGTAAGGAGTTTTCTAGGACATACTATATTCTACAGAAGATTCATCAAAGATTTTAGCAAGATTGCAAGGCCACTCACTGCTCTTCTGTGCAAAGATGTGAAATTCGAGTTCACTGCAGAATGTCTTTCAGCCTTTGAACAGATCAAGCAAGCATTAGTGAGTGCTCCAATTGTGCAACCACCAGACTGGGATATACCTTTCGAGGTGATGTGTGACGCCAGTGATTTCGCAGTAGGCGCGGTATTAGGACAGAAGAAGGACAAGAAACTGCATGCCATCTATTATGCCAGCAGGACTTTGGATGATGCTCAGAAGAACTATGCGCTACGGAGAAGGAATTGTTAGTTGTGGTATTTGCCTTGAGAAATTTCGGCAGTACCTTGTTGGCTCGAAGGTGATTGTTCACACTGAACATTCTGCATTGAAGTACTTGATGCAGAAGAAGGATGCAAAGCCAAGGTAGCTAAGATGGATTCTACTTCTTCAAGAGTTCGACATAGAGGTCAAGGACAAGAAAGGAGTTGAAAACGGAGTAGCTGATCATCTTTCACGGATCAGAATTGAAGATGATGTGTCCATTGATGACTTTCTACCTGAGGAGAACATATATCTTGTTGAGAGTTGCTTGAAAGGCATGATCTCGGACCAGATACGATCAGTGTCGATCGACACTAAGGGAGTGTCGATCGACACCCCGTCCGAATCAAAGAATGACATCTCCTGTGCCCGAGTGTCGATCGACACCACCTGTGTCGATCGACACTCTACGCGTTCTTCACTTCGCAAGCTTTTGGATGATGTGTTTCGACAACCAATCTTTGCTGTTCAAGATGCAACTCGACCATGGTATGCTGATATTGTGAACTACTTTGCTGCAGACATTGAGCCTAACCATCTCAAAGGATATGAGAAGAAGAAGTTCATGAGGGAACTCAGAAGGTATTATTGGGATGAGCCACACTTATACAAGCATTGTTCAGACAATGTTTACAGAAGATGCACTGCAGAGAGTGAGGTTCGTGATGTCTTGTTCCATTGTCATGGTTCAGAGTATGCTGAACACTTTGCTACATTTAAGACGGTGTCCAAGGTTCTTCAAACAGGCTTTTGGTGGCCTACTATGTTCAAAGATGCCCAGCTCTTCATCATGCAGTGTGATGTTTGTCAAAGAAGAGGAAAGATCAGCAAGAGGAATGAGATGCCACATAACTTCATCCTTGAAGTTGAAGTCTTTGATTGTTGGGGTATTGACTTCATGGGTCCTTTTCCTCCATCATTCGGAATGCAGTACATCTTGGTAGCTGTGGACTATGTCTCTAAGTGGGTGGAAGCAATTGCTTCTAAAACCAATGATGCTGCAGTAGTTCTGAAGATGTTTCAGACCATCATTTTCCCAAGATTCGGAGTACCTCGGATTGTCATTAGTGATGGTGGATCTCACTTTATCAATAAGGTGTTCGACAAGCTGCTAAAGAAACATGGTGTTCAGCATCGCGTCGCGGCCCCTTATCATCCCCAAACGAGTGGACAAGTGGAAGTCTCCAACAGGCAAATTAAGCAAATTCTGGAGAAGACAGTAGGCAAGACAAGGAAGGATTGGGCAACAAAGTTAGATGATGCACTTTGGGCCTACAGGACTGCATACAAAACGCCTTTGGGAACTACACCCTTCCAGCTGCTCTATGGCAAAGCTTGCCACCTTCCAGTTGAGTTGGAACACAAGGCACATTGGGCTATCAAGAAGATGAACTTCGACTTGAAGCCTGCTGCAGAGAGGCGCCTACTTCAGCTCCACGAATTGGATGAACTTCGTTATCATGCTTATGAGAACTCAAAGCTCTACAAAGAGAGAACTAAAGCATATCATGATAAGAAGATCATCTCCAGACAATTCGAGCCAAATGACCAGGTACTTCTATACAACTCTCGTTTGCAATTGTTTCCTGGTAAATTGCGTTCACGTTGGTCAGGTCCCTTCACAATCAAAGAAGTTAGACCATATGGAGCAATTGTCCTGACGAACGCCAAAGGAGAGGAGTTCACTGTGAATGGGCAAAGGGTGAAACACTATTGGGCTCAAGCCGAGATTCCAGACGGACACATTGTGTCTTTGGATGATGCACCCAACGCCTAAATCACGCAAGCACAGTCAAGCTATTGACGTTAAACGAGCGCTGAGTGGGAGGCAACCCACTGTTAGGTAAGTTTTTCTTTACATTTTGAATTTGGTTTTACTAATTATCTTATTTTGCCTTTATAAAAAAAAAAAAAAAATAGAGGGCATCACCACGCTCAGTGTCGATCGACACCCACTGAGTCGATCGACACCAAGCACGGTTACGGGTAAGTCTTCAAAACCCGACACTTCTTCTTCATTCTCTCATATTTTCAAAACCGTGAGTTTGAGAGGCTTTTTCCCAAAATCGCAACTTCTTCGTTTCTTAACCAAATTGAGCGTTTCTTTGCTCCAATCCGTGCGGATTTTACCCCTCTTTCACATTCCATTATCCATTCATTCGATCTGCCAAGGTATGTTCTTCAAATCTCCCAATTTTGATTTCGACCCCAAGGTGAAAATTTTCGAATCCGCCCTATTTGGCTTGATTTCTTGTTTGAATGATGCTCATTTAGGCTGTATATCATGATTAGAATCATTACCCAACCGTTTTTCACCCTCTAAATTGCACAATTTGAAATTTTCGAATTTTTGAAAATTAATGATGCATGTTGCGAATTTTGGAGTTTTTCTTGGGTTTTATGGTTAGAACTTGGTTGATTCACGATGTTGGGCATGCGTAGCCTGTCAATTGCTTCTGAATTTGGGTTGAAACTCGTGATTTGGTAAAATTTTGAGGTTCTGTACCTGGTGTCGATCGACACCCTTTGTGTCGATCGACACCCGACCATTACAGCAACATTGCGTTTCGTTTGTTGGACTTTGGATGTTGATTTTGGTTTTTCTTTTCATTGCAGATGCCTCCTGTGAGTAAGAGACCACGCCACACTGAAGCGTCCGCCTCTGGGACTGCTAATGATGAGGCGATTCCCTCTCTTCCTCCATGGCCAAAGCGTGAAAACGCAAAGATCCGGATTACGCGAAGTTGGGACGAGTCACCAGCTGCAGAGGTGGCAAAGGACGCATGCACTTACAGAGACATCAGCGAGTCATGGGATGATTACGACACGCTGTTCTACAATGCGTGGCAGCGAGTAGAGATCGCTCCAACTCGCTTCGCTTGTGAGAAGACGATGAGCGCGCTAGGAATCAAGGATGACATCCTTTCCTTGATAAGCAGAATTGGGATGGGCACCATAGCGACGAAACAGTTCGATCTCTATCCAGACCTAGTCCGCCAGTTCATTGCCACAGCCAGGGTCTACTATTGGAACGAGATCAACAGGAATGCTCTGGAAGGCACATTGACCTTCCTAATCCGCGGAATCAGATACCGCATTTCCCTTCCAGACCTCTGTGGGATCTATGGATTCGCCGACGAGCATGCCACTGGGGTCTCTCTTCAGACTCAGCTTCCAGATAACCAGGACTTCTGGTCGCACTTCGGGAATGGGAGGTATGATTCTAAGACCTCCACTCACACCGACATTCGTCATCCTACTCTGCGCTATTTGGTTCGATTGTTCTCCACTACACTATTGTGTAAGCACGAGCCAGGGAAGATGCGAGTGTCTGAGTTGGTGCTGCTCTATCGAGGTCTCTGGTCTGAGATTTATGAGGATGATGACGCGCCAGTTAGCGCGAACCTTGGTGCGGTATTTGCTCATCATTTGGCTTCCTTGAAGACGAAGCCTTTCAGCGGGACGAAGCTGAAGCCAGAGACCATAGGGAGTCTTCTTACACCCATCTTCCAGCACTGCGGGATAGACACTTCTACATGTTCCATTGTTACATCGCGTGCCTTGGTGGATATGGAGTACCTAAAGAGGACTCACTGGGTGGCCGGAGAGAGACTGTGGGCATGCAGCGACGAGCAGAGAGTGCAGCGTTTGATTCAGCTACCTGACAGAGACCTCACTCACATTACCAGCAACCCAGGGCGCCTAACATTTCAGCCTAGTCCGACCAAGCTCAAGGATGCTCCCGTTGCCAGACGCAGAGGTACTTCATCACGCACAGCTACGGATCCTCCACGACCATCTAGACGCAGAGCACCGGCTACTTTAGAGCCTATTGGACCGCATCACCTTCCAGACGCTCCTGAGATTCCTATGGAGCAGGCTGCTTTCCAGCGATACGTGGTTCAGAGTTTCCAGGCCACCTGGAACGCCATTGCATCTGTGTCTGCCTGCGTTCGACCACCTACGCCACCACGTTCCTCTCCACCACATGCTGATGACGACGAGTGACTTTCTCATCCTTTTTCTTTTTAGTATTTTGAGTCAGTTTTTCTTTTCACTTGAGTCTGCATTTTGTTTCATTTGATTCAGTACCTTGTTTCAAACTTGTTGCAGTTATTGAGCTTATTGGATTATCTTGTGCTTTTAACCTTTTGTTGAGTTTTCTAACAGCTTGGAAGACTTCTAACAACATTTTGACTTAACAACTTCAATGTTCGAGTGGCAGAACTCTGTCTACGGACAGAGTGTCGATCGACACCTTCTGTGTCGATCGACACCACCTTCAGACACAGCATCGATCGATACAATCAGTGTCGATCGACGCTACACGTAGAAGTCAGGTAAGAATCCGATTTTTTCTCTTTATTGCAATAGTTTGGTATGAATTTTTTTTTCTATCCAAACTCATTCTTAGTAACACTGGGGACAGTGTTATTCAAGTCTGGGGGAGGTGGTTGCTAATTTAGTGTTTTGTTTTGAGAGTCAGTTGAGTCTTGAGTCAAAAGTTTTCAAAATCTGTTTTATTGAGTCAAAATTAGTTGGAACTTTCAGTTTTTCTAGGGACTAACCACAGAAAGTTAACACTTGAAGAACCATTGCTATAAGAGTTGATTGCAGGACTTACTAAGTAGAAAGGTACAAGTGGAATCAGTCTAACAGGGCGAGTTCAGATCCCCTTACAAAGAACTAGGTATGCGCAGAACTTGATTCCTCTTTCAGTCCAAACAGATAGGCAATTGCAGTCTCTCCTTGATCTTCCCTTAAGAGAAAAGAAAAGAAAGAAAAATAGTCTAAGTCTGGAATAGTGCCTTGTCATGAGCTTGTCTCCTCACAAGGAACAATATTAGTGATGCTCTTGAACACGTCTCCTCACAAGGAACACAAGTAGAGAGTAGCACTATTCCAGAGATCTCAAAGAGAATAATAAGAGTCAATGAAAAGATCTTAAAACACCCTGAAAATGGGCAGAAGTTGACTAAGGGAAGAGAAAATAGGGGAGCTGCGTGAGAATATCTTGTTTTGGTACTAAGGAAGGGAAAAGCATCAGAAAAGTTATATGGCATTACCAATGTTAGAGTTTGAATTTGTTACCAAGGAAAGGATCTGGATTTGAACTGGGAGATTGCTAAACTTGTGGTAAGTACATTGAACATTTCCTAAGGCTGGCTCTAATATCATGTGGATTCAAGAAGTGTTAATCAATGTGGCGTTTTGAAGAAGTGATTGGAAGTTCCTGTTTTCAAACTTCTACTTCAGTCTAAGTTTCTGTTTTGCTTGAGGGCAAGCAAAGGCTAAGTCTGGGGGAGTTGATATATCATGGTTTTTACCCGTTTTTAGGCCATGATATAAGTGTTTTTATAGAGTCTTTTGTTAGTTTTCGAGTCCTAGTTGAGTCTTTACAGGATGGAGAGAACTTGGAGCTAAATAGGAGAATCTGGAACGTTTTGGAGCACTTTAGAGAAGAAGCTAAAGAGACGAAGTCAGAAGAGAGAAATCACGAGCTGAGTGTCGATCGACACCATCAGTGTCAATCGACACCAAGTCAGAGTCGGCCAAAGCGTGACGGTTTCCAATCAGAAAAAGGAAAGAGGCCAAGTTTTGAAGAATTACAAGATTACCCCTGGACGAAAAATCCCCTTCTATAAATAGTTTTCTGCCATTGTTTAGCCAATTACACTTTGATAATTTAGAGATTTTGAGACCTAGAGAGAGATTGTTCCAGAGCTTTTTAGGGAGAGAAGTCTAACTCATCCGAGCCAGATTTTGAACCCTAGTATCATTCTCTTCTATTTATTTATGCAATTTATTTCAGCCATGATTTCTGTTCCATTAATTATGTCTGAGTAGTTTGCTAGTTAGGTTAGGGTGATTTAGGGTTTGATGAAGAGTTTGTAGAATCACTAGATTTATTAGGGAAATCAATTGGATCTTCACCTTGATTTGTGCTTAACTTGATTCTCTGAATTGATCACTTAGAAATCAAATCTTAGGTTTTTAATAGATGCGAGAGCATTATTAATAACTAGAACTAATCATAGGTGAGCAAATTATCTATTCGCAAAGAGATTTGGTTTAGGTAATTTGTGAACAAATCGAACATGTTCTTATTGCTTACCTTAATTGTTTAAATTCTCAAAGAGATTTGGAATTTAGGGATTTAGGCATAGATAACTTCTGCAACGAGAGTTGATTGGTTTTAACTTAGAGTTTCGAGTTCTAGACGGTTCTTAATAAAATCCCTAATAAACTTAGATTCTGCATTCTTGGATTCAAACCTGATAATTATCCTTGCCTAGCGCCTTTGTCTCTGAACTTACATCGTTTTATAAAATCGTTTACTTATTTCTGCATTGCTTTAGAATACTTTAAATTAATCGCCTAGCATAATCTAAACTTAGAAACCATAAGAGTAGCTTAAACTTCCCTGAGGATTCGATACCCCTTATACTTCAACTGCATTGCTGTGCACTTGCAGTAGTTGATTATTTGGATAAAACTAGACCCCTATCATAAATGCATCTCCCAACTGCTCGGCTTGGATAATTTGATTTCTAGAATGGACACGAGTTGGTCTAGAGACTCGGTCATCAGGACGGATTTCTCTTCGTAAGTTATTCCCGAACAGTGTTTGATTAAAGCGGAACACGGCTGTGTCGGACTGAACATGTTTGCGGCCAATGCTGGTCTCTCCTCGATGAACCTTACTTGTACCATCCATGTCCTGCTCTGGTACATGCTGTTCGTCATCATCCGAACCATCCGAAGATGTTTGGCTCGGTGCTCTGCCACGGAATCTATCACTTCTGCTGTAGCATTTGAAACATCCGACGCTGATGCAAAAAGAACAAGAGTAGATAAAATCATAAATATCAATATATAATGAGGTTTATTGTAGAAAGTCATGGTTATGTAAATTAGGTGGTGGTGGTGGTTAGATAAAACTTAAGATGCACATTGGTTCCCAATTTATAGATGTTTAACAAAATGTAAATAATTTTGTTATGGTGGCTAAATTATCCAGATAAATTGAATGCATATATTTAGGGGTAGCTTATGGTAATATCTTAATACTTTTAGATTAATGGAGAAGTACAAATTTACTTGCTAGTCAAACTGAATGCAACCGTTGACCCAAAAAAAAAACTGAATGCAANCATTTGAAACATCCGACGCTGATGCAAAAAGAACAAGAGTAGATAAAATCATAAATATCAATATATAATGAGGTTTATTGTAGAAAGTCATGGTTATGTAAATTAGGTGGTGGTGGTGGTTAGATAAAACTTAAGATGCACATTGGTTCCCAATTTATAGATGTTTAACAAAATGTAAATAATTTTGTTATGGTGGCTAAATTATCCAGATAAATTGAATGCATATATTTAGGGGTAGCTTATGGTAATATCTTAATACTTTTAGATTAATGGAGAAGTACAAATTTACTTGCTAGTCAAACTGAATGCAACCGTTGACCCAAAAAAAAAACTGAATGCAAAATTTTGTTTAGATGAACAAAATCTTATATTTCCTTTTTATACTTTGAACAAAATATATATATATATATATATATATATATGGGCAATTCTCATATTTACCATCAAAACAGGTTTTTAGGCCAAAACTAACACACACGCCTAGAATTTTCCATTCATAACATTTTTATTACACAATTGACTAAAAAGCCCTTCATTTATGAATACACACATTGACTTGATTTGGAAAAGAAAACATATTATCGAAAAAGAAAAAAAACAATCAGCGTCGTCGGAAGTAGTCTCGTCGTCGGAACTATCGTCGTCTCGTCGTCGGAACTATCGTCGTCTCGTCGTCGGAACTATCGTCGTCTCGTCGTCGGAACCGTTGTCGTATCATCATCGGAATCGTCGTCGTTCCCAACCAGAATCGCCGTCGTGTCATCGTCGAAACTTCGAAGTTACCCAGAAGTTACGTCATCGTTTATGAATCGTCGTCGTCTCGTCATCGGATCTTTACCCAGAAGTTACGAAATAGTGATTAAAACTTGCAATCACTCCTCACTTGTTTTCTCTAAGATTTTTCTTGCATATTGTGTTTTTAAGTTCGAATTTGGGTATTAATTTTAAAATTTCAATCAGTTTCCCCATCAAGATCCAAGCAAATTTCAGTTTTGAGAAATTGTGGATGGTGATGCACAATTAATCTAGTTGTTTCTGATTTATGGACATAATTGTGAAGCAATCGCTATCTGGTGATACATGCTCGGATCTGTCTCAGATTTGCTAGGAAAAATCCACTCAATTTTTCAATTTCAGGTAATATCCACTTGTTTCTAATTTAATGATGGCTTCACATGTGTGCCTTTGGTTTAGCTCCAATTCCTCTTTAGTTCCGCATCATTCATGTGTGCCTTTGGTGATTCCAAGTAGCATTTGGAGAAAGTTCCTTTTTATTTCTTGGTTCGATCACTTCTTTTTTTAACTTGAATTTGTTAAAAAAATCAGTGTTTAGTGGAAGCAGGCATAAGCAGCATATCAAAACATGTAAGAGCAAGTAATTTGGTGATCCATCGATAGCCTACCCTGAACAAGACTTAACAATTAAATAAATCCTAGCTGAAATGAAAAAAAACAAAAAGTTACAATCATATCTCAAAGGCTTGTTTCAAGATAGAGGAACTAAATACGAGTCTCTGCAACTAAGCTATCACATGTTCAATAGACCAAGAGTGAATCAACAGCTAATGGAGTAACTTTCCTAACTAGAGCTAAGTTCCAAAGTCTCGCGCAACTTGCAAACATAAGACAGATTAATTCAATGGATTCTTCGCAAAACAAGCAATAACTAAGATATATATTGTATTATATATAACAATATCTTGCACATAATATCAGATTTTTTTTTCTTAGGAAAGCCTTCCTAATTTTATATAAATATATGCACAAAAGTTTTTAATGTGTAGAACGTCTTCCTAAATTTGACTTGATTGAGAACTCAAATATAGTATATATCAGATTTTTTTTCTTAGGAAAGCCTTTCTTAGAACACTTTCATAAATGTGTAAAACGTCTTCTTAAATTTGAGTTATTATAGTATATATAAGCACAAAAGTTTTCAATTATAAGTTTTAGGAAAACCTTCTTAAATGTGTAGAACAACTTTCTAAATTTGATATTATAGTATAAATAAGCACAAAAGTTCTCAATTATACGTTTTAGGAACACATTCCTTAATATATAGAAAGGCTTCCTAAATTTGAGTTATTATAGTATAAATAATCACAAAAGTTCTCAATTATACGTTTTATGAATACATTCCTAAATGTATAGAACGGCTCCCTAAATTTGAGATATCTAAGTGCCTAAATATATTTTTAACTAGTTTATTAAGTATTTAGTAATGTATTCCTAAATGTGTACGATCGAATCCTAAAGTTTCAAAATTGATAAATTAGTATATTAACTATTGAAATCTATTTGTTTAACTTTGAAATCCATTTGCCTGATTTTTAATAATCAATATATTTGATTTTAAAATCTATTTGTTTGACTTTGAAATCCACTTACCTGATTTTAAAATCAATGGATTTATAAATCCAAAGAGAATTTTCAAATCCATTAAAATACAAGAACCAATAACCTCACCTAAATGTTTAGAAACGTTTCTTAAGCTTTCTAAATTTTTGATAATGACTTCATAAAATTTTAGGAAAACTTTCTAAACATTTAGGAATGCCTTCCTACAAGTTTAGAAATAAATCCTAAAGTTCAGAAACGTTTCTTAAAACATTAGGTATTTTTTTGTAAACAGTAAATGTTTAGTAAGTTATGAAGCCTTTGTAAATGTTTAGGAATGACTTCATAAAAAATTTGGAAAGCTTTATAAATATTTAGAAATGCGTTTCTAAAAGTTTAGAAAGAAATCCTAAATGTTTAGAAACGTTTCTTAAAACATTAAAAAAGTTTTGTATACAGTAAACGTTTAGAAAGACTTTGAATTTTTTGTTTAATCAAGTAGTAATTAACATACGATTTAGGAAGCCTTTCTTAAATTTTTAAAAACCATTCCTAAAAATTTTTAAAAGTTATATAAATTCCAAACTTTATATAACATTTCTAGATATAGGAAAAATTCATACAAATTTTAGTAAAGTCTTCTTAAAAATTTAGAATGACTTCCAAAATTTGAGTTGTTGTATAAATATGCACACAGGTTTTCATTTATACGTTTTATGAAGATCTTCCTAAATTTTTATGACGGTTTCCTGAATTTGAATTGTTGTATGAATAGACGCAAAAGTTCTCGTTATACGTTTTGTGATAAATTACTATTTAAAGACTTACTAAACATTCAAGTAAAAAACACAAAATAATATTTGGGAAGACCTTCCTAAATTATGAAGTTACACTTTATATGTTTTAGGAAGGCTTTCATAAATGTATAAAATGATTTAATTAATTTAAATTTGAGTTGTTGTATAAATAAGCACAAAAAATTGCATTATACATTATATGAAAGATTTCCTAATTGTATATGATGTTTCCTAAATTTCTATATGATCAAGTAGTTAGCATACAATTTAGGAAGACGTTCCCAAATTTATAAAAATCATTCCTAAGGCTTACAAAATTTTTTGAGCACACATTGAATCTAAAGTTGAGTATGAGCTGAAGAAAACACAAGCTTTGTACCTATGATCATTTTAACACTGACTCCAAGATGAAATGCTCGCTGAATTGTTTGTGCACTATCATGACGTACGAGGAAGAAGAGCTACAACGTCCTATGGACCACCTTCACCTTTAACACCACTATCTAGTACTTGTATAATTGAAATGGGAGTTTGACAACGTAATCTGTACAAAATCCAAATACTCTTTATTGAAAGAAGAAGATGACCGATTACAACACGTCTCGTAATTGACTAATATCGTTAGATTCAAATTCAAAGCAAAAGCAACAACATAAGAATTGAAACAAAGAAAACGATCTATTTTTATATTGAAGTTTATCCATCACACTTTAAACATGCTTTGCCATGCACGCAAACTTCTAATCCAACTCAGTTACTATGAAATCACTTCAACGTTTTTCCTCAAATTTGTGAGTCGACTCGAATCTTAAATTGAACATCTGTTTCTCCATAAATCCTAATCGCTGAGTTACATCCGAGCTCGATTTCGAAAATTTCTCCTAGCCGAGCTTCATTTACTCCACATCGCCATGTATTTCTGCAATCAAACCTTCCAAAATCATTATCTTCTTCCCAAAATCCGTCATTGATGAACTGGAGCTTGAACAACGCGAATTTCTTCGATTCAGTATCACAAACGCACCAATTTTTCTCAATTTTATACAGACGGAAAGTCCGATAGGAAATGACAATCGTCATGGCATTCTTACCTATTCCTTTCCCAGACTTCCATCCACATCTAGCCATCAATGTAGCTCAAAAACCTTCCACATGAACGCTCTCGAAATCCTCCAACGTCGGATCATCAGCGAGAGACTCCAGATTTTTCCTCAAGACTTTGCAGCATAAGCTGCTCCACAGGAGCTAATCTCCCATCTTCAATCGCGTCACTCTCGGATCCATGTTTCTTATTTTTCCCTTTTTTTAGTAAAAAAAGTTTCTTATTTAAATGAGGACAATATTGTCATTGGTTTAATTAAAGATGTTATGGATGAAAGATTTTTAGCATGTGTGGTATTTGTGTAATGAAAACTCATTTTCATGGTATTTTGAGAAATTTCTCTATATATATTGATTTGATATTAAATTTATTTAAATCAAAAAACGTTTTTTACAATGCATCTTTTGTTTTAAGAGAAATTGAATCCATATGGTTAAACTAGAAAAAGCTGAATTGGAGAGTCAATTTCGATGGTCTGTCTTCCTTGTGTAGCTTTAAACAAAATATCTTGTGTTTATTTTTTTTGAATTTGAAAAAGTGTATTCTCCATATCTATGAGAAGTTACTAAAAATATTATATTTTTATTGTTGCATGATTATAACACACATGAAAGTGAGACCGAATGTCCCTTACGTGTGTAAAAAGTAAGAAAGACAAGGATGAGGCTGAACCACCGTTCCAGGATTCTCAAGACAGGTATTGAGAGATGCCTTAGTAATCAAAACTCAAGAAGAGAGAGTTCACTCTGACAATTCCTCTCGATAAAACACATTGAGGCGAAAAAGGTTGCAGAATACAAGAATCCGCTTCAAAAGACAATAGACTGAATAAAATTATCGTGAATATGAGATCAAAGGGAAAAAAATAATTAATAGACTCAGCTGAAGCTGTTTAGGCAGATATATGCTTAGGATGTGGTTGTTTCCTATCATCGTTTTTGAGAAATTCGGGTGACTCATTCATTGGCTCACCAAGTTTCTTAAGAATCAGCTCCAGTAAACTGGAATAGCAACAAAGAAAAGAAAAATGCAAGTGGAGTTAAAACAATAGTTTGTTTATGTGGGATACATAAAAACTTCTAAGAAACAAAAGCTTTTAAACGTTAGAACATTATATGAAAAATGATATTATTTTATTCAGTCTGTTTTGATGGTAACATTTAGTAAATGAAGTATAGTAATACCTAATAACAATTTTTTTTAAAGGCTATTATCATCCCACTCGAAACAGTAAGGAGAAGATCCATCGCAATTTATACGACACATAGCATGTTTATCGTCTCTTCCCACCTCCCAAATGCATTCTTTACACACTCCAGTTTTTCCAGATGGAGTATCATCTCTTGATACTTTAAATATATCAAAATAGTGTGATCGTCCTCCATATCACGTAAAATGGCAACATAATCTCGTAGTTTTTCCAAATGTTAACATGAAATCTGAAAGTCCAAGTACGATCCCAAGGGATACGGATCATCCCCAAATCGTCATAACTAGATTTGCAATGTACATTCAGAGTTTGCCCGTTCTCTAAAACGTTGTGAATCACAACATGCTTTCCTGCTAGAGGTAACAAGCCGTCATCGTCCAATCCTGATGTTGGTGCTTCCGCCATAGCATTTTGAGACATCTAACGCTGATGAAAAAGAACAAGAGTAAGAAAAGAGATCATAAACATCAATATGCAATGAGGCTTATTTAATAAAGCCATTGTTATGTAAATTATGTGGAGTGGGGTTAGTGGTAGATAGAACTTAAAATGCATATTGGTTCCCTATTTATAGATTGTTAACAAAAATGTAGTTATATTTGAAAGGGTGACTAAATATTAATGTAACGTTGAATGATGTATTCTTAAAAAAAAAAACGTTGAATGCATGTACTTAGTCTATGGTAGTACATAGAAGTATAACTTTTTATATATATATTTGGTAAGAAAATTTAATTCGGAGTAGTTTTTATATAGGGATTACTGCAAAAAAACCTCAAACTAATTTTTTTTGCAACATCAACCCTAAAAAAAAATACAGGTCAATCCCCTCACCTCAGAAGTCACCCCCCTCCGTCAAGTAGCTGTTATATCGATTACGGAAGATAAAACGCAGAGTTTGATGTAATGAAAGAACGAATAAAAATCGTGTTGTTTTTGAGATTGAAATAGTGCATGTGTTATTAAGTAGCGAATAAGAGATAAAAAAACCAAAGTCGAGAGAGAGAATTGGGAAAAAATTTAGGGTTAACACGGCGGAGGAAGAATCGATCTCACTGATCTGACGGAACGAAGAATCGAGGTATTGACACCTCCGTCTGTAATTCCGGTATGTATATCTAATCTGTGTTTGTTTGATTTCGTGTATGAGAGCAAATAATTTCAGAACCCAGATTTTGCTTTGGGTTGGGATTTGTCTGTCATAATTAGGAAATAATTGTGAGTTTGTTTGCCGAGTATGTTTGTCGAGTTTGTGAGTGGCTAGATTGATCAAAGGAGGTTTAGTGTATTTGTTAGTCCTTCTTTAAGAATGACAGTAGTTGTAACAAACAATTTTAGAGAAGTTCATAAGTGTAATTTGTTTGGAATCACTAAAGAGATTCGAGAGTGAAACAATTATTTTTGCTTGTTTTGAGGTAAAAAATGAGGAGGACTTTCAGTTACAGTAGGAGCAGCTCTTCATCAAGGTCAAGTGTTAGCTTTAGAGGTCGACAGGAAGGTCGATTTGGAATTCCGCGTAAGTGTTTGTGTGGTGGTGATGATGTGCTTCACACCGCCTATACAGGGGCAGACCCAGGAAGAAGATTTTACTCGTGGAACAGTAACACAATGGTTACTCTAATAACCTTATCTTTTAAGTTGTTTTGTCATATATAGTCGGGATTATAAGATTTGTTTGATGTTTAGGATGCTCGGCACCACATTAGGAAGTGGTGGGATGAAGCAATGATGGATGAGGTGAATGAGCTTATTGAGAATGTTGACGACCTGGCGACTAGGATTCAACTTGAGAGTGAGGAGAACTTAGGCAGGTTTAATGATCTTGATAGTCATCCTGAAATGGACCCAATTCATCACAATCTCCAGAAGGTTGTTGATGAGATTGAACAGCTCAATGAAACATTTGGAGACCTGGATTTGATGGAGAAGATTAAGGAGTTGGGGAAGGGGAAGGAATTATAGAGCAAAAGTGAAGGTAATGTGCTCAAGTTCAAGATTGTTGTGGTGGTGGGTGTTGTTGTCATGTTCATGGCTTTGATTATGTGGTTTGTCTGTTAGAGAATATGATCATTTGTATTCTCAATTTGTATGCATATTGTGTTTTTCGATGTAGAATAGACCCTTAGTTTTCAATACTTTGGAAAGGGTGTTCTATTCTAAGTATGCTTTGTAATACATTTGTAAACATATAACTTATGCTTTCTAATGAACTAGATTAGGACCCGCGTATACGCAAATTTTTAGTTATATATTTTAAAACCCGTAAAAATAAATTGAAAACAAAAATTAAAAACAAAATAGAATTACTTGTGAAAATTTATCTTTATTTTCATTTATATTTGTTTCAAACTAAATTTTATTAAATATTTCCAAATTTTGAGAATTTTGTATTTCTATATCAATTATGTTTATTTCTAATGATTTTACTACTTCTATATGTATTTATCCTAAAACTTTGACATAATTGATTATCATATATTCCAACGGACACATTCCAACGGACACATTTATTGATAATGACAAGAAAAACCATATATTCCAACGGACACATTTATTGATATTTTGTTGGAAATCGCGATTTCCAACGTGTTTATCACAAACAGAATTTCGTCGGAATTTGATTGTTGGAAACGTACAGTCGTTGGAGTGTCGTGAGAATTGTTTCCGACAAAATTAATTTGTTGTCAATTCATCGGAAGATAATGACAAAGTATTTTTCGATACTTTGTTGGTAATACCGTCAAAATTCCGACCAAATTTCCCAATGAAATATTTGTAGGCAAATTGTTGGTATTTCTCGACGAATAACTGACGATAATTTCCAATAAAAAATTTGTAGGATTTTAGTCATTAAATTCTGCCAAAATTCCAACAATATTTTCCAACAAAACACCAGTTTCAGATTCGTTGGTACGTTATGTTGAAATACCAACAATAGTTTCCAACGAAACATTTGTAGAAGTTTCGTTAGTACTTTCTGAGAAAATATTTGTAGGTGTTTTGTTGTTACTTTCCATCAAAACTCTTACAAATATTTATGAAATTCTCACAATACTTTA
This sequence comes from Alliaria petiolata, assembly GCA_020283515.1. NCBI lineage: Eukaryota > Viridiplantae > Streptophyta > Magnoliopsida > Brassicales > Brassicaceae > Alliaria > Alliaria petiolata. The sequence continues at coordinate 484,917,825 of JAHZTW010000001.1, read as the reverse complement.
ATTTGAAATATATTTTTTACCCACGAATTCTAGACAAATTATATTATTTTAAAACATTAATAGTAATATAAATTATTGTAACTAAACATATTTTAAAAATTCAAAACATTAATTAAAATCCAATGTGAACATGACAAAATGCAAAAGACTTAAATAAAATATAAAAAACACCTAAAAGCTTAAACATAAGCCACACCAAACGAAACGTATTCGTTTTCATGCAAACAAAAGAAGCAAATTAAAAAAGCTCAGAGGCTTTGGTCTGGGGTCACAGTAGCTCTCATCGAAGGTGGAATTTGATCTGGAAACTGGTTCTGCATCATTGTAGTCCAAAATTCAACGTCTTGAAACTTCAAGCTCATCTCCTCAATTTTTGCCTCTGCTCTGTTGAGTTTTTCTTGAGTCTCGTTATACATTTCTTCATAGAATGTAGGAGTCTCACCAGTCCTTGGCTCATCGGCTATCGGAATTGAGCCGTAGCCAAACTTGTAGCCTTTATTAACTTGTACAGCCTGTAAAGTTGAAAACCTTTGTAGATATATGTAAAGCATCAAGTCAATAATTATATAATTCTTAGTGTTTTTTACCTCTCGATAGATGGCATCAATTTCAGCTTCGGAAAGACGGTTACGTTCCTCACCGTCATCATCATCGTCTTGAGTCTTTTGAGTGAGAATTTGCTGCTCCATGGCTCGACACTTCTTTGCAATCTTCTCGGCTTTTTTGCACACAAACTCTCCATCTGACTTTCGCTTATGGGACATTTCCATAAAAGTCACCATATCCGGCAGTTCACCAGTCACCGGGTCACGCTAATCATTTGAAGAAAAACAACACATCATTAAAAAAGTGGAAAGTAAACTGAAAGAGGTTAAATATGCAAATATTATAAATTACCATCGATTCTCTCTTCCTGAGATAGGGCATTGACCCACATGTGTGCTTAGATTGCCCTATGCCACCACGATCACTCTTCTTATTTTTTGAGTTGGTTATTGCTCGGTTGGCTTTTTTTTCATCTGTCCAATAAGCAATAAGCCCAAGCCAAACAGAGTTACGCATCCAACGGGGTTTCTCATTTTTTTCCTTCCAACTCTTCTTCCATTCATAGACTATTCCCCGCAAACGACTTCCACATAACACATCGAACTCTTGACGGACGAGGGTAGTTTGCTCATACCTCCAATTATACTTTTGCTACATAACAAAGACAATATCACGCAACGATGGTAAGGATATAAACCAATGTCATATTCAGAATGTGTATAAAATATATAGTATAGTAATCATACCGCGAAAGCTTTGAACCATCGTAATTTAGTATCACTCGAGAGGCTTGACTTATTAGGAGCTGGTTCTTTGAAATCGCTCTCCATTATGCTTTTCACCGTCTTAGTGATCCCCTTTGTGTATTGAAACCTTGTACAATAACACACAATATTCGTTACGTAATTATTTTCCCCTAAAAAAACTCCTTCAACTTTCTAAAACAAATATGATTTAAGTTTAATGACACAACTAAATATAAACATTATTTTTAAGGCAGCGACATGACAACACTCCAACATTTCAATCAAGAATCTCAAGCTACTTCGACTAATCAGTTCCTGAACAGCTTAAATATATCCGAGAAATAAGAAAAAACTCCATAAACATAATTATTTTAGAGAAATTACCAGCCAGCACCGTTCATCCTTTTCGGATCCAGCATCTTTAGACTTGCACGACCAGGACTACGAAGCAATTGGTCAAGGGTCATCAGATCCACTTGATCAGTTGAATTTTCCTCATTTGAAAGAGGATCTGGTATTTGAGATGAATCTTCCACATCTGGATTGGTCTCCGGCACTTGAGATGGCTGTGATTGTATGAGATTTTGGTCCATCATTCGTTTATAAGCCATATAGTCATCCCATGTACCCGTAGGGGCCATACCTACACAAGTTCACCAAATAAATAAATCAGAACAATCTAAAAGTTTTTTAATCAACAATCGCAAGAGAAGAGAAGAATGAAGATTAAAAAAATACTTACTAAGTGTAGGAGGTGAACGATTCGCACTTGAGAAGTGAAGAGGAGAGGTTAGAAAAGCTAAGTCGGCTAAATAAGAAATTAGGGTAAAACACGTTTAGCGTTTATATATAAAAAATAATTGTGATGTATAACCACCCTAAAATCGTCGGTTCCGGGTCACAAGCGGCAATTCTATATTTTTGGTCTAATTAGTTGCGCCAATTTTGAATTAATTGATTTCCAACAACTTACATACAAAGAACCATATATAAGGATATATTAAGATCGATCTATACTTTAAATCACGCAATACTCAACAAAAGGACAAGATAAGCTCCTACACATATGCTATAGAATCACTACACATAAAATTTATGTAATCTAACATAATGTAATCTAATCGCAGAGAAAACAAAACTAACCTTGCATTTTGTCTAAGATTCTTTTCACAGCTGCAACGCATCCCACACATTGCATAGCCACCTTGAGAAACATTGTGTACTCAGAAATCTGACAAAAATGAAACACTGTTCAAATCATTTAAACAGCTTATCCTAATCAAACTGCGTTTCAGATACATAGGTTGATCTAGACAAAAACAGATCCACCCTTTTCAACTACCATTTACCTGATTCAAGATCTGCATCTTACATTGAACATTGCCATCACCATTCTGATAAAGTGGGAAATAAGTCACACCAATATTAAGACAGAAGGTCCAAACCTAAAATCTAAGCAAACAAAAATTTACACATTGACCAGAGATACCGACAAGCTGAGACTCTGATTACTCTGTACAGGTCAACATGAACAATGGGTTTCTGCATAAAGGAAATCAATTACCGCATGAGATCAAAAGGGGCACAAGTTAATCGTTCAGAATTGGATAAACAAAAAAAGCAGAAAATTCACTATTAAAACGTCAATCTCGTTTTGAGTCCTCCATTCTAAACATGCGAGCAACTGTAACACTTGCAGTCATTAGTATAAGACCCCGAAAGAGGCTAACTCCAGATCAGTCAATGTTCTAACTAACAACTCCACAGATCCAACAACATTGAATCAAAACGGATCTTTTCAACAACCACATGCAAGAGAGAAGCAACAACTTATAGCCTGATTCAAATAAAAAAATGGGGATTTTTCGTTTATTGCCCCAAAATACCAAATCGGAATTACTAGCAATCTTCGGTTCAATAAACAAAGAGTATGAGTTGAATCATCTAAAGAAATAAAGAGAAAGAAAGTAATCACTATAGGATTGAGTAATAGCTTGATTTCTCAATGATTCATCAATGATTCATCAAAATTTAGGATTGAGTAATAGCTTGATTTCTTCCTCACTAGCAATTTCTTCCCCATTTTTTCTGTCTCTATCTCTAAGAGATCTCATCATCTCAGCTCAGATGTGCAGAAAGCAATTTTGTTCCTCCGAGGAAGTGAGAGAAACAAAGATATGAAAAAGGTCCATTTTTTTTTAATTTTAATGGAGCGAAGAAAAACTTTTAGAGATAGAAACTCTTAAGTAATAGTTCTCTCTTCTTAAGCATTCGTCTCCAATGAGTTGAAAAAAATCTCATCTCCACTGAAAAAATATCATCTCCACTTCTCTCTTGTAATACAGAAGAGAAAGAGATTCTTTGATCTTACGGACAGTAGTTACCATCAATACAACAACGTCTGTGATAAACGATCTAAAAGTTTAAAATATCAAACAACTTAAACACAAATATTCGAATCCAAAGCTTAGATTCTATAACAAAATTCAAGTGAAAAATAATATTGAAACCTACTCTATTCAGAATCTGATGACTCGTTCGACGGACTAGAATCATTTGAATCAGAAAATTCTCCTACATTGGCATCGCCTTCCAAATCAATGTTATCAAATAACGTATTTTCAACATCCACCAATATTGTGTCTTCAAGAGAATGCTCGACCACGCTAGTAACTCCTATAGAAGTTTGTTGCATTGGATCGTGGTCCTTCACTTCGTCTACTCTTCCTCTTGGATTAATTTGTGCAACTGTGATCCACGGATTGTTGATTTGACTCACTCTAGGATATGAAAGGTAACACACTTGGTCGGCTTGGGAAGCAATGATAAACGGATCGTACTTGTTTAGTTTTCTACTTGAGTTAATTTCCGTAACGCCAAATTTCGTAAGCCTAACACCACGTCCACTTGTAGGATCATACCAACTGCACTTGAAAAGGACACATTTCAAGTTGATGAATCCAGGATATTCAATCTCCAAAATGTCTTCTATCACACCATAATAATCTGCATCCATCGTATGCACAACAACCCCATAGTTCACGGTTTGCCTATTGTTTGCGGCAGTTCTTCTCGTGAAAACATACCCACGAGTGCAATACATTGGCGACGAAATTGTTTCTGAAAGTGGTCCTCCAACTAACTCTTCAAGCCACGTTGGATTTACTTCGCCCCTTTTAGATGCCGATTGAACCTAAAAATATTAATAAACAAGTTAGCATCAATGTAAAAACTAATGAATTGTAACCAAAAAAAAAAAAATGGACTCACATAGTACTTTAGCCACGAGGTATATTCTTCTTGTCTCATGATTTCTATTTCATAATCATTTTTTTGTGGGTACAATTCCTTTATTTGTTGAACAAATATGCTGATATGTTACCAAATGAGTTAACAACTAGACACAAACAATGAACAAAAAATCTCATTAATTGAAAAAAGTAATATAAACAAGGAAATTACCTCTCGTATGGTACTAGTTCTTCGCAGTTACGAAGTATATATGCATGTACATGGTTGTACTCTTCGTCTGTCAACCAAACCGAATTTTTTTTCCCACTAAGTCGCCCAACTTCAGCAAAAATATCTGGTACGTGGGTATGGTATAAAGGCTTCTCCCCACCATCATCATATCGACTTGGTTTTCTGGCCTTTGTTTGAACTTTCGGTGCAAAGTAGTAAGAAGAGAAATATGATGTCTCTTCGTTTATGCTTTGTGCCACAATAGAACCCTCAACCTTGCTAAGATTTTTCACCTTTTTTTTTAGGTGGAACATGAATCTTTCAAATGGATACATCCACCTATATTGTACAGGTCCACCAAGTGCTGCTTCGCGAGGAAGATGAATTGGAAGATGCTCCATCACATCAAAAAATGACGGTGGAAATATTCTTTCTAAATTGCATAAGAGCAAAGGAATACTTTCCTCCAAGCGAGCTATACCGTTGGTTGTGAAGGATCTTGAGCAAAGATCTCTAAAGAAAGCACCTATTCCTGAATTTTTGGCTTTCATAGTGAGTCAACATTTATATATATTTTCGTTAATAGTAAAGAATAAGTAATTTGTATACCTGCTACTGCTTGATGAACGTTTTTCGGTAACAGTTCCATAAGTGCGAAAGGAAGCAAGCGCTGCATAAAAACATGGCAATCGTGACTCTTCATTCCAGATAACTTGCCGTTATTGATGTCTACGCAACGTGAGAGATTAGATGCATAGCCGTCTGGAAACTTAACACTGTGGATTATCCATTGGAAAAACGCATTCTTCGCATTTGCATTTAATCTGAAGATTGGAATTGGGCCTTTCCCATTGCTCATCATATGCAGCTCATCACGTGCGCATATATCAGGGAGGTCCAATCTGGATTTCAAATTGTCCTTGGTCTTTCCTTGCACATTCAATATCGTGTTCATGATATTCTCAAAAAAATTCTTCTCAATATGCATGACATCCAGATTATGCCTAAGCAGATGATCCTTCCAATGCGGTAACTCCCAAAAAATACTTTTTTGTGCCAATTATGGTTAATACCATACCCATCAGTATGAACATGTCCATTGCCGCCTACTTCGACTGTTTTATCTGCACTAAAATCTCTCAACTGCTCAAGTACATTTTCTCCTGATATCTCTGGAGGAGCTGCTTTATCTACAACTTTGTTTCTTCTAAACATTGTCTTGTTTCGTCGATATGCATGATTCATCGGTAAGAACCGTCGGTGACAATCAAACCAAGAAGATTTTCTTCCATGTTTCAGCTGAAATGCATCGGTATTATCTTGACAATTTGGACATGAAAGCCTTCCATGGGTGGTCCACCCAGATAACATTCCGTATGCTGGAAAATCACTAATCGTCCACATCAAAACAGCATGCATTACGAAATTGTTCCTTAGGGAAACATCATACGCATCTACACCTTGGTACCACAAAGCTTGTAACTCATGAATCAACGGCTGTAAGAACACATCAAGTGATCGCTTAGGGTGTTCTGGTCCAGGAACAAGAACTGTTAGGAACAAAAACTCTCGTTTCATGCATAAAGCTGGGGGAAGATTGTAGAGTGTGACGATTACTGGCCAAAGTGAGTACTTGCGTCCAGCCTTACCGAAAGGATTGAATCCATCTGTACATAATCCCAAGTATACGTTCCTATGCTCACTTGCAAACGTAGGATATATCGATTTAAAATGTCTCCAAGCTTCGACATCAGAAGGATGTGAAATTTCACCGTCGAATGAATGCTCTGCATGCCACCTCATAGGACCTGCTGTGCGCTCAGACTGGTACAATCTCTTCAGCCTGTCTGTTATTGGCAAATACCACATACGTTGGTACGGTAATCGATTTCTCCCGCTAGTAACCTGAAATCGCGGCTTCCGACAAAATTTACACGCATCCAGATCTGCATCTTCTCTCCAAAATATCATGCAATTATCGATACACACATCTATCATTTGGAATGGTAATCCAAGTGCTGACACGAATTTCTGTATTTCGTAGTAAGAACCAGGTAAAAGATTCGGCTGTGGCAAATACTCCTTAACAAAATCAGCTATTGCGTCAACACAATCCTCAGACAAGTTATATTCTGTTTTTATGTTCATCATTCTAGTTGCTGCAGATAAACGTGAATGACCCTCTCCACAACCATCATAAATCGGATTCTTCGCTGCATCGAGCATATCAAAAAACTTTCTCGCTTCTAAGTTTGGTTCCTCGACGATGTTTTGAGTTTCCATCGTTTCACGAAAAGCATCAGTCACCATCTGTACAACACCGGTTGGATCCCCAGTCAATTTTTCTTGCTCTTCAACCCCATTATCATGATCATGATCCAATTGATATCCATCATCACCAACGTGAGTACTGCTGCTTGGTAAAGTTTCAAAATCTTCTCCATGTGAAAACCATATATAATAACCAGGCGTAAATCCCCGCGAATACAAGTGCTTCCAAATAATATCCACCGAGATAAATTTTTCATTACCACATATAGAACAAGGACAATACATCTTACCCTGCTCCAATGGAATCTCTTGCTTTGTAGCAAAACGCATAAATTCAGTAAGTACTTGTTTATACTCCTTCGTTAACTCTCCGGTAGCTTCATCTATAGGGTTGTACATCCATTCACGATTCTTGTGCTTGTTGGTAGCCATAGAAAACGATTTTTCAATTTTTTTTTAGGTTTTTCGCAAAACCTGCAGGTATGGGCATCGGAGAAGATAAAATAATATATGCAGAACGTTTCCAACGAAATCTTCGTCGCAAATTTGTGGGAAACGGGCCGAAGTGTCGTCGCGAAATCGTTGGAATCAAGCCGATTTTTCATCCCAGAATCGTTGGAACCGAGTTAGGTTGTCGTCGCAAATTAGTTGGGAAATATTTGTTGTTTGTCGCGAAGTCGTTGGAACAAATTTATGTTTCGTCGCGAACTTGTTGGAAACGATTCCAACGAAAGCTACACGGTTCCAACGAATGTATGGTGGGTAAGTTCCGACATTATTCATATCGTAAGTAGTTTCCGACGACCGTAATTTTGTTGGAGGTTCACTATGATTTTCCTACAAAACTTGTGACAAGATTCCGTTCACCCAAAGTTGTTGAAAATTTGTGTCGAGTTTCCAACAAAAATAATTTTTGATGGAATGTTGAGAGATATTCGTTAGAAATCTTCCAACGACCTTGTTTGTCAAAAAATTTTGTTGGACTTTTTAATGTTTTCTTGTAGTGTATATTATTATTGAAATTATATTTATTTTAACCATAATTGACTTTCTTAATTAAAAAAAAATTATTACATGTGTCAAAATTTGATCGATTGAGTTAGATGCATCTCAATCATTTTAACTTCGAATGTGATTTGCATATACACTGACTTATAATTAACTATTATATAACTCATTAAAAAGAAACTAAACATGAAAAAGTAGAAAACAAAAGTACATCAATTGAATTAACTTATAATTAACTATTACATAACCTTTAATTATTTTCCTTTTAATATTAGTGATTGATCATACAATTTTCATAATCTAACTCGAAAGCATAAAAGTTAATTTAAAAAAATATATATTTTCTAGATTTATGTTAATTGGTTGATATTTTTTTATATGTGTTAAAATCTTATCATGTTTTTTTATATGTGTTAAAATCTTATCGATTAACTTGACACGTGTCACAATCATGTGAATTACTAACTTTGACGCATTTATGTTAACATTATGTTAAAATCTAATTGGTTGATGTTTTTTTACATGTATTAAAATTATGTTAAAATGTAATTGGTTGATATATTTTTACATGTGTTAAAATCTTATCGATTAACTTGACACGTCTCACGATCATACGATAATGTGAATTACTAACTTTGACGCATGCAACTTTAAAAATCCGAATCGAGATGTTTGACACGTGTTGAGATCACGTTAATTATCAACTGTGATTTCTTTTTTTTTATTATATTTGACTATTTTTTCTCTTTTAAATTGTATATCATCTTTATTTTCATGAGAAATCAGTTACTCGATTATACAATTTCCTTAATATAATTGGATAACATAAGATATACTTAATTACCTTTTTTATTTTTAAAACCTTTAATTTAATTTGTATTTTTCTTCATTTTCTTATTTACTTTTTTGTTGAAAAACATAAGCGACACTTATTTACTTTTTTTTGTTTTTAAAACCTTTAATCTAATTTTTTTTATTTTTTAAAAAACTTTTATTCTAATTTTACTTTTTATTAATTTTCTTATTTCCTTTTTTGATTTTTACTTATTTTCCTTTTTTTATTTTTACTTATTTTCCTTTTAATATTAGTGATTGATCATATAATTTCCATAATCTAATTAAAAACTATAAAAGTTATTTTTTTAAAAAAAAGTTTAGTTTCTAGATTTTTGTTAACATTATGTTAAAAAATCTAATTGGTTGATGTTTTTTTACATGTGTCAAAATCTTATCGATTAACTTGACACGTGTCACGGTCATGTGAATTACTAACTTTGACGCATCCAACTTTATATAATAAGATTTCTACATTAATACTTTCTCAAGAATGATTAGTTTTCGGTATAAAATACAGTCAAAATAACACATTTGCGAGGTATTCATTATATGAGAATCAAAAATTTTGCCTACAAATGTGTAAAAAATAAAAAATTGAGATTCGAACCCACAAGCTCTATAATAACCGAAGAGTCCATTTACCATTGAAGCTGATTGAATTATTTGGATTATTATAACATCAAAACAATCATATCAGAAAAGAGAGATTTGTTGACTTAACTAGTGAGTCAAAATTGAAAGAGGGGAAAAAAAAAATTAGGGTTCATGTGCAAAACACGAGCCAGAGAGAGAGTGCAGAGAGAAATTGAGCAATTCTTCTTCTGCTTCAGAGAGAGAAAGGAGACACATATCAGAGAGAGAGGACACACATATCAGAGAGTATGAGCAATTCTTCTTCTGCTTCATCTCGTAGGTCAGTGAGCGGAGTTCCAACGAGATATTGGTGTGGGAGGAAGCTGAGAACATATGTTTCTCAGACAGATGAGAATCCATTTCGGCGATTCTATAAGTGTGAGATCGCATTGCAGGTTCGTTCTTTTACTGTGTATTTGAAAATCATTTTTTCATCTTAAATCCGTTTGTGCAATGAAATAGCCTTTTAATGAGTATGTAGAGAAAAAATGAGGCACATCTGTCCAAATGGATTGATGAAGCTTTTGCTTGACGAGACAAGAATGGTTGATGCAAAACTCATGAGGCTTGTAGATGAAGTGAAAGAATTGAGAAAAGGAGATGGTGGACAACTTTGAGCTTCACAAAAAACTAATTCTTAATATGGAAGAAGAGACGAAGGCAGAGATGAAAGAAAAGATGAAGGAAGAGATGAGGATGGCTAATGCAAGTATTCAAAAGATGGCTCAAGATAAGGCTAAATTGAGTATGGGGAGAGTTGGGATCATCGTGTTGGCTGTAGGAGCAATAGGATGGATTTGTGGAAAGCTTCTATGAGTTAGTTTCGTTTTTCTTAGTTATCTGGATGAAGTTTTATGTCTTTCAAATCGTTATGTTATAATGGACCTAATTCATACGTGCTCTGCTCAATCCCCCCCCCCCAAACTACAGACCTCTGCCTATTCATCCACAAACAATTTTTTCTGTATATTCTCCCAAATTTTGTTAAAAATTTAAATCGCGATCAATTTATTAAATCGCGTTTTGCCAAATTGCGTTTTGCGGGGAAATATGTAGAAAATTATTGTTTGGGAGGGAATATGCAAGTGTAGTTTAGTAGGAAATATGCATATTTTGTTAAGTGGGGGGGGGGGGGGGGGGGGCTAAGCGCAGTCAACCCATTTCTTAGAATTCTCTATAATTTTACGAATGTGCAAAAATAAACTTTCTCTATAATTCTCTGCTAAATTTATGTACACAGAAATTGAAGTTGAGATCAAAAGATGAATTAACTAACAGTCGAGTTTTAGAAAAATGGAATTGACCTGAGCAGATTAGCATTTTTTTCTAGCACAAATAATCTCTCAACCCTAATCTGATCAAGCGTACCACTGATTTTAGTTGTTTACCAGAATTTGTTAAATTACTCGTGATATGTCCCTGGAGGTTCAACAAAGGACTATATGATCAATGATATATTTACAACACCGCTTAATCAGTCAATAAGCCAAAACTTAAGCCAACTATCAGCTACGGAGCAATCTGAAAAAGTCAAGGAAGTGAATGTAAGATATGTCCATATTGAAAATTGCGAATGACCTTGACTAATATATAAGGGACTTGCGGCTAATACGTTCATTGTCAATTGGTTTTGAGGTGTAACCTAAGGAAATTTACATGGTATCAGAGCCTGATCCGCACACTCTCGTAATCCAGCCCAGTAGTGGTCTGTGCTCTCGAACCCGAAATTGATGGTCTGACGAGATTAATGATTAGAAGAGCCATTATCTCGAGAGAATGTATTGAGATTAGTAAATATTAATGGGCCATGAAGCTTTAATCTCTAGAGAGTGTGTATAAGATATGTCCCACATCAAAAATTAGGAGAGACTTTGACTAATATATATGAGACTTGAGCCAATCCACTCATTACCAATTGGTTTTGAGTTGGAAGCCCATGAAACTTAACATAATTAAACGAGCTCGGAAACTTCTTAAACCATAAAACTAAGGTTTGGCAAAAAAACCGAACCAAACCGAATCAACTGAAGCCAAACTGACCCAAACCAAACCAAAGTCTATACCAAAACATTTCGGTTATGATTTTTGTCAACCCAAATGGTTTGGTACGGTTTGGTTATAAACCGGACCTAACCAAAAATCCAATGTGTTTATTTTAATTAATAATATTCATGATATTAATTATTTTTAACCATATTATTTAAGGAGTCCTTGATTCTCAAAACTGAAAAGAAAAACCTGAAGACTCACGCTTACATGGTTATATCTAAGCGGCTAAGTTTCATAAAGAAAACAAAAATTATTCATCTTTTTTTTCCATCTGCTTCTCTTGCTCATGTATACTTTTCTCTACTTCTCTCGTGTCGTCAATTCTTCATAATTTCAAAGTAAATTATTTTTAATATAAAACTCTAGCAAATAGGTATAATAAATTAGTACGAGTGGAAACTCGAAAGTGAGAGTTTTCTCAAAAAAAAAAATATATTGTTAAGTGTCACAAATCAATTGTTCTTAAACTCTTAGTGCAAAGAAATATAGTAACATATTTCGTTCATTAATATTGAAGAATGTTTATTATTAAGAAAAAATAACATAAACCAAACCTAATTAACTTACTCAAACCGAACTACATTCAAACCAAACCGAACACAAACCAAACTGAATTTACTTTGGTTCAGTTCAATTAGAGGTTTAGTAGATCCAAATTAAGCGAACCGAACCTGAAATTAAACTGAAATGCCCACCCCTACATAAAACAAGAAAAACAAAATATGCAACATGATAGAGGCCAATCATAGATTCTTTCTAGATTGCATGAAAACGGAAACGGATACGTGAAAATAAAATTTTTCGAAATTTGCAAACACCAATTTTAAAAAATATAGGAACTGAAACGTTGTGGAAACATATATTAAAACATTAAACATCTAAATTTTATTAAAAATAGAATATTTAAATCAACAAAAATCCAGTACATAATTATTAAATATTTTAACTAAAAATAAAAATTATTACGTTTAAAGTAAAAAAAAATTATAAGATTTTTTCATCATCATTTTTGTTAGTTCCATCAACCAAAACTATCACAAAATCTAGTTCATCGAAAGAAAGATCCTCAAACTTAATAATACCAAGATTAATCTCATCTAATGAATCAAATTAATTATTAACTTACTCTAGTCTAAATGAATCAAATTAATTATTAACTTATTATAAATAATCAAATATATTATATTAAAACATTAAACATTTAATTTTTATTAAAAATAGAATATTTAAATCAATAAATTCCAGTACATAATTATTAAATAGTTTAACAAAAGATGAATCATTACATTTAAAGTACAAAAATTTAGAAGATTTTCTTCATCATCATTTTCGTTAGTTCCATCAACCAAAACTATCTCAAAATCTAGTCATCGAAAGAAAAACCTGAGACTTAATAATATCAAAATTAATCTCATCTAATGAATCAAATTAATTATTAACTTACTCTAATGAATCAAATTAATTATTAACTTATTATAAATAATCAAATTGATTCTTATAATTTTTTACTTATTAAGAAAAATAAAACGTAAGTTTTGGTCGTGTTTCCAAAATGGAAAGGAGCGTTTACATAGCGTTTCCAAATTGGAATGTTAAAAAACGTGGTTTTCCGCGTTTCCAACGAGTTTCCGTTTCTGAAACGTTTTTGAAACGTGAAACGCAACTCAGACGGAGTTTTTATGTAACCTAGGATTCTTTTAGCATGTGTAGGTGAAACAATCGAACAGTTCCCTAATTAAAAAGCAAAAAATTATATAAAAAATTCATCTAAATATATGAATTATGGCCCAAATTTTTTCAAATTTCTTTTATCATATTAAATTTGTCCTTAATAAAAAAAAATTGAACAAGGCTCATAAATAATTTGAGACGTCCAATTAAGTACAATTACAATGCTAAATCTCCCTTAACCGAAGGAACAGTAAAAATTCGGATATTAACTTTGAAATTGTGGAAATTATGGCATTCACACAAATGACTCAATTTGCAAGAGATTTGTGGAACTATGGCATTCACAATTTTCACAGTTTGTGGAAATTTTAACTATACTTACGATTCTGAAATTAATCTGAACCGTTGGATCCAAAACGCAAAATAATTCCTTTGCCTCCCTCCACTCAATTCAAATCAGATCTACAAAACCGGAAACAAACCGAACCAATACCAAACTATTTTCTTGGTTAAATTCCGGTACAATAACCCAAGCTTCTATATATATATTTCCCACCAAAGCTGAAAAAAGAATCAATTTCACTCTCTTCTCTATCTCGCTCTTAGCTCAATTTCGAAATCATCAATCTCTTTCTCTTCTCTGCAAAATCCGAAATTAGGGTTTTGATTGTTTCTGTTGGATTACTCTTAATCCTGCCATGAATCCCGATCCCGTGACTGTAAAAATCGTTACGGAGGCAAAAAGTCTTCCTCAAAATCTAGGGTTTATAAGCACCATATTGATCCATATCCATGAAGAGATCGAAGAACTGGCTCAAGATCAAACCGGGATGATAACCCGTTTGGAATCCTACCAGAATCCAACTGTTTCTTGCATCAAATTGAAACCATTTAGCTTCACTCAACGCAACATCCCTCAACTCCTGCACCGTCACGTATCAGAAACTCAAATTCGACAAATTTTGAGTAAAAAAATCGCTCTTGATTGTGGTTTACTTCACGGACGTTTTCTATTGACTGTCCACATCAAATTTATCAGACCGGTTCGGTTTATGTTAGCGCCGTCGGTTACTGTTCCGTCAAAAGCTGCTTCTGATGTTGTGTTACAAAGATTGGTGGACGAAACAGAGCGGGATTTAGAAGAGAAAGAAAAAGCGACATCGTGTTCAATTTGTATGGAGAACTTGTCGAAATCGTGTCATGAAAACATCATTGAGATGCCTAAGTATTTACAAATGTTTCATCAAGGTTGTATCTTTGAGTGGCTTAAGCATCATAAGTTCAGAACTCGTGTCCCTTGTGTCGGAGAGTTCCGTACGAGTGAAGCTTTGACAGAGACTCCAAGATTGGCTTAGGGTTAGGGTTTTGGTCTATGTTAGATGTGTTAATGTTTTTGTTCTAATATTTTTAGTAAGATTTTGTAATTTGTTCAATTTCTTGAGGGATTCATAGACATGATGCATATATAATAGCTCTTTGTATGTGTCAACAAAAGAATATCATGAAAATTTAAATTTAACTATTAGATATATCAATTTCTTACTGGTTTATAGGGAACTTTGGACTTATCTTACGATTGTAATCCAAAAAAAAAACGTTTTCTCATTCTCTGACAAATCTATACACAGAAACTAAAGTTGAGATCAAAAGAGTTTTCACAGATAGATTTACACAAAAAACACTTCACCACAAAGGATATGACATTTTTACTACACTGTCAATGTTTTCTTCCACCTTGATCCTCTTTTTGTAAGGCATGAACCCTTTCTTCATCTCGATCACCGACGATTTCAACTGAGAAAACGCTGATCTCTCGCTTCTTTTAAATTCCGGTACGACCCTTCGTGTCAATTCTGTTTCAGCGTTTTCTGTAGAAGAAGAAGAACATTGAACAGACTGTATTTCTACGTCTTGCTTCTTCTTGATATCCTCTGAATCATTATAGCTTGTTGAAGAGTTGTAATCACCAACTACGAAAGTCTTTCCAAACAGCTTAAAGCTTTGTTTGGTCTCTGCTTCTGGAAACAATGTTTCCTCTGTGTGAGATGATAACTCGTGCCCCTGTGTCAAAATTTCAATAATGTCTGGATTCGGTAACACGAAAAAGGCGATTGAATCATCATATCAGATTGTTGTGTCGTGTAACAACATACCGGTGAGTGTTGGTAATCATCAGCTGATGAAGATTTAGGTGAATTTGAACCCATTGAACCTAATCCATCTGAGCCATGGGCTGATAAAACCGATGTTGGAGATCGGTTATCTTCATCCGGAACCAACTTAGCTCCGGCTAGCTCAGCGTATGCCATCTCTTTTGCATCCGGAATCACTAGCTTCCTAGGGTAAGGATGCATCGGCTTTCTTTTCGGCCTTGGAGGCGGAATCTCAATGGACTTCTCAGAGCTGACACCGCAATCGCGAGCAACCTATTCATAGACTTGAATTAGACCTTGGTTAACCTGAAAAGGTTGAAACTTTTCTAATGTATGATGAAGTCTCAAAAGCAAACCTTAGTGAAGAACTTCTGAGCATGGCTTCGAATCTGAACCGCAGTCTTTGTTCCAACATGTTCTGTTCCAATGAAGAATCAACAAAAGAGTCAAAATCTTCACCCAAATACACTGACTCATACTAGGGTCCAAATAGTTGCTTTTATCCTTATCAAACCTATTTTAGAATGTGCATTAGAGACTCTCTAAAGTCAGATAAGCACACACCTTCGATTCGTCTCCAAGCTCTGCCATAGAGTTTCAAAGCTTCTACAAACTTCTCATGCTCTGCTTCTGTCCATTTCTCTCTTTGTTTAGTGATGGTATAAGGCTTTCTTGTCTAGATAAAAGCAAAACCAAAAACAAACAAACTATTTTAGACCTCAATTTGAGATTTGAAACCAATCAAAGAGTAAACAAGAGATCCAATAACCTACCTTGAGATAAAAGGCATCTGTGGAAGAGATAATAAGCTCATCAGAAGCTCTGTCACATAAACTCTCACAATGTTCCTATAATCAGAAAATCCAAAAAAAACATAAGTCCCTTAATACAAAAGCTGTAAAGTGAATGTTCAAGAGTCTTAAAACTAATTAATACGCATCTAGAAGAGTTAGACCATCAGTAATTAGGGATTTGAGACTTTCTCTTACCTAGTTCTCAAATACATAAAGTAGTACTCTCTTTAAACACAACCGACCTTAATATCCCACAAATCGCCTGGTCTATAACACAATTAACCTGCGTCAATCGAATATTCTTCAGTTCCAACTTCTCTCGGACATAGATTAACACAAGTTGTTTAAACTTGGATTTGGAAAGACCTAACATACCTCGTCAAGGATTTGTCTAATTTTTAGGTTAATCTGTCTAAATCACATAACCTCTGTCCAATTAACATAACAGTAGTAGTCGAACCAAAAGCAAGATGCAAATTATTTAAATCAAAAGAAGAAAGATCTCACACCTGCATAGCCATGGTTGAAGAAGAAGAAGAAGAAGAAGAAGAAGAAGAAGACTTGGAAGTTTTCGTCGGATTTAAGATTTTGTCCGATTCACCTCGATCTCAAAGTTTTCGCCGTTAAAAAACGCAGTCCTATCGCCGGTTAACCAAAGACCGGGCTTGATTTTACCGGAAAACAGCTTAAATCTGAAAACGAAGAAGAAGAACAAGAAGAGAAAAGAGAACTCCTTAAGATTGGTGAGAGAATTGAGAGTTGTTGAGAGATAGTTTAGGGATTGAGCAGAGTCAAGGGTTACTTTAAAAGAGCAAGAGGAAGATAATCCACGTCAGCATAATTTATTTAAGAAAATTAATTTAATTTTGTTTCTTGAAGAAAAAGCGAGATGAGTCGAGAACTCTGTTGTATCATGTGGCTCAGGTTAAAAGATGCCATGACACGTGGAGGATGTCTTCTCATCTTCTTCGCTTTCGCTTTTGTCTTTGCGGAGAAGATATTATCTGTTTTTTGTTAAATCTTGTCGGAGATTTTTAATAATATTTATGTTTTCCCACTACAATGTTTGCCAAACGCGAGTGGCGAGCGCGTGCTTGTTTAAACAACGTTGTGAACATACTTCAACTCAACTTTGGTTTGTTTTTATATTAATCAAATGGATAGGAAAATTTAGTTTAGTTAGGTACAAATGAAGTTTGGATTCGAAAATTGGTTCCTTTAATATATTTTTAATCTGAATATTTTTGCTCACCAAATGATTTTATACTAATCAGATAAAAGATTTACGTATTATTTTTTTTTAAATTACTATTTAATTTATTTTTTGTGCTAATAATTCAAATAATTAATATTTATTTATTTATATATAACTTATAAAATAAATTTAAATTAAATAAGTTTGAACGTGTTTATTTTTTTTTTAAATAATATTGTTTAAATTTGTTTGGTTTAAACAAAAAAAAATCGACAATAATTTATTTTCTGTTACAGAAATATAATATAATAATTTACCGTTGAACTATAAATATGTGTAGAGGCAGATCCATCTACATAAGTGTGAAGACAGTTCACTACTCAAATTTTGATTTTTATGTTAATTACTTTAACATATTTCAAATCATACTTTAGAATTGAAATTTTAAATTTTTATACCCTACTAAAATTTAAATTTAAATACGGCATAAAATGTGTGAAAACAATTACTCATAATTTATTCAAAATCAAAATTTTATATAATTTGTATGTTTAAATTATTATGTGTTTAGACTATTTATAGTTTTATACAGAATAACAACCAATATATTATCCTTTAAATATCATCTCTAGTTACTACAAATATCTTTTGCCATTTTAACTGTTCATTCTTTTATTATAAACCGACAATAAAATTTTAGGGGCAAAAAACTTAGGACTATGAACCTAGAGTTATCAGGAATAATTAGGTTTAATGACAGATCATATTGGAGTGCTCTCTTTTGACCAAAAAGCATGTGGCAAAGAAAGCGAGTAGCTAATAACACATACACGAGCGTGGTTTCCAAAAGAAGAAAGAGATATTTGAATTCAGTAGCCGTCAACTTCAAGAAAAAATATCAAAAACAAAAACTAAATAGTAGGTATTTTATGTGAAGTACAAAAATTGTAATAAAAATATCTAGAGTCTAAAAAATAACCATTTATCCATTTAGAAATTTTCTTGTACAACTGTCTCAAATTAAAGGGGAAAAAAAACATAACTTTTGGTTTGCACTTTTTCGCCGAGTCAGCAAAAGTGTCCTCTGGGATGTTTCAAAAGCCGACCACGTGGCATAGTGTTAAGGGAAGAGCGATAGCGAGAGAGAAGAAGATAGGGATATGAATGGTTTGTAATTGTACGCCACTCGATTATTAATTAATTACCAAAAAATTCTAGTCCACTCGTTCGGTGTTCTAAGTTATAGGTTTATGTTTTTCTTTTTTTATTCGTCGTTTAATAAAAAGTTTACAATTTCAGATCTTACGAATCTATCACAATATTGTTAGATAATATTTCTACCAGCAAATACTGATGTAGTGGCCACTAAGAAGTTCTTGATTCATGTATTTTTATTTGTCTTTTTTTTTTCCATCTAAAGGTTTTCCATATATACCAACTATTAACACAAGTGTTATACAACAACCAATAACAAAATATCAAAAGCAATCTAACAAAAAGACTACCATTGTGCATTACATCATAATAATATTTTTTAAAAATTAAATAAATATTTTAGGCAAAACGAACACTTCGCAGCTACATAAAATTGCTATCGATTCTCCACAATAACACTATAAGCTATCAGATATGCACTATTATTGGTACCTTTTGATTCCCAAAAAAAATTTTCAACCACAAAACAGTGAAATAAGAGACCTGAATTGAGCAGCTTGATGACTAAAAGAAGGCCACGTATGAGGTGATTCACAGCTCCATAAAATTGCTATCGATTCTCCACAATAACACTATAAACTATCAGATATGCACTATTATTTGTACCTTTTGATTCCCAAAAAAAAATTTCAACCACAAAACAGTGAAATAAGAGACCTGAATTGAGCAGCTTGATGACTAAAAGAAGGCCACATATGAGGTGGTTCACAGCTCAAATCAAGTCTGCATGTTCTGCCACAAAAACAACATTTTTCAAAGAGAGACTAATCATACTATTGATCGTCCAAACCCAAAAATTCTTAGTGGCTTCATGAAAACTCTTCAAACAAGATAAATATATTTTGCTATGAAAATGAACACTCTCTTAATGGTTACGAACCACCCAAGAATCCCCTCCCACTTCTTTACTTTTATCCCACGCCACACCGATATTACACTTAATCCACCCAAAAGCTGGTGGTTTCTATTTTTTTAATTCCTTTTGAGAAGCAGACATTATCCTGTCTTCATTAGTCTTCTCAATTGCTTGAGCTTGGAACCATTCCGAAGACTCTTCCCTGATCTTTTTTAACAAATCAAGAGCTATGAACACCATTCTTTCAAAGATGAAGTTGTTGCGATTCTTCCATAGCAACCATAAGATCCACATAAACAATATTCTTAGTTCTAACGGGATCCTTACATCTGTTCCAACTCCCATAGCATAGGACATATTCTGAAACACCGAAATTTCATGAAAACCATTTTCAGGGCATGTGAATAGAGAAAAAGCCCATACATGTCTCGCTAGTGTGCACGCAAAAAGAACATGGTTTGGGGATTCTACTTCCATCCCACAAATTTGAAATCTAGTGTCAATTTTCATTCCTCTTGCAGCGATGTTGTCTGCAACCGGCATGACTTCACTCAGAACCTTACATAAAAAGTTTTGAATCTTCGAAGGAGAAGGAATTGCCCAAACACCATTCTTTAAAGCATTCAGAGACGGTTGCAAATTTGCCTCAACCATCTCATATGACATAAAGGTTTGGGATGCAAACCAGTACCCTGATCTTACTGAATACTCTCCACTTTTTGTGTGCTCCCAAGCCCAAAAGTCCTCTTCCTCCACCAACGGATTAGTTTTCACAATGATATCAATTTCTCTCTGATAGAAGACATCCTCCAGCTTATCTATATCCCACCATTTGGAAGATTGATCAATGATATTCTCAACTCTAAGGTCAATATTCACAAAAATATTCTTCATAAGAGGAGCTCGCATCCTACCATCATTGATCCAAAGACTTGACAAGACTATTAAGGATCTACCATTTCCAACCATTGCTCTAAGACCTCTACCTAGTAACTCTCTACCGTGAAGAATACTTCTCCAAGCAAAAGAGGTTCTAGCACTCATTTCAGCTTTAAAAAAATTGTGATCCTCATAGTATACACTCTTCATGAATCTTGCGAATAAACAATTAGGAGATTGAAGGAGTCTTTAAGCATGTTTAGTCAACAAGGCTTGATTGAACAGTTGGATATCTTTAAACCCAAGACCCCCTTGCTCTTTTGGTATGCACATTTTCTTTCAACTTTTCCAATAAATCTTTCTATAATTTTTTGTTATGTGCCACAAAAAAATCAGACATTGCACTGGACAGGTTGTCTAATGTCATCTTCGCAAGTATAAAGCAAGTCATTGCGTAGATTGGCACCATTCCAACAGACTTCAGGAGAACTTCTTTTCCACCCTGAGATAAGGTTTTTGCAAACCAGCCTGATATTCTGCTTTTCATCTTATTTTTAATGAAAGCCAACATTTCAACTTTTGAACTACTAAAACATTCTGACAGCCCAAGATAAGAACCAACACCTCCTTCATTACCAATACCAAGCTTTAGCTTAACTAATGCTTTGGTTTTTTCCTCCACATTTGCCCCAAAAGTTATCGAAGATATTCCAACAATGATAATCTGCCCAGAAACTGCCTCATAAGATGAAGGAATGCCTTGAATAACTTCACATTGAGCTGACTTAGCTTTACAAAGGAAAAGTGTATTATTTGCAAATAACAAATGATGAACCACATGCCCTTCTTTAGAAAATTGAATACCATTAATCAACCCATTCTGTTCCGCACTATTCATCATATGAGTAAGACCCTCCGTACACAAAACAAAGAGGAAAGGGGATAGAGATCTCCCTAGCATAGCCCCCATTGTGGTACTATAAAACCATGAGGTTGTCCATTGATTTAAACCTCATACGTCACAGTCTTAACACAAAACATCACCTAATTAATCCAACTATGATGAAACCACAAAGCTTGTAAGAGAGCTTGAAGATAACTGCACTCCACCCTATCATACGCTTTAGACATATCAGTGTTAACAACCATAAAATCTTTTGCTATAATATGGTGAGTTCTAAGGTTATAGACATCTTAATGGGCAATCAAAATATTATCAAATATTAATCTCTCCTCCACAAATGCAGATTGATTAGGAGCTACAAGATCATCCATAAATGGTTTAATACGAGAGACTAAGATCTTCGAAATTACCTTGTAAAGAACAGAACAAAGACTAATTAGTTTCATATATGTCATAAGAGAAGAACCAGATATCTTCGGAATCAAGCATATCTGAGTGAAGTTCCACTCTTGAGAAAAATTCTCTTGTCCTAAGAAGGATTGAATCTCCTCTATTACTTGATTACCAACACTATTCCAATATTGCTGGTAGAAGATTATTGTCATACCATCAGCTCCAAGAGCACTCTCTCCTTTAATCGCAAATACATCCACTTTCACTTCATCTTTGTAAACCTCACTAATCATAATGCCATTAATCTCATAAGATATTTTAGGCATAAACCCATTAAACAGACTTTGTTGATTATTTGGACCAGCTGAAGAGAAAAGAGATTTGAAATATTGAGCTGCAATTTCTCCTTTAGAGCCTTCTGCCCTATGCAAAATTCTATGACAGTGTAATAGCGAATCTAAACCAGTCCTTGACCTCGTAGCATTGACCGAGGCATGAAAGAATTAAAAATTCTTATCTCCCACTAACATCCACATATCTCGACTTTTTTGTTGCCAGAAACTCGCTTCTTCACGATAAGCAACAACCATTTCTCTATTCAATCGATTTAACCTTGGGAAGGAGGGAGCAATGGCTAACACTTCTTTTTCAATTTCTATTTGAAGAAGATTTATTTTTTTTTCCAGCATTCAAAATATTCTATTTTTCCATTTACTAAGCTCTTTCCTACAACTCCTTAGTCTATCAGCCACTGAGAAGCCATACTGAGCCCTAGGGTTTAACCAAGCTCTCAAAACAGCTTCCCTCACCAAAGGTTTATGAAGCATCCTCTTATCAAACCTAAAGGATCCTCTGTACTTTTCTTCAGAAAATAGCAAGTTAACCAAAACCGGACGATGATATGACCCTCTTCTATCTAGAAAGGCTTGGTTAGAAGCTGTGAAAGATTTGAACCATTCTTTATTCGCAAAGCACCTGTCAAGCTTGCATTGAATCCACATGTCAGATCTTCCCGCCCAAATAAACCCATTACCTGAACTTACTAATTCTTTCATACCACAACTATTCAACATATCAAAAAAGGAACAAAAGAATTATCTCCTCTTCTAGGACCTCCCAACGTCTCTCCATTGTTTAGGATCTCATTAAAATCTCCTACCATACACCAGCTTAACTTCCAGCTGATACCAATACGCAAGAGTCTCTCCCAAACCAACGGTCTAAGCCCAACAGACGGATCACCATATACATAAGTTACAAAGAAAGACCTATTACCAAACTGAATACTCAGGTCTAAGATGTTTTTATTCACAAACAACCTATCCACAATCATTGATTTCTTCCAAAAAAGAGCAAGACCACCACAAGTTCCAACTGGCTCCACCGTATAAACAAAATCATACCCTAACCATTCCTAAATATCTACAAGAACATTCCTCGTATTCATCGTTTCCATCAGAAAAACACCTCCGGGAAATGTTTCTTACGCATTTCCAAAAGGAGGGGAACAGTCAACTCATGAGGCCTCCCCAAACCTTGACAGTTCCAACTCAAAATACTCATTGGGGATTGGACAGTCCCTCACTTGGGACCATCTCTAGTGACATCGATCTTGCGACCTTGGGATCACTACTCATTTCTGCAAGTGCTTTTCTCTTACCAACACATCCTTACTCAAACCCACCTCTTTATCAGCATTCACCATATCGAAGAACATAACACAATCTTTATCCTTCCTCATGTTCTTTGTAGGACGCTTTTTTGGTTTTCCTTTCTTAGGCTTTGTCCCAGAAGAATTAGCTTCAAAAAAGCCAATCCTCTGAACCATTGAACAATATTTAGAAAGGAAAGAGTCTCCTACAAAACCAGAGGACAAGCTCCTTTGACGCGAGAAGGATTCCACAGAACTAACTCTGACACCAGAAGCTGCTCTGATTGCTGAGGACATCAACTTAGAACCTTGCTGCCTAGGAACGTCAAACTGAGTGGAAGAGTCATCAGATTCATACCCAAATACTAACCCTTTCCCTTTATTCAAATCCTTGGAAATAATTGGGACATGCTCAAGCTGAAGCATTGCTTTTCGAGAAATCATATTCTTTTCTACTTCTCCAACTGATTTTATGACTTTCTCTTCTCTAGTCACTCTTTTCTCACCCAAAGCTATTGGTAAATATTGCCTCATACCTTCCAAAACATATGGAGCAATACACGTTCTTCCAGATAGAGGATGCTTCCCAACTTGATATTCTCTTAGAACCCCAAACAGAGGATCATTAGGCTTCAAAATAGTAGACCGAGGCCTAGGAGGCGTGGGAATCCCATCTCTACGATCATCTGCTAACAATTGTCTTTGTCTAACAAAAATAGGACACACCTCCCTATCATGCGTTAAACGTTGACAAGAGTAACATCTTTTCTGAACCTTTTCATAAAAAGAACAAAAGTCTAACAGATGCTTCCCCTTTCGGCAAAATAACCACTTTAGACCTTCTTAGGGGTTTTGAAATATCAAACCTTATCGTCACTATTTCATAATACTTCCTTTGTGGCTGGGAGGGATCGAAAGCTACTTCAATTACTGATCCAAGCAATTCACCAAACGCAGCAATAGATTCAACTGAGTAATGATTAACCGGAATATTGCTGATTTGAACCCAAATATCCACAAACTGCAGGAAGTCAGCCGGAGGTGCTTCAACCCACCTTTCCGTCGTTATAGGTATGTAAACCTTTATCAAGTATCTCAATCAAATCTTGCTCAAATTGAAAGATGAAAGAAAAACTCTCACGAGAGAGAGCTATACCTCGAACCCTTTCATATTTCTTCCATTTTTGGGGCATATCCAAGATTAAATTTTTCATCTTCTGACAATCCGAATTAAGAAGCCTTCTGATGATACTGACCTTGTTATTTTCGCAAGAATTAAACTCAGGGAGATCCGGAAAATTGAAAAGCTCATCATCATCATCATCTAGAGACATCGCCATCAGGGCTTTATCCATGGCATATGACATCTTGATAAAACTCAGAGATAAAACCATCACACTTCAGATACCATAACTCACTAAAACTCTCAAACCAGAAATCAGAGTAGAAAGACTAAACAAACACCATGATCCAGAGAATTAGAATCAACTAAAACCCTAGAAATGAAGAACATAAGAACTTCCCAACAAACACTAAGTCGGCGGCTGAATCAAAGGAAAAAGACGCTCAATTTAGGTTTTTTGGACTAAAATATCCAAACAGGATAAAATATTATCACAAAGTGAAAGCTTCTTTTTGAAACAGAGAGTACTAAGTGTTTTTGGAATACTTTTTTACTTCCTAACCATATTTTTGTTTGTCTAGTAATTTGTTTTTTTGAATTCTATTGAAAATCATACTTTTCATCATTAATTCACTAGTATTTATTATTGACAAAACAAAAAAGCTTAGCAAATTACTCCATTCGTGATGAATCGCAGGAGGTAATAATTCAAAATTATGAGTGGAAAAATAAGTTCTAGGAGGTGATATCATGGCGACTCCCAGAGCGATGGTGATTTGAAGATTTGGATCCACATGTCTGGAATTTCCTGGTTATTATGGCAATCAGGTGATTCTTCGTATCTCTGTCTTATCATTTCGGTTGATGAGCAAAGAATATATGGGTTTTTAATCGGTTATTCTTGCGGTCTTCAGTTGGGGGATCTCATGAGATTCAATTGGATTCAGTATTGGCGATGGAGGGTCATTACAATTCCGGAATCATGGATCCCAACCAAATCAACACAGATGACGGGGGATACGATTTGGGTTGATCATATATTCAATAGATGGGAGTCTCGAAGATCCCTTTTTTGGCAACAAGAGGATACATATCGGGTTATGGGAAGTCAATATCATCGGTTTAAAGATACGAAATGAAGATGATGGCCTGGGATTCAGGAGATGAAGTCGCTTCTATACATACTACCTCGTATCTGGAAGGTGGAGGAGCATGTGGCAGGAGCGATTTGGGTATGGGCAGATTCCAGATCGATTTTGGTGAAAAAGATGACATAATTAAGGTGCTGAAGACGGAGCCATTTCATTTCAACCATTGGATGATATCTGTGGTGAGGTGGAGCCGGTGGTGGATCCAAATTATCCCTCGACAATCACTTTTTGGATACGCATGATGGAAATACCATTACGCTTCTGGGCAGAACCAACGTTTCGGTGTATCGGAGAGGTTATTGGAGAGGTCCGAGCAGTGGATATTGATAATGGGAGAGTTCAGATTTGTCTGGATGGTTTCAAACCGCTGACGTTCGAGACAACGGTAGAATTTCACAGCGGGGAAGAAACCACAATGATTCTTCGATATGAGCGGTTGTTTGGGTTCTGTCGGCAATGTTTTAGTTTGTGTCATGACGCCAGCAAGTGTCCTTCTCTCTACCTAAAGAGAGAAGGACGAGAAGAGGCCAGACACAATGAGGAAAAACCTGATGGGGGAGCTACGAGTTACAAAGGTGCGGAAGTTCAAGAAACTACTGAGGCAAATGAAGATGGAAAGACTACATTAGGAAGTCCATATGCAGAGCAATCAAAAGGCAAAGGCGAACAGATGGAAATCAGGGAGGATAAAAGGTAGAAACAGTATGGTGGAGGTAGGGACATACATGGAGGAGAAAGTTTGACGACGTTTAAGATGCATGTGGGATACTTACCACCACATGAGTTGCAGGAACGTTACGGTGCATCACGAGGGATTCGAAGAGCTATTGAGGAGAAAGAAATTGCTCATGAGATTCGTCAAAAGTCTCAATTCTCAGCAAATGAGCAAGGAAACAGCGTCAAATCTCAGATTAGCCCCAGTTAACATTCAGCAAAAAAGTACGAAAGAAAATAATTTTTGAGGAAACGGTAGAAGGCATGGACAATTTAGGGAATAAGATCGATTGTATTGTGATGACTGATCCACTTGAACCACTGGGGAATAATGGAAATAAGGGGAGAACGAGCGAGAATGTGATTGATGCTGGTCATGTGAGAGATGTCATGGAAACATAAGATGCATCGATCATTACAGGTGGTACTGAGGTGGAATCTAACAGGCAGGAAGCTGATGGCGAAGAGGACTTATTGGGTGAAGAAATAGAGGGGGAGACTTTACTAATGGATATAGCTGAGGCTGAGACACTGGTTTTTGATATGGATGTGGAGGAATACAAAAATGAAAATTTCCCAGCTATGATAGGGAATGAGAAAGAAGATGCAAATGGCCAACAAACGTTGGAAAAGAAGACGGGTGTTAAAAAGAAATTATTCATAGGTACGACTAGTATCAGTGGAGGTTCTAAACACATGATCCAAGTTGCAACACCACGAAAGAAGGGGGTCCCAAGGGATACAAACCGGAATGGGGATAAGGCTCCAACGCAAATAGGAAAGCATGAAGACCTGAATGATGGGTCGGGCAAACAACAAATGAATGCTTAATGAGGGTATTGAGTTGGACTTGTCAGGGTCTTAGTAATAGGTTTACAATAAGCTACCTTAAGGAGGTTTGGAGAAAATTTAAACCCGAGTTTTTATTTCTCTCTGAAACCAAGCAGTGTTTTAATTTTTTGGAGCAATTTCAATTTCATTTTGGTTATGATTTGTTGTTCACGGTTGAGTCGTGTGGAGCAAGTGGTGGACTCGCATTATTTTATAATAAAATCTTTGATGTTAAAATCTTGTTCTCTAATAAAGGAATTATCGATGTTGAGGTAATTATTGAAGGAAAAATCACTTATTTATCTTTCATATATGGAGATCCAGTTCCGAAATTTCGAGATCAAGTGTGGAAAAGATTGACTAGGTATGGATTAACAAGGATGGAACCGTGGTTTTTAATTGGCGATTTTAATGAAATAACGGTTAACCATGAGAAACAAGGTGGTAAAGTTCGACAAGCGTCATCCTTTGTCGACTTTAACTCAATGATTACCAATTGCGGATTATTGGATTTTCCGAGTCATGGAAATACACTATCTTGGAAGGGCTGGAGAAATGGACAAAATGTTAGATGTAGATTAGATAGAAGTCTTGCCACAGAGGAATGTCATGATTTATTCCCATACTCTTATGTGGAGTACCTTCGAATGATCGGATCAGATCACAGACCAATAGTTGCAACGATTGAAACAAAGATATCAAAACGAAGAAGGCAATTTAAGGATGCACTGGGCGAAATAAATTCAGAAATTTCGGAGAGAGACAATGAAATCTTGACGGCATTGGCAGCAAAGGAGGAGGTAAGATCAGCACTCTTTATGTTGCATCTAGAAAAAGCTCCATGACCGGATAGGATGACTGCACTATTTTTTCAGCGGTCATGACATATAATAAAGGAGGAGGTGGTACAGATGGTTAATAACTTCCTAATTTCGGAATCTTTTGATCAGCGTTTAAACATGACAAATATTTGTCTCATTCCAAAAACGGATAGAGCCACTAGAATGACAGAATTACGACCTATTAATTTATGTAATGTGGGATATAAAATTATTTCGAAAGTCTTGTGTCAAAGACTGCGACGATTGTTACCCCAACTGATTTCGGAGACTCGATCTGCCTTTGTGGTTGGGCGACTTATTTCGGACAATATTTTAATTGCCCAGGAAATGTTCCATGGATTACGAACGAATAAATCGTGCAAAAGTGAGTATATGGCGGTGAAAATAGATATGAGTAAAGCTTATGATCCAGTTGAGTGGTCTTTCATAGAGCACTTACTACGAAAAATGAGTTTTTCGGAAAAGTGGATTACATGGATAATGTGGTGCATTGAGTCGGTGCAATATAAGGTTCTCATTAATGGCCAGCCAAGAGGACATATAAAACCAAAACGGGGACTAAGGCAGGAAGACCCTTTATCTCCATATCTCTTTATCATATGCACAAAGGTATTAATAGCAAATCTTCGGAAAGCGGAAAGCGGAAAACTGATTACTGGAATGAAAGTTGCACGAGCAAGTCCCCCGGTTTCTCACATGCTCTTTGCGGATGATAGCTTGTTTTTTGTAAGGCAACCAAGAAGGAAACCCAGTCTTTGCTCAATATTTTACAACAATATGAGGCAGTGTTGGGTCAAAATTTTTTTTTTGACAAATCATCAAATACAATTTGTGCATACAGTGGACGACGCAATTAGGGCGGAAGTTCATCAAACATTGGGGATTATGAATATCGGGGGAATGGGAACATATATGGGGTTACCAGAGATTCTAGGAGGGGCAAAAACCAAAATCTTTAATTTCCTCAAAGAAAGGCAACAAAAAGGGTAAATGGATAGACATCTAGGCTCTTTCCAAAGGGGGGGAGAGAAGTGTTGATCAAATCAGTAGCGACAGCCATGTCGACATACGCTATGTCATGTTTTAGGCTGCCAAAAACAGTAACTACGAAATTCACAAGCACGATTGCACAGTTCTGGTGGAATACTAATGGATAGACACGGGGTATGTATTGGTTAGCTTGGAAGAAACTTTGCAAACACAAGGCGGTAGGGGGATTTGGCTTTCGAGTCATAGAGTATTTCAATACGGCACTACTTGCTAAACAACTTTGGCGCCTTATTGATCACCCGGACTCTTTATTTGCTAAGGTTTTCAAAGAACGATATTTCAGGAATGCCAATCCTCTAGATCATATACGATCGTATTCACCATTGTATGGTTGGAGAAGCATTATCTCAACTAGATCTCTGGTACAGAAAGAGCTTATTAAAAGAGTTGGATCGGGTACTTCTATATACGTATGGAATGATCCCTGGATTCCAGCGTCTCGTCCGTGATCAGCATCATGCAAAGGGTACAACTACTACCCTGAGCTAAAAGTCAATCAACTGATTGACCTCTAACATCGACGTGGAATTTGCCACTACTTGAACAACTGGTTGTTCCGGAAGATATATCCCTGATCACTGGAATCCCAACTACCAGGGAAAACAGGCTAGATTTATTGGGCTGGAGTTTTACAAAATCTGGAAGATATACGGTTAAATCTTGGTACATAACTGAGCAAGAATCACTAACGAGATGAGATATCCACCGACCTTTTGGTTCGGACGTAAGTAAGTTACAGGGTCAAACATGGAAGGTTAAGTGCCCGCCAAAAATGAAACCCTTTTTATGGCAAAATATCTGGTTGTATATCGGTAATGCACCGTCTCCACTGTAGAGGCATTAACTGCGACCCTCAATGTGGACGATGTGGCGCAGAAAGAGAAACAATAAATCACACATTGTTTGAATGTTCACCGACTCTTCAAGTCTAGGCATTATCGGCGATTCCGACACCCCCACATCGGTTTCTGGCGGATGCCTTATACCCTAATATGGCACATTTGTTCTGGCACCTACCTCAAGAAGAAGAAATGTCAATATATCCATGGTTATTGTGGTATATTTTAAAAGTAAGAAATGATAAGCTCTTCTCAAATATAGATCGCGACCCCCGCGAAGTGCTAAAACTTGCAAAGGCGGAAGCACTGGCATGGGTATTGGCTCAGACGGATGACAACATGATAATTACACAACAAAGGTTACCAATATCACAATTACGGGTTACCAACGGGTTAAGATGTCAAATAGATGGGTCCTGGAAAGAAACGGTCACTAATGCTGGTTTGCGATGGTACTGCCAGGGCGCAAGCCCGGAGGACACACTAATGGGTGCAAAGAATGTACGACGAGGTATCTCTCCATTACAAGCAGAATTGGAAGCACTGATATGGGTCATGCATTGCATGCTCGACGCCAGGCGATTGACGTTGACATTTCTCACAAACTGTTCCGATTTGGTGAAGATGATGTCTAAACTAGAGGAATGACCGGCTTTTTCATTACACCTGGAGGAATACGAGAATACGAGACAAGCAGGAAGGATTTTTCCTTCTTCTCAATCTCGCAGATCCCACGCGTTCAGAACACAAAGGCGGAATTAGATATAAAATCACATCCAAAAAGTCATTTTAATATTTTATGAACACAAATATGGCTAAAATATCTATACAAAATTTGGAGGTTGAAGAAAGAATTAATGTGAAGTATCAAAGACAAATGCACAATATTGATGCTAAAGTTGTTCATGATTTCGATCTAAACAAACTTCCTTATGAAGAATTTTTTTTAGAATGTTGGTGCTAAAGTTGTTCATGATTGCTTCCATTACAAAGTTGGCTCCAAATTTTTTTAGTTTATATAATGTCATTTAATTTTTTTTTGACAAATAGTTTGCCTCTAATTTTTTTTGTTGATTGTAAAAATGCGTTGATCTAAGAAGTACATCAATTATCATTGAGTGATATTTGACTAAATTAAAGAGAAGTTTACGAGATAAACAATTGTTTGACATATTTTTCAAATGAAATAGAAATAAAAAAATTAATTATATAAATAGTTTAGGGATATAAGAGAATTTTAACTTGTTTTTTTTAATTTGTTTGAAACGTGTCAAAATAATACTCTTTATAAAACAGAAGGAGTACTATTGACGGAAGTTAAGAACAGTGCAATTATATTTAATCACTTAACCACCTACCAAAGTGGTGGAAATTAATGTGCCAAGGGTTTTGTTTTGCTTTTTTTTTTTTTTTTTTTCACAAAGCGTCGAATTCCACCTGTGTTTTTTTTTGCTTAGGACTCTCTTTTCAAATTAGAGTGTCTCATTCTATCTCATATAAGGCTTGTGTGGTCGAAATAGTTCTATTGCGTCGTATCTTATTCTAAACAGTTCCCAATCTGGTTTTCTGATTTTCTCGATCGAGCTCATTTCCTTGAATCTGCTGCTTGTGTTCGTTTGATCGGTGGCTGATCCGTAGAAGTCTTTTCAGAGGTGGTGCTGTCTACCCTCAGATTTTTTTTTATGTCATCGAGTGTCATGAAGGCGTTGATGGATCTATATATTGACGAAAATGGGGTTCCTTTTGATCTTCCAGACTTCCCTTAGTATAATTCCAGTGGGGATAACGGCAATAGTATCCTGGGTCGGCTTCTAAACCCGAATTATCAGAATATGGCAAAATTCATCTTAGAAATGCCTAAGAGGTGGCAGAAGTATGACATAGTCAAAGGTGTAGCTCTTTCGTGAGAGTGTTTTCAATTTTTCTTCAGAGACGAGAAAGAATGGAAGAGATCTTGACAACGGCTGTTTATTGCTTCAATGAATGGTCTATCATCTTTGATAGATGGGTTGCGAACCCTCCTGAAGATTATCTAAAGTTCTTACCGATGTGGGTTCAGATGAGGAATATAGCGGTGAATAACTACACTCTTCCAACAATTACTGCTTTCGGAGAGTTTGCAGGAAGAGATATAGAAGTGATTTTTGATCCATCTAAACCTCAAAGTGAATAGTATATAGAGTCAGGGTGATGCTAGACATTCAAAGCCTATGAGAAGAACCTAAGTGATCAACTTACCGTCAAAAGCTCAAACAATTATCTCATACTTTTTTGAGAAAATCCAAAGGAGGTGTTTAGCTTGCCAAATTCTAACACACGAGAAATATAATTGCCCAAGGTTAATCAAGAGAAACTAGGACAGAGCTGCCGAGCGAAGGCAAAAAGGTTTGTTGTAGCGAAGAATTCTCGGTCCATTTTTAAAGGAATAAGATTCTCTTTTTGGGGTTCTCGACGATAGTCAAGTTAGAATTAACCCTTTATCTGGGAGGCCGCGCATTGCTGAGGAAGTGTTGGATGAGATGAGACAGTATCTTGTGGGAACTAAAGGTACAAAGAGGAAAGCGAGAGAACTCGGAGTACAAAAATTTGTGGCTGAGTCGATGGCAAATCCGATTGCGCAAAAGACTCTTCTCAGCTTGGAACCCCTCCAATTATTTATTCAAATTTGGGTAAGGGGAAGGGGCTGATTTTTGATTATTCAGAGAACCTCCAGGGTATAAGTACCGGTAACCGTTTCTCAGGAGAAGATTATGTCAGCAGCAATCAGATCAGGGAGTGCTATGGTAAGACTGTCTTATCCAGAAGATCTTCAGTCGGAATGTATGTCAGCAAACTTTGCTCCTGCGCCGGGTTCATTTTAGTTTGGCTCGACAATTAATAGGGTTATCTCTTTGAGGCTGGCTCTTCCGGCGCTTATCTAAAATCTGGAAAACCTCAAAAAGGCCGTACAAAAGCAGGAGAAAGAAGTCTGACATGTTGTTGTTCACTCAAACCGAGCACAATAAGGGTGAAACACCAAATAAGAAAGCAAAACGTAAATTAGAGGAAGTGGATGTCTCTGTTACCGATGATACTAGGCGTATCAAACCATTGATGGTCCCTAATGAGGGACTGTCCAATCCTCAATGAGCATCATCAGCTTGAATTATCAAGGCTTGGGACGGTCTCAAAAATTAACAATTCCCAGACTCATGAAAATGCGTAAAGAACATTTCCCTGATGTTTTGTTCCTTATGAAGACGATGCATGGCAGAAATGTGTTAGTAGATATTTAGGAGTGTTGGGCTACGAAAGAGTACATACGGTAGAACCAGTGGGTAAAGGTGGAGGTCTTACAGTTTTTTGGAAGAAGACAGTGAATGTGGAGATCAAATTTTCTTGTAAGAATATAATCGATTATTATGTATAATTAGGCAAGGGTAATTGCTTTGTTTCGTGTATATATGGAGACCCTTCGGAAAAATTTAGAGCCAAGCTTTGGGAACGTGTAACTCGGATTAGACTGAATAGAAAACAAAGCTGGTGGTTACTTGGTGACTTTAATGATTTGTGTCATAACGGGGAGAAAATTGGTGGTCCTAGGAGAATCGATAATACGTTTACAGCCTTCAATGATATGTTAGATTGTGCTGAAATGAAGGAGCTTACTAGTTCTGGAAACCCTTTCACTTGGGGAGGGAAAGATACGATTGGTGTATACAATGCAAGCTTGACAAATGCTTTGGCAATAAGGCTTGGTTTCTCGATTTCCCTGCAGCAAATCAAACCTTCCTGGACAAAAGAGGATAAGATCACAAACCGGTTTTGGTTAAATTAATGGTTTCAAAAGAGGTTTACAAGGAAACTTTAAGTTTGATAAGAGATTGTTCAATAAACTGTTGGTTCGAGAGGCTGTGTCTAAAGCGTGGAACCGCCTTCTTAGAGGTGATTTGTTGTCAGTGGCAGGGAAAGTCTGTAGTGTCAGAAAAGAGACCAGTAAATGGAAAAGGGAAAACAACCTCAACTCAAGAGAAAATATTATCCAGATCCAAGCAGAGCTAAAAGAAGAGCAATCATTAACTTTTCCAGTGAAGCACAAGGTTATATGCATCAAGAAAAAGCTTGTTGAAGCTTATCATGAGGAAGAATCATTTTGGAGCCAGAAAATAGAGAAAATGGCTTCAAGAAGGTGATCAAAATACCAAGTCCTACCACGCGGCAGTTAACCTTAACAGAGGAAGAAAAGGTCTTGATAAGCTATTGGATATCAATGGGAATTCTCATAGATCAGAAGCTTCAAAAGGGGAAAAATTGCATCAGCCCTTTTCAATGCACTATTTAAATTGTCAAAGACAGCTGTATCTGATGACCTTTTTAAGGATTTTATACCTCGGGTTAGCTCTTCAATGAATGAGGTTTGTACAGGAGTTATCTCTGGTGACGAAATCTACCTAGCAGTTTTTGCGATTAAAGCTACGAGTGCCCCCGGTGCGGATGGGATGACAGGTTTCTTTTTCCAGAAATATTGGGATGTGATAGGGAAACAAGTGACTAAAGAGGTAAAGGATTTCTTCTTCACAGGCTCCTTTCATGTTGAATGGAATTATACTTTGTTGTGTCTCATTCCAAAGGTTCATAACGCAGAAAAGATGAGTGATCTTAGACCTATTAGCCTCTGCTCGGTGTTCTACAAAATCATATCCAACATTTTGGTTAAGAGGCTGAAACCCTATAGCGCACGAACTGGTCCATGGTTTACGCACTCATTCAACAATTTCTTCAGAGTATATGGCGTTAAAATCAGACATGTCTAAAGTCTACGATAAGGTTGAAAGGCCCTACTTGGAGAGTCTTTTGAAAGCTCTAAGATTTCCCCCTAAGTGGATCCAATGGGAATGTTCTGTGTCTCATCGGTGACTTACACTACATTGATAAATGATCAACCTTTCAGAATGATCACTCCTGAACGTGGTCAGCGTCAAGGTGATCCGATGTCCCCTGACATATGTGTGCTCTGTATTGAAGGTCTTTCCCATCTTCTGCGGAAGGCTTATAATCGGGGGGTGTTAGAGGGTATAAGCTTTTCTGAAACTGGTCCCTCAATTCACCATCTTTTGTTTGCAGATGATAGTTTGTTCCTATGCAAAGCTACAACGGATCAGAGCAATGTACTGAAGCAGATTCTCAAAGTTTATGGAGAAGCAACGGGGCAGGTTGTAAATTTAAACAAACAATCTCTTACTTTTGGTGCTAAGGTGGATGACGATGTTAAGAAGAAAATTCAAGACAATTTTGGGATTTACAACGAAGGCGGTGCTGGGACCTATCTTGGTCTACGAAAGTGCTTTAATGAGTCTAAAGTGGAGCTCCTTAGTTTTATTCAAGACCGCTTAAAGTCTCGTATGACAGATTGGTTTGCTCAGAGCCTTTCTCAAAGAGGTAAAGAAATACTGCTTAAGGAAGTGGCATTGGCCTTGCCGGTTTTTGCCATGTCCTCTTTCAAACTCTCCAAGTCTACAATTGCAAATCTCACAAGCACGATGTCGACCTTTTGGTGGAATTCTTTAGATCACAAAAAGAAGATCCACTGGCTTAACAGTATGTTATGATGATGGGCAAGAACATTAAAGTTCCCCTAGAAGTAAGAAGATGCTTCCCCTAGATCTTATGGTATCTTTGGAAGAATAGGAATAAGTTTATTTTCGAAGGGGAGAGATATTCGCCAGTTGAGACTTTGAAAAAGATTATGAAAGAATCAAATCTTTGGTTTTTTGCCCAAGAAATCGAAATAAATTTGAATGGGAATTCGGGCCTCACTTCGGGTTCAACGCAAAAGAAGTGGAAACCGCCAAAGGCAAATTGGATGAAATGCAATATAGGAGTCTCTTGGTCGAAAGACAGAAATTGTGTTGGGGGCTCTTGGGATCTTAGAAACAAGAATGGTGTGTTGTTTTGCACAGTCACATGGAATTTGGCGATGTTCTTAGTTAGGAGGATGCAAATCTCAGGCGTGTGAGTTGGGCCATTGATTGTATGTCGCATCACCGTATTGAGAATGCTATTTTTGCGATGGAGGCGGCCTTCTTGGTGAAGGCGCTTTCGAGGCCAAAAGCCTGGCCCTCTTATAGCTGGGAGATATCTCATCTGGCTCCTTTGTTATCACGAATTCCTTCTTCATCTGTTGAAGTTGCGGTTAGATCAACCGACATATGAGCTTTTCTCATTGCCGAAAGTTTGACTAAGTCTCGGCTTACTCCATCGTATGTGGCTGCGGATCATCCCCAATTGCTCCACGATATTTTTAACGGTGAGAGGGTTTCAGACAGGTTTTTTGTAGATCTGTTATGTTAGGTATTCTTTTGGCTCGAAGGTATTTGTAATTATTTAGAACCTAGAAGGGGATTTTTTTATCCCTTGTAATGTACGCTCTCTTATATCCCAAAGTTCGTTCAATATATATTAAAGAAGACCAAAGACAAGAAGAGAAAGATGATCCAATTTCTTGGTGTTTCATGAATAGGTTTATAAATAAATCATCTTTCTCTCCTGGTTTTTGGTCATCTTTTTTTGGTTGTGAAGGTAAACCAGAACTGAACATCTCCCACACTGTTTTGAGGTCTTTGGATCTCGGCTCTCGAAACATTACACCATTTTAAATGTTCTCTAGATCAGTATGTTACTCTGCAATATTATAAGCAAAGTATTAGCAAGAAAAGCAGTAAAAGGTCGAAAGAAAACAATAGAGAAGGTAATGTTTATGTATTTTCATTTACTAATTTTTTAATATTTTTATAGAGATGATAAAATAAATTGAGAAAATTACAATAAAGTAATGTTGATGGATTTAGGATAGTTTATAGATAGATCACATTCTGTAATGCGCTTGTATCTACTAATTAAGATACAACTAATAAACAAGCATATCAAGAAATACCAGTTTAGGCCCTATCCTTTTAAACAGACTCGGATTACTAGGTTCCTTGTAAGCAAGCAACAAGTAACTGAAGATGTTAGATCATGTGAGCTAAGCCATGATGCATGTGAGATTGAAGATGATATAGCTGGATCAGAAAATACATCAGACGATGTAACATGAAGCGTGAATAATGGTGTGGCTTAGGTGTTTAACTATACACAAAACATGAGATTCATATGTCGTGTAAATCAAGCTGAAGAATAAGTTACAAAGATATCTCATAAATCTGCAGATATACGATTGAGGGGGAGTTTGCAGATCATCAAGTTATAAGAAACAAGATGTTCATGTGGAACATTGGTTGTGTGCTTGAGTTCTAAAACTCAGTCACAAAGGGGGAGATTGTTAGTGTAATTGTGACTGGTTTGAGAAGCTTGTGGAATGGAAAGTGACACAGCACGTGAGCACAAAGGAAGATGACCAGAAGAAAAAAGGAAACAAAGAATAAAAGGAATAAGAAGCTAAAGAAGAAACTTTTCTTCTAAAGGAAAAGGAAAAGTTTCGTTTTATAGTTTTGGCGTTTGGTTATAAATACCAAGAGGTGGTGTCATGAAAATACACGCGCCTAGGGTATTGTCGAGAGATGCACACGAGTGTGTGTGGCGTCGTCCCACCATATTAGATTTGTAGATCTATTGGTGGTTTTTAGTCTATGGATTCTGCAGCCGTTGAGAAGACGGTGATGCACCGGTGCTGTCGGGTAGTAGTCAAGCCATGCGTGGTTTGATACTGTTTTCATAGTTGGTCCATCTAGAAAAGAATGGTAGGCATTGTAGTGTTGGATACCATACAATTGCAATCTTGTTCTAGTGGATTTGTTCTGGACTAGGTCCCGGGGATGTAGGGAAACTGAACCTCGTTAAAAAACTCTATGTGTACTTAACTTTATGCATGCACATAATCTTATCACTCGAACGTATAGATCTAGCCGCAAATATGTTTTTTCAATTGGTAGCAGAGNTGAAGAATGGTGTGGCTTAGGTGTTTAACTATACACAGAACATGAGATTCATATGTCGTGTAAATCAAGCTGAAGAATAAGTTACAAAGATATCTCATAAATCTGCAGATATACGATTGAGGGGGAGTTTGCAGATCATCAAGTTATAAGAAACAAGATGTTCATGTGGAACATTGGTTGTGTGCTTGAGTTCTAAAACTCAGTCACAAATGGGGAGATTGTTAGTGTAATTGTGACTGGTTTGAGAAGCTTGTGGAATGTAAAGTGACACAGCACGTGAGCACAAAGGAAGATGACCAGAAGAAAAAAGGAAACAAAGAATAAAAGGAATAAGAAGCTAAAGAAGAAACTTTTCTTCTAAAGGAAAAGGAAAAGTTTCGTTTTATAGTTTTGGCGTTTGGTTATAAATACCAAGAGGTGGTGTCATGAAAATACACGCGCCTAGGGTATTGTCGAGAGATGCACACTAGTGTGTGTGGCGTCGTCCCACCATATTAGATTTGTAGATCTATTGGTGGTTTTTAGTCTATGGATTCTGCAGCCGTTGAGAAGACGGTGATGTACCGGTGCTGTCGGGTAGTATTCAAGCCATGCGTGGTTTGATACTGTTTTCATAGTTGGTCCATCTAGAAAAGAATGGTAGGCATTGTAGTGTTGGATATCATACAATTGCAATCTTGTTCTAGTGGATTTGTTCTGGACTAGGTCCCGGGGATGTAGGGAAACTGAACCTCGTTAAAAAACTCTATGTGTACTTAACTTTATGCATGCACATAATCTTATCACTCGAACGTATAGATCTAGCCGCAAATATGTTTTTTCAATTGGTAGCAGAGCGGGACTCGATAGAGATTTATTCTTGTTTCGGGTATGATTCTGGATTTGTGGCTAGCAGATAAAATCTTAAGCGGATGAGAAAGTCAAGTTGCTTATCAGCGTAGAAGAAAAGTTTAATTTGAGATTTGTAGAGAGAAGACAGTACATGGTTTTTGTGATGGTAAATATAATTGAAATCGATTTGGGGATCGAAAGTAGAGAAATATTTGAAACAAGTTATGGAGGATATATTAAAAAAAAGGATGAAGACATGGAGAGGAACTCCAGGGATTTAGGGTTTCTCGGCGAGGCTTTGGAAACGGTTCAAGTTATCGATGAAGATCTTACTGAGAATTGTGTGTGATTGTTTCTGGTTTGTTTTTTTTTTTCGCCGCCGTAAAACGAAAAGATGTCATCGGGGAAGAACAAGCATGTGTATTGGGCCAACTAAAGCGTAAAGTGGAGTTGGCATTATGGGCTTTAGTCAATTGGTTCTGTTAGGGCCCAATAAAACTAAATAATGATATCTCAAAGCTCGTGGGATTTATGACTAATTGTTGTTTCTCGTTTACGGAGGTTCGGTATTCAAAAGAAAGATCTTCACGATGAAGAGTTTCATCGGTAACAATGATTTCAGTTTTTTGGTTTATGCAAAATCGATATAGCTGGTGGAAGCATGTCTGGTGGTGGAGAAATTTATCGCTCCAGAAATTAAAATCATGGGAGCGAGATGAATAATCTGAACCGGTTTCTTAAGATTGTGGCAATTCAAGACCGAGTCTTTGATGGCGACTGTTCTTGCATCAGGTACAACCCTTGTTCGGGAACGCGCTAGGCGTTAGTCGGGCGCTCGGTCCGGGCCTAGCGACTTTTACAAAAATCAGAAATAAATCGGAGAGTAATTTTTTTATATAATTTAATATTTTATTAAATATTTTTATATACAATACATCAAAACTACAAATTCATAACATAGATTTTTTATTTATAGATATATAAACGAAATGTGTGTTATAAGAATGGTTCGTTTGATATTAAAAAAAAAAGATATTCATATACATGAGCCAAATTGATTCAATCGTTAAAACATATTAACATAAAAAAGTAGTTCGTTACAATTCATAACCACTACCATCTCAAATTTAATGTATTGTCTAAATTTGAATCAATCAGATTATTCAGATTTTAATTAGAAGAGTAAAGTGAAAAGGTAAAACATCCCACATCGAAACATGGAGAAAATGATCAACGCAAATTGCAACTATAAATAGAGCACGCTCTTTCACGTAATTGAAACTGAACGGGCTTCCATAAAGCCAAGGTCCACATATCGCTGTGGGTCCAAACATAGTAAAATAATTAAATTAATCGGTAATAAATGGGGTTTTAATCCGATTTAAAGCGCCTAATGTGACTAAGCGGCCAATAATTCGGTTGCCGATTAGTTTTTCCGATTTGTCCAAAATCGCGACGGTTGGCATCTGATGAGCGATTTTGTGACCGCAAACGCGGCTAGGCGACCGCCTTTTAGAACAAGGGGTACAACTAATAAGTTTGATTTATTTTAAGATTCTGGAAGAAAATTGGAGAGAAGTGTGAATCTTGAACAAGAATGAAAGAATTTGTCCGAAGGGGATGACGATGGTGGCAGATAAATCGCTGGAAGGAGCAAGAATTTGGATCAGAAAAGCTTTGCTTCGGACATCGAGAGGTGTGTTCGTCAATCAGTTTGCTTCGCTGATGTCTGAGTCATTACCAGAGGAGGAAGAAGTTCAATTGTCCATGGTTGCGATCAAGAGCACGCCTAAAATTGCACGGATTCCTGTGAGATTTCATTCCTCTCGATTTGGTCTATATCGGAAAGGAAAGCCGCGATTCTCTCATTGCCATTAATGAGCGATAAAAAGAAGAGTTATGTTTGAGAAGAGATAAAAATAAAAAAATGGATTAGCTCAAACAGCTTCAACTCGGGATTACTCATTGTTGTTGTTGGTGAAGCTTGATCTTGGTTGCCATGAAGATTAGATTGTCGTATGTGATTCCGTGAAGCGTTATTCTTAGTTGTCTTTGGATCTATGGAGCTTTGACTATTTGATATCTATGGTATTTGTGGTTCGGTATTTCATCATTATGGGAATCTTTTGCAAGGGACGATGTGCTGAATTTTGGCATTTGAGATTGATTTTGATTTCTACGGAGCTTCTGGAGATGATGTGCTTCTTTTGATCACTTGGAGAAGATAAGGTGGTTTATCAATTGCATCATGCTGGTTTGCTATTGTCCGTTGGTTTATAAGGTAAAACTTCTAGATTTTGGGTACTAGGAAGCGTCTGAGGAGACTAATTCTCTATGTTACAGTCATTAGCTGCAAAGGTTTGGGGTTTCAGTTTGGAGAAGAATGTAATTTCAGATCATTGAACGGTCGTGAGAAGTCGCAGAGGGTAATTGAATCAGGTTCAATGAAACTGTTCAAGCGTAATCGGTAACAACACATGTGACAGCGTCAACAACAGAGGCTAGAACACATGATTTGAAGATGCTCATTTGGTGTAAGTTTTTAACTTAGTTATTCACTCAAGAAGGGGGAGAAAGCATTTGATCGAAAGCTTGTTGCGGAATATGTTGCTTGAGTATCAAACTAAGCTAAAAAGGGGGAGAATGAAGATGTTAGATCATGTGAGCTAAGCCATGATGCATGTGAGATTGAAGATGATATAGCTGGATCAGAAAATACATCAGACGATGTAACATTAAGCGTGAAGAATGGTGTGGCTTAGGTGTTTAACTATACACAGAACATGAGATTCATATGTCGTGTAAATCAAGCTGAAGAATAAGTTACAAAGATATCTCATAAATCTGCAGATATACGATTGAGGGGGAGTTTGCAGATCATCAAGTTATAAGAAACAAGATGTTCATGTGGAACATTGGTTGTGTGCTTGAGTTCTAAAACTCAGTCACAAAGGGGGAGATTGTTAGTGTAATTGTGACTGGTTTGAGAAGCTTGTGGAATGGAAAGTGACACAGCACGTGAGCACAAAGGAAGATGACCAGAAGAAAAAAGGAAACAAAGAATAAAAGGAATAAGAAGCTAAAGAAGAAACTTTTCTTCTAAAGGAAAAGGAAAAGTTTCGTTTTATAGTTTTGGCGTTTGGTTATAAATACCAAGAGGTGGTGTCATGAAAATACACGCGCCTAGGGTATTGTCGAGAGATGCACACGAGTGTGTGTGGCGTCGTCCCACCATATTAGATTTGTAGATCTATTGGTGGTTTTTAGTCTATGGATTCTGCAGCCGTTGAGAAGACGGTGATGCACCGGTGCTGTCGGGTAGTAGTCAAGCCATGCGTGGTTTGATACTGTTTTCATAGTTGGTCCATCTAGAAAAGAATGGTAGGCATTGTAGTGTTGGATACCATACAATTGCAATCTTGTTCTAGTGGATTTGTTCTGGACTAGGTCCCGGGGATGTAGGGAAACTGAACCTCGTTAAAAAACTCTATGTGTACTTAACTTTATGCATGCACATAATCTTATCACTCGAACGTATAGATCTAGCCGCAAATATGTTTTTTTCAGTAATCTAAACTATCTAACACTTTGAAGCAAATCCAGTTTTTAGGTCATAGCTTATATTTAGATTCAATTCGAGATGAGAGTGAACAAGGAAACAAACAAGATCTAGCAAGCAATCTCTTAAGATTTAGATACATATACACACAACATAGAACACTAGATAAATCAGATAGCTATTATTAACCCTAGACTAGATAAGAATAGAGAAAAACGATCGATTTATGATGAGGGGGCACGGATTCCTCACCTTTACCTAATCGGAGATCGACGAGGGGGAAAGG
Organism: Alliaria petiolata; assembly: GCA_020283515.1. Taxonomy (NCBI): domain Eukaryota; kingdom Viridiplantae; phylum Streptophyta; class Magnoliopsida; order Brassicales; family Brassicaceae; genus Alliaria; species Alliaria petiolata. The sequence goes on along the minus strand of JAHZTW010000001.1, from coordinate 484,875,420 downwards.
GTTTGGAAGAGATGATATGATCATGGATTCATAAGTTGCGATCTCTTTAAAAACCGAAGTCGATTGAATTCTAGGTTTTTAGTTCGGTTCAAAATCGAGTTTCTGGTTTTTGTTGATTGTTGAATCGTCGTTTAGGTGATCACGAGAACTAGTTTACTGCGACTTTTCTCTGTTTCTATTTTGCAGATACAATGGTTGAAACATAAGGTGAAGAGGCTAGTAACCCAAATAACAAGCTTCTGCTTGAGACGTTGGAGAAACTTCTCAACACTAGATTTGACGCTTTTCGAGAAGAGATTCAGACTACTCAAGAACAGAACCAACCACGCGTGAGAAGAGAAGCTGAAAGAAATCCAAAACAACATCAGACGCGTGCTAGAGGAAGAACTGAGGAAGATCAGGATTTGATTGACCCTTCTAGCCATGATTGAACTGATCAGTATTATTCTCATAGGAGTGGATCGTCTAGAGTCAGTCAGAGAAGGCATAGACATCACAGAGAAGGCAGAGAGGGCATGGATCGTTTACAAGAAAACCTCGGAGGGTTCAAAGCTAGGATTCCAGCGTTTCACGGAAAGAATGATCCTGCTGCTTATCTGGATTGGGAGAAGAAAATCGAATTGGCCTTTAACTTGTAACACTATACTGAAGTTAATAGAGTCAAGGTAGGTTCTACTGAGTTCTATGACTATGCCCTTAGTTGGTGAATTCAAGTTGTAACTACAAGGAGAAGAAACAGAGAGTATCCAGTTGAGACTTGGACATAAATGAAGAGACTAATGAGAAAAAGGTTTTTGCCGAGTCATTACAACAGGGAACTACATCAGCAACTCAGAAGTCTAGGTCAAGGCAGTCGTTCTGTGGAGGACTACTACAAGAGATGGAGATCTTAATGTTAAGGGCTGATATAGAAGAAGATCGTGAAGCTACTATGTCACGATTCCTTGGTGATTTAAATAGAGATATTCAGGACCGTCTGGAAACTCAACACTACGTGGAGTTAGAGGAAATGCTGCACAAGGCTATACTGTTTGAACAACAACTCAAAAGAAGGTTACTTCTTGCAATACTCAAGGAGCTGGATCTACTTACAATCGACCAGGTTATTCCAGGATTACAAAGGCCAGTATCAGAAGGAGAGTAAACCATGTGTAGCTACAAAGAGTACTATTACATCATATGTGGATCAAAAAGGAAAGGCAAAGGAAGGAATAACAAGAAGCAGAGATGTTAGTTGTTCAAATGACATGGAAAGGGGCATTATGCGAGTGAATGCTCCAATAAAAGGGTTATGATTCTCTTAGAGAATGGGGAAGTAGAATCTGAAGAAGAAAGTCAAGAGCTATCTACGGATGAACAAGAGACTTGTTGGTAGCAAGGAGGTCTTTAAGCATTCAAACCAAGACTCAAGAGCAAGAGAAAAGAGAGAATCTGTCTCACACCAGATGCAACATTCAAGGGAAAGTTTGTAGTCTTATAATTGATGGAGGCAGCTGTACCAACGTCGCTAGTAACACTATGGTTAAGAAGCTTGGATTGAAGACCATGAAGCATCCATCACCGTATAAGCTGTAATGGCTCAATAACAGTGGGGGAGTGTTACCAATCAAGTAGTGGTTCCTATTTCCATTGGCAAGAATGAAGATGAGATACTCTGCGATGTTTTACCTATGGAAGCTAGTCATATCCTTTTAGGAAGGCCGTGGCAATCAGACAGAAAAGTGATCCATGATGAGTTCTCAAACCGCCATTCCTTTGAATATAAAGGAAAGAAGACTACATGGGTTCCAATGACACCCCAGGAAGTGTATCTTGATCAAAAGAAAGAGTCAAAGCCGCCAAAGCATTCGAACTTTTTTGCTAAAGCTAGTGAGGTTAAGACAGATCTTTACTCTAATCAATATATGCTTTTATTTGTTTTTAAAGAAACACTTACCAGCATGACTAACCTTACACCGGTGCTGCCGAGTGAGATGACTACTCTTTTGCAAGATTATAGTGATGTTTTTCCAGATGAAACTCCAAAAGAGTTACCACATGTTAGAGGGATTGAGCACCAAATAGATTTTGTTCCTGGATCAGCACTCCCCAATAGACCTACGTATAGAACCAATCCGGTGGAAACAAAGGAGTTACAACAGCAAATCAATGAGCTTATGGAGAAAGGACACATCCGTGAAAGCATGAGCCCATGTTCTGTTTCTGTGTTACTAGTTCCAAAGGAGGATGGGAGCTGGCGCATGTGTGTAGACTGCCGAGCTATAAACAATATCACTGTGAAGTATCGACACCCTATCCGTAGGCTAGATGACATGTTAGATGAATTGCATGGCTCTAGTATAGTCTCTAAGGTTGATCTTAAAGTGGATATCATCAGATTAGGATGAAAGAAGGAGATGAATGGAAAACTACATTCAAGACTAAACATGGTCTATATGAGTGGTTAGTTATGCCATTCGGATTAACCAATGCTCCTAGCACTTTTGTGAGCCTGATGAATCATGTTCTTAGAGCTTATATAGGAGAATTTGTAGTAGTTTACTTCGATGATATTCTCATTTACAGTAAGAACCTTCATGAGCATGTTAAGCATATAGAATTAGTCTTAAATGTGCTTAGGAAAGAAATGCTTTATGCAAACTTTAAGAAATGTACTTTTTGTACAGATGACTTCAGCACTATAGCAGCTCCATTGACCGAGATCATCAAGAAAGATGTGGGGTTTAGGTGGGAGAAAGCTCAAGAGGACGCATTTCAATGCCTAAAAGAGAAGCTTATTCATGCTCCAGTTTTAATTCTTCCTGATTTTATTAAAACCTTTGAGATTGAATGCGATGCTTCTTGTGTAGGTATTGGAGCTGTATTAATTCAAAACAAGAAGCACATTGCCTATTGCAGTGAAAAGTTGGGAGGAGCCACGCTCAACTATCCAACCTATGACAAGGAACTATATGCGTTAGTGCGAGCTTTACAAACTTGGCAACATTACTTATGACCTAAGGAGTTCGTCATACATACCGATCATGAGTCTCTCAAACACTTAAAGGGTCAGCAAAAGCTTAACAAGATACACGACAGGTGGGTTGAGTTCATTAAAACATTCCCATATGTTATCAAGTACAAGAAAGGTAAAGATAATGTAGTTTCCGATTGATTATCTCGATGGTACACCCTTCTATCTACTCTTGAAGTTAAACTTTTGGGGTTTGAGCAGATCAAAGAACTCTATTCAAGTGATCCTGATTTTCAAGAGATTTATAAAGCTTGTGAGAAGTTTGCCTCAGGGCATTACTATAGACAAGACGGGTTTCTCTTCTATGAGAACCGTCTGTGTGTTCCTAACTGCTCTCTTTGAGATTTATTTGTCACGGAAGCACATGGAGGAGATTTAATGGGACACTTTGGCATTGCTAAGACTCTGGAAGTGATTGATATATCATGGTTTTTACCCATTTTTGGACCATGATATAAGTGTTTTATAGAGTCTTTTGTTATTTTTAGAGTCCTATTATAGTCTTTACAGGATGGAGAGCATTTGGAGCTTAATAGGAGTTTTTGGAACTTATTGGAGTGTTCTGGAGAAGTAGCCGAAGTGATGAAGTCAGAGCTGAATTACACGCAAGGTGTCGATCGACACCATCACTTTGTGTCGATCGACACCAATGAAGCCGACCAAAGCTTACGGATTTCCATCAGAAAAAGGAAATTGTCCCAGGTTTGAAGAAATTACAAGACTGCCCCTGACGAAAATCTTCCTCTATAAATAGTTTTCAGGCATTGTTTAGCCATTCACCTTATCATTATTTTCTGTTTTTGAAACTTAGAGAGAGATTGATCCTTAGCTTTTGGGGAGACAATTCTAACTCATCTGAGCCAGTCGAACCCATGTATCACTCTATTCTAATTCTATGCAATTTATTTCAATCATGATTTGTGTTTTCATCTTTATGTCTGAGTAGTTTGCTAGTTAGGTTAGGGTGATTTAGGGTTGATGATGAGTTTGTAGAATCATTAGACTTTTAGGGAAATCAATAGGATCTTCACCTTGATTTGTGCTTAACTTGATTTCTGAAATTGATCACTTAGAAATCAAACCTTAGGTTATTTAATAGATGCGAGAGCATTATTAGTAACTTGAACTAATCATAGGTGAGCAAAATATCAATTCGCAAAGAGATTTGGTTTAGATATTTTGTGAACAAATCGAACTTGTTCTTACTGCTTGCCGTAATTGTTTGAATTTAAAAGAGATTTGGAATTCTGGAATTTAGGCATAGATAAATTCTGCAACGAGAGTTGATTGGTTTTAACTTAGAGTTTCTAGTTCTAGACGGCTTTTAAATAATCCCTAATAAGAATAATTTCTGCATTCTCGGATTCAACCTGATAATTATCCTAGCCTAGCGCCTTAGTCTCCTGAACTTTAATCCACATTAATCTCATTTACTTATTCGTTTAGATTGCTTAGTTTACTTTATTTCGAATTTGATCTAGCATAATCTGATCTTAGAAACCTTAGTGTAGCATCTACTTCCATTGGGATTCGATAACCCCTTATACTTCAACTGCATTGCTGTGCACTTGCAGTGTTGTTTTTTTGGGTAAAATCTGAGCCCAATCAGTGATGAAAGATCATTTCCATTGGCCACATATGAAACGAGATGTTGAAAGAATATGTGGCAGGTGTTCTGTTTGTAAGCAAGCCAAATCAAAGTTCAACCCAACAGTTTGTATACTCCTCTTCCTATTCCTACTCACCCTTGGAATGACATCTCTATAGATTTTGTTATGGGTTTGCCATGAAAGGATTCAATATTTGTTGTGGTTGATAGATTTTCTAAGATGGCTCATTTTATTGCTTGCAACAAGACTGATGATGCTTTGAATGTAGCCAACCTGTTCTTTAGAGAAATAGTTCATTTGCATGGGATGCCTAAGACTATAGTTTCAGATAGAGACTAAATTTCTTAGTTACTTTTGGAAGACTCTTTGGTCTAAACTAGGAACTAAACTGTTGTTTTCTACAACTTGTCATCCGCAAACTGATGGTCAAACCGAAGTAGTTAATATAACTCTAGGTACTCTCTTGTGTGCCTTGATTATGAAAAATCTGAAGAGTTTGGAAGAATGCTTGCCTCATATTGAATTTGCTTACAATCATGCTGTGCATTCTGCTTCCAATTTTCAAATTGTTTTTGGGTTTAATTTAATGTCTCTTTTGGATTTAATGCCTCTGCCTATGAGTGAAAGGTTTAGCATTGATGGTAAAAAGAAAGCCGAGCTAGTATAACAGATTCATGAGAACGCCTGAAGAAACTTAGAAGAAAATACCAAACTCTATGCTAAACAAGCCAACAAAGGAAGACGCCACGTGATTTTTCAGGAAGGAGATCAAGTTTGGATCCATTTGAGGAAAGAACGGTTCCCAAACGAAAGAAAATCCAAGCTAATGCCAATAATAGATGGAGCATTCAAGATTGTCAAATGCATCAGTGACAATGCCTATCAGCTGGATTTGCAAGGCAAGTACAACGTTAGTTCCAGTTTCAATATCTCTGATCTTGTGCCATTTATTGCAGATGAAGCAGATTTGAGGTCAAATCCTTTTCAAGACCGAGGAGATGATATGATCATGGAAATCAATAGGAACGAGGAGTTTGTAGCCGAGGTCCAGGAGCATATAGCCGAGGACAAGAAGAATGAAGCCGAGGTCAAAGAACATGAATCCAAGGCTAAGAAGCATGTTGCCGAGGTGAAGGAACTTGTAGCTGAGGAAGCTCTAGTCATGCCAAGAGGACCTATGACTCGTGATAAGGCTAAAACATCCAAAGACAGTGTGCATTCTCTACTTAACCGTATTGAGAATCAAGATGGAGAAACAGAAGCTTATCAAACCTCTCTGGTTTTGATTCAAGCCTACGATCAGCAAATGGGTTTGTGAATCACTTATACTCTTTTTCCCTCCTCTTTGATTTTGTCTCAATGAGTTTTCCAAAGAGAGGTTTAATAAGGTAAGCGTTTCACAATGTAATGGCCCATTCTGCTTGATAAAATCCGAAGCCCAAAGAAGAAGAGAGACGCGCCTTTGTTGAAGTTCAAAGATCATTTTCAAACTAGTCTTGATCGTTTAATGTTGTTGTAGTTCGAGGGAGCCTTTGGTGTTTGTACCAAGACTCATCTCTCTTTATAAGTTCTTCTTTGTTCCCTTAACAATCTATCTAATCTTTTTTCAAACTCTCTTTTAAAGTTAGATCATGGTAAATCAGAGGCTCTTTCATAACCTTTGTGTGACCATACAATCCACGGTGAATCTAAGGCCATTCCGCAACCTTGGTGTGACTAATCGATCCATATTCGCATCCTCCATTCATTTGAAGTTCATCGATTCATCCGTCCATCCATAAATCATTTCAATCCATACCATACTTGCTTTCAAAGTGGCGATCTATAAGTAGGATCATATTAAGAGAGGGCTTCTGCTACTGCAACAGAGGTTGCCAGTCTCTTTTGCGAAAGAGGCTCCGTTCCGAATAGGCGAGCCACAACCCGATTAATTCTTTCAGGCGTTGAAGGTCTTTGAGAAGGGGGGAGGCATGATGGGAGGGGAAAAGACATGGTTTTGGATGAAGGCGGCCGAAGAAGGAGAGGAGGCTCGCGAAGGCGAAAAGGAGGAAGAAGAAGACATCTTGGCAGCTCAGAGAGGTGACGACACGATAGAGAAAAAAAAGAGATTTAAGATTTTGTGATTTATATCAAAAGAGACTTCGAAAAAGGAAAAGAGATAAACACATAAAAGAAAATATTTAAGATTATGGAATAAGAGATTTATTTTCTTATCGAAAAAAGTGATAATAACAAGCAAACAAAAAAAGGCATTTAGGAAAAATATAAAACCGAAAAAAAAAAATGTTGGATTTTACCAAAACCGGGAAGAGAATAAAAAGAAACCAAACCGAAATTAAAGATTTGGATGGTTACACATATAAAACAATATTATCTTAGTTATTTCTATTTTATCTATATATATTTCTATCATATCGAGAAAAATATGGAATAAGAGATTTATTTTCTTATCGAAAAAGAAGAGATAATAAGAAGTAAAAAAAGAAAAAAAGCATTTAAAAAAATTGAAACCCAAAGATAAAAAGATATTATTGATTTTACCGATCTCGGAAGAAACCAAACCGGAACCGGAATCAAAAATCCGGAGCTTTAGAGTTAGAAAACAATATTATTTTAGTTATATATATATATATATATATATATATATTTCTCTCTTATCGAGAAGAATATGGAATACGATATTGTTGGGAACGGTTTTCACCCCCGAGATCAACTCCGAAAAAGGCTAAGTATAGAAATGGGTCTAGTCAAACCCAACGAATTCTGATGGGCCAAGAAGAGACCTGACGAGCCGGTGGAAAATGCATGGACGAGCTGGAGGAAAACGCCTAGGCGAGCCAAAGGAAAACGCCTAGGTGAGCTGGAAGAAAACGCCCATGTGAGCTGGAGAAAAATGCCTCAACGAGCCGGAGGAAAACGCCTCGGCGAGCCGGCGAAAAATGCCTAGGCAAGCCGGAGGAAAATGCCTAGGCGAGCTAGTGGGAAACGCCTAAGCGAGCTGGAGGAAAATGCCTCGGCGAACCAAGAGAAAACTCGCGACTATCCGAACCGACCCGAACCAGGCCGAGACAAGCCAAATCGAGCCGCGACGAGTTGGTTCTCCAATGGGCCGAGACGGCGAGTTGGTTTTCCTGTGGACTAAGACAACAACAGAAGAAGCCAAGCCCAAGACGAAGCATTGCACATGTGGGCCGAGCCATAAGCCAATGGAGAGATCTGAGGCATAACTCGCCCTAGAAGAACAAGTCTTGCGGAAGGGGACGCCGTCAAAGATAAATGGAAGTAAATCTATAAAATATTTTTTCCGAGATTCTCGTTTATGCGGTTGAAAGAACTTGTATAAATAGTCGTATAATTTGATAGAATCGGATCATTACATATACAAAATAATTTTATTTTAATTATATTATATATATATATATATATATATATATTTCTATCTTACAAAGAAGAATATAGAATAAAATATTTTTTTTTATTGGAAAAAGAAGAGATAATAACAAGTAAAAAGGAAAAATATTTAGAAAAATAAAAAATCCAAGTGAAAAAAGAATTTTTAGATTTTATCAAAACCGGGAAGAGAATAAAAAGAAACCAAACCGGAATCGAACATCTGGAGCGTTACAAATATAAAAAAAAATATTATATATATATATATATATATCTTATATATTTATATATCTATATCTTATCTATATATGTCCGCTTTGCTTGTAACTCGTAAGAAAATACGATGGCTTAAAAAAAAATAGTTAAAATTCTATGGGCCGGTTATTGGGCCTTTTACTGTAGACCCAACTGTGAGAAATGTCCATCTACTAAGCTAAATGATCTGACATATGGCTGGGCATTCGGGTAACCAGATCGAGTTCGGTCCAGGTTTCGGATATTTCAGTACTACGACATTTGGTACCGATCGAGTATTAGAAAGTTTTGGATTCGATTCAGTTCGGTATTCTCTAGGCTCGGATCGGTTCGGATATAATTTTTAGATCCGAATTTTTGTGAGTTCGGTTCGGGTTCGATTACTTTTATTTGAAACTATTTGAAAAGTAACCAAACTAAACATTCAAGTTCCAACTTCATATTGTTCTAATTTCAACCTTGTCGAGAACTTAAAACCAAACGAAATGAAATAAGTAGAAAGAACAAAAAACCAAAGTAAAAACATTCCATTACATAAAACCAAACCAAAACGAGTTCAAAGAACTAGAAACATCTTGCAAAGTAGAAGCATGAGTATTCAAATTACATGTAAACCAAAGTACAAAGGCATAAGTCAAGTACAAGTACTACAACTACAAGTTTCTTGATATACTACATATTTTACTACTTTTTAATAGTATTTTCTTATGCTTTTAATAAAGAGATGGTTGGTATTTTGTTATAAACCAAAGTTTTCAATCTTTTGTTATAAATGTTTGTCAGGTAATTTGGAGTATTTGAGCAAAAAAGAGACATTTTCTGACATTTTTGAGATTGGAAAGATTCTGAGCATCGGAAGTTTGATGTTATATGGAGGACTTTACACCATCAAATCATCACCAAATTTGGACACAAGATAGCCATGGATATTGGCTTTCATCTCCCATTTGTTTGAAGTCAATCAAGACAGTGGATCAAAATTTATGCTTTTAAAATACTAAAAACTAGTGCGTCTGGTGATGAAATAGAGCAAGCAGAGAAATTTGGTCATGAATCGACCTGATTGGGTCGAACGGTAGATCGATTCAACTTGACCAAAGGCCTTGGGAATGTCTGAATCGACCAGCCAATCGACCCACCTCGATTTGGTTGATCTATAAGTGATGCCAATCGAACCACCTTGGATTTAGTTTGATCGATCAGTGAAGGCAATCGATCACCACTCTTGGTTCGATCGATCGGTGAAGCCAATCGATCGATGGTCCGGAGAAAATGGAAAGTTTCTATTTCTTGAGAGATTTCGTCATTAACCACACATATTCACACTAGTCGACCCCTGGAGCTATATAAACACCAAAGACCCACATAAATATCATCACCATCTAGAGGAGCCACAAGTCAAAGTTATTTAGTTTTTCATAGTTTTTGGTTTGAGATTTTGCTACTATGTGGTTTGGGATATGATTTTATCCCTTTTTCATCACCAAGATTTGTTTTTAAACCCTATTCTCTTCATTCATCAATAATAATATGTTTATCTATATTGTTGTTGATGCTTGTTTGATGGATATAAGTGAGTAGTCATTTGTTGGGATTATGGGTCTCTAAAGGGGAATCATTATAGTTTGGTAGATATGTTTAGGATTCTCTGTCTTTCCAGCCAATCTTGCATATTGCTATTGTGATCATCTAGTAATAGATGTTAGGAAAATCATGTTTGCACACTACTTGATGATTATCCAGAAGAGTAATTGATAGGATGTATTCTTAGAGCGCTAGCGGTGTCTCTAAGTGGTATTAATGAGATTTGAAGAAACCAATAGAGAAGGTAATATGATACATCAAAAAATTTATATATTCTGTAAAATTTAGAAATATTAATGAATAAGCTCTGATAACAATTTAATTTGATAAAAATGGATATATACATATATTTAAATATATATACAGAATAAATGAAAAAGATAACATCATCCAGATTGCTAGAAAATAATTCGTGTTTACTTAGACCAAGAAAAGTTTTATTCTTAAACATAGTGTCTCTATTGTAATTTTCCTCAAATTTCTCTATCATCTCTATAAAAAAAAAATTAAAAATTAGTAAATGAAAATGTATCAAAATTAACTTTTCTATTGTTTTTAATAATTTTTTACCTCTTTTCTTGCTAATACTTTAATTAATATATTGCAGAGGAACATACTAATCTAGAGAACATTTGGAACGGTGTAATGTCTCGAAAGCCGAGATCCGAGATCCAAAGACCTCAAAACAGCGTGGGAGATGTTCAGTTCTTGTTTACTTGCTTCACAACCAAAAAAAGATGACCAAACACCAGAAGAAAAATTTGATCCAATTTCTTGGTGTTTCATGAATAGGTTTATAGATAGACCATCTTTCTCTTCTGGTCTTAGGTCATCTTTTTTGGTTGAGATCTTTATCAAATTAAATTGTAATGTCTCGAGAGCCGAGATCCAAAGCCTTCAAAATATTGTGGGAGATGTTCGGTTCTGGTTTACTTGCTTCACAACCAAAAAAAAGATGACCAAAGACTAGAAGAGAAAGATGATCCAATTTCTTGGTGTTTCTTGAATAGGTTTATAGATAAAACAATATTATTATAATTATATATATCTTTTTTAAAAATATATTTCTATCTTATAGAGAAGAATATATAATTAGATATTTATTTTATTTTAGAAAACAAAAGATAATAACAAGCAAAAAGGAAAAATAGAAAACACCAAGATAAAAACAAAATTTGGATTTTACCGAAACAAGGAATAGAATAAAAAGGAACCAAAATGGAATCAAGTATCCAGAGAATTATAGATATAAAACAATATTATTTTCATTATATATATTAACTATATATATATATATATCTCTATGTTATCGAGAAGAATATGAAATAGAAGATTTATTATATTAAAGAAAAAGAGATAATAACATGTAAAAAGGAAAAAAAACGTTTAGTAAAAATAGAAAACCCAAAGAGAAATTTTTTTTTTGGATTTTATCGAAACTGGAAAGAGAATAAAAAGAAACCAATCCGGAATCAATGATCCAAACCATTACATATAAAACATTTTTATTTTAATTATATATTTTATCGCGAAGAATATGAAATAAAATATTTATTTTCTTAATAATAACAAGCAAACACGAAACAAACATTTAGCAAAAATAGAAAATCCAAGAAAAAAAAGAATTTTTAGATTTTACCGAAACCGGAAAGAAAATAAAAAAGAATCAAACCGAAATCAAAGATCTAGAGCGTTACAGATATAAAATAATATTATATATATATATTTATCTTATCTATATATTTATATTTCTATCTTACCTATATATGCCCGCTTTGCTTGTAACTCTTAAAAAAAACGATGGCTTCAAACAAAAAATAGTTAAAATTGTAGGGACCGGATTTAGGCCTTTTATAGTAGACCAAACTAAGAGAAGCCTCCATAATATCGGAAAAAGAGAAAATAACCACGCATATTCACCCTAGCCGACCCCTGGAGCTATATAAACACCAAAGACCCGCATATGTTTATCTATGTTGTTTTTGCTGCTTGTTTGATGGATATGAGTGAGTAGTCATTTGTTGGGATTAGGGGTCTTTGAAGGGGAATTATTATAGTTTGGTAGATATGTTTAGGATTCTAGAGTGACACTTACATTCAGTAGAAGTAGATTGACTGTCTTTCCAACCAATATTGCAAATTGCTATTGTGATCATCTAGTAATAGATGTTAGGAAAATCATGCTTGCACAGTACTTGATGATTATCCGGAAGAGTAATTGATAGGTGATATACTCATATATTTCGCATATTTAACTTGCATTTAGAATAGGTTTTTCATGCATACATCATTCATAATAGACTAATTTGCATCATTTGTACCATTTTAAGTCCTAGAACACTTTGCATTAGCTTTTGCATGGTTTCTTGCATATTTGCATCTTTTTCAGGTTGCTTTGAGTACTTGGAGCTGTGATGGATGCTGAGCATTAAGAAGAAGACGGAAGAAGAACCTAGGAGTAGGTGGGAATCAAGAGAAAACTCGGACAAAACCAAAGAAGCCAAGATCGACTGACCGATCGAGCAGAATGACTCGATCTGAAGACAAGATCGACCGTATGATTGACCACACTCACACGATCAAGGTGTGATCGACTAGACAATCGACCAAGATGAGTCGATCCAAAGCAAATCGAGTGGACGATCGACTGACGACCCGAACCAAATACTGTTCGAGTCGGAGATCGACCAAACTGACTCGATCAAAATGTAGATCGACAGGAAGATCGACTGGACTACTCGAACTGACGGAAGTTGACCCAGAAAAGTGTTTATGCTTTAAGTGAAAGTGGTAGACATACTTTCTGTCTCTTGCCCCTTGTCTCTTGCCTCTTGACTCTTACCCCTTGACCCCTCTTTTTAGGCCAAGAGCCATGTTTAAAACTCTATATAAAGAGTGTTTATGTGCTTGTAAAAATCATCCAGTTTTTAATTCAGTTTTCATTCAAGTTATAAATCAAGTCTTATATTCTCTCTTTCAAAGTCTTCTTTAAGTTCTAGTAAGCTTTCCTTTGTTCTTCAAGTGTTCTTGAGTTCTATAGTTCTTCTTATTTAGTTTCTTAAAAACTCTTATTTTTATTATATATAATTCTTATTAAAAGTATTTTATTATCTTCCACAAGTATTTAATAAAAAATCTTTCTTCATCTTAAAAACCGCTTATGTTCATCAGCTCTAAACTTGTGTTTAAGAGAGGTATGAACATGAGTTGTGAGTAATCCACCAAGGTTTGGGGTTGGGATGATTTAAGGGGGTTGAAAACTAGATTTTGGGTGTTTTCTTGTACTTCATTCTAAATCTCTTCTTGGATTTGGGAGTTTTAAGGTCTAGAGATTCTCCTTGGAAATCTCTTTAATCCAGGGATTTCCTTATCCTAACAAGACTTAGGAAATCCCTTAAAACCAAATCCAAGAGACTAGCTCATCCTTTCCCACACATCATGGATGTTTAGGGAGCTAGTTAAACCATTTCTTTTAAGATCCATCCTTAATGTTCTTCACCTTTTCTTTCCACCAAACATCATGGGTTAGGAGGAAAGGGTGAAGAAAGGAATTATACCACACATCATGGATAATTCTATTTTGGTTTCTTAAGGTTTAGAGAATTAACTAAAAAGAATAAAAATTTGTTTTCAAAACCCAAGATCGAATTTTCAACCTTCCTAAGAATGAATCCCAACCTTGAATCTATTTTCTATATTTGAACTTAAAACCATTTTCCTTTAGCTTTGTGTTATTTTTACAAAAAATCCCCTAGATAAGTTTAAATTGGCTTTATGGTTTTTATTTGTAAAATTGTGTTTTTAATATTTTTAGTATTTTACAATTTGCTTAGTGTCTTTCTTTACTGTCTGGTTTGATTTCGTTAGTGGTTTTATTTTTAGAATTAATTTTGTTTAATCTAGCTACTCACCATCAAATCTATTAATAATTCCGGTTTTAGTTTTTGATTTTGTAAAATTGTTTGATCGATTATCTAGTTATTTAAAAGCGTTCTATTAATTGTATAACCCTTCAGTAGGGATTTTAAAATAGTTTTCATATTTGTTTTATAGTTGCAAGTAGTTTTTAGAGAATTTCTCCCCATTTAACTCGAATCTGCTTAGCTTTATTTCAAGCTCTTGTATTCTTAATATCTTCCACACCCTTGTTTGGATTGATGACCTGAAGTATTACAATGACATAGACAAGCTTTAGGTTTTGTTTAACCTGCTAAAAAGCTAGTTATCAAATGGCGCCGTTGCCGGACTTGGGTTTTAAGTGAACTTATTAGGATTTGGAGATTTGTGAAGACTAAGTTTTTCCTTTACTACTTTGGTTCCTAACATTCTCTACTATTGTCCTTGTCTTTTCAGGTACATGAACTTAAGGTCTAGAGGAAACAACAACTTACTCACACCAATAGACAACATCCACCAACTAGGAAACGCAAGACAAAGGAGAGAGAGATTACTTCTTGATATAGATGAGTACCATCAAGAAGTGATGGCTGTCCACAACCAGGAAGAGGATCAACCTCAACATGCTGCTGGCAGAGCCATTGAACAACATTATCACCAACAAAGGCCCCCACGAATCATTGGAGCCGGTGATGCACCAAACACGCACACCAATCGCTTTGGCATCACGCCCCCACCAGTTCAAAACAACTACTTTGAGATCAAGCCTGGCTACGTCTCTATGGTACAAAACAACAAATTCCATGGCCTGGCTATGGAAGACCCATTGGAACATTTGGATAACTTCGACCAAGTGTGCTGCATGATCAAAATGAATGGCGTATAAGAGGATGCATTTAAACTACGCCTATTTCCCTTCTCTCTTGGGGAAAAGGCAAGGCATTGGGAGAAAACATTACCACAAGGCACCATAACGTCCTGGGAGGAGTGCAAGAAAGCCTTTTTCTCAAAATTCTTCTCAAGTACTAGAACCGCTCGGCTTAGAAGCGAGATAAGTGGCTTCACTCAAAGACACAATGAGAGCTTTAGTGAAGCAATGGAGCGCTTCAAGGACTACACCATCCAGTGTCCACACCACGGCTTCTCTGAAGAGACTCACTTGAGCACTATATACCGTGGAGCTTTGCCCAAAATTCGAATGCTACTAGACACGGCAAGCCGCGGGAACTTTCTCGGTCAAGATGTTCACGACGGAATGGAGCTCATTGACAACCTCGCTTTGAGTGATGGGAATTACTCAGAGGACTATGACAGGGCACCAAGAGGACAAGAACTGGAGGCACAAAAAAAGGAGTTGAAATCACTCCATGAAAAAATCAACAAGATGATACTTACCAACACCAAACATGTCCACTTCGTGGATGAAGCCGCGGACTTGTCTAAAAGAAGAAGTGAGGAGGAGTTTGAGGAAGCAAATTGGGTTGGAGGCCAAGACTATCTAAAGCCACAAGGTTATGCAGCAAGGTATCAAGGCAACAACAACAACAACTTGTCTTACAGAAGCACAAATGTGGACAATCCAAAGGACCAAGTATACCCTCCACAACAAGCAAATCAAGGCAAACCGTTTGTACCATACAACAAAGGTGGGTTCCAACAAAACGGGGGATATCAAGACCAAAGAAAAGGGGCCTACCAAGGACACCAACAGCAAGGAAACAAACCGTACCCTCCTGGTTTCGTGCCACAGCAACAACAACATCAACCACCACATCATGATCCAACACAAGCGATGTTGCAACAACTTATCCAAGGCCAAGCCGCGACAAATAAAAATATTGCGGACATGAACAACCGGTTAGATTCCTCTCTTACTGAAGTCTCTACACAGATAAGCAGCATCAACAACAAGATTCGCCAGTTGGAGAAAGGAAAAGGAAGTACGAGCAACCAAGCTACACTACCCGGCCAATGCGAAACAAACCCCAAGGAGTATGCAAATGTTATCACTCTAAGGAGTGGTAAGAAAGTAGCCCCAACGTCTACAGCAAAAGACAATGAGGACATTGTGGTTCAAGAGGGGGAGAGTGATCTTTCAAATGATCAAGAGATCACCTTTGACAATGTCTACATCGAAAGGGCAAAGAAAGGAAAGGAAACAGTTTTGGAAAAAGAAGTGGGGGAAACAAGCAAGGATAAAAATATTTTCATACCTCCACCTTACAAACCAAAGTTCCCCTTCCCTGGACGTTTCAAGAAGCAACTGGTAGAAAAGCAAAGAGCTTTGTTCGAGAAACATTTGAGAAACGTGGAGCTTAAATTACCACTACTCGATTGTTTAGCCATGGTGCCGAAGTACGCCAAGTTTTTAAAGGATACCCTCACCAAGACAGCTAAGGGTTGCCAAGAAGTCATGGTGTTGAGCCAAGAATGCAGTGCAATCATCCACAAAGAGATAGCACCAAAGAAGCTAGGAGATCCAGGCTCATTCACCATACCGTGTGCACTAGGACCATTGAAGTTCGACAACTGTTTGTGCGACTTGGGAGCAAGCATAAACCTAATGCCCCACTCCATTGCAAAGAAGCTAGGCTTCACCAAATTCAAGGAATGCCGAATCTCACTGATCTTGGCTGACCGAAGTATAAGGCTCCCGGTAGGAATGCTTGAAGACTTACCGGTAAGGATAAGCAATGTGAGTGTCCCGATGGATTTTGTTGTTCTCGAAATGGATGAAGAACCTAAGGATCCCCTGATCCTTGGAAGACCGTTTTTGGCTACTACGGGAGCCATAATTGACGTGAAGAATGGCAAAATTTCATTGCACTTGGGGAAGAACGTCAAACTCAACTTCGATATCAATGAGGTTCTGAATAAACCAACGATCGATGGGAAAGTCTTCTACATAGAGGCTATGGATCTTTTGGCTGATGAATTGCTAGAGGAGTTAAACCAAGAAGATCATCTACTAGTGGCGCTAACAAAGGAATGTGGAGAGCATGGTTATCTAAGTAGTCAAACCCAAGATTACATTCACATCCTTGATTCTCGCAAAATTGTCAAAGAGATCGACAGCGCGATCGAGCCCCTTACCCGATCGGACGACAAGATCGACACGCTAATCGACCAACACATACGATCTAGAGAAGCGATCGACCAGCCAACACGATCCCCTGACCGATCAAGCAAAGAACGACTGAGCCAATCGAAGGAAAAGAGTCGATCCGCTGCGGATCGATTAGACGATCGACCGATCAACTCGATCACAGCGGGGCAGACATTTGAAGAAGCAAGTATGGAAGCTCATGACTCGGGGTCTGAAGTAGAAAATGAGGACAGCGATCTCAACAGGAACCAAGAGGAGGACTGGAACGAGCTGCTAGCCCCAAAGGTGGACCTCAAGCAACTTCCAAATGGGCTAAGGTATGCTTTCTTGGGTACAAATGACACATATCCTATAATTGTGAATGAAAATCTAAGTGATGATGAGTTAAACTCACTCCTTAAGGAGTTGAGGAAGTATAGAAAGGCAATTGGTTATTCCTTGAGTGACATCAAAGGCCTTCACCAATGCTTTGTACTCATAGGATTCACTTAGATAATGAAAACACATCCTCCATTGAACACCAAAGGCGCCTAAACCCAAATTTAAAAGAAGTAGTCAAGAAAGAGATTTTAAAACTCTTAGAGGCTGGTGTGATATACCCAATCAGCGATAGCACATGGGTCTCTCCAGTCCATGTGGTACCAAAGAAAGGAGGAATCACCGTTGTAAAAAATGAGAAAGATGAGTTAATACCTTCTAGGATCATAACTGGTCATAGAATGTGTATTGACTATAGAAAACTCAACTTGGCCACAAGAAAAGATCACTTCCCTCTCCCTTTTATTGACCAAATGCTAGAAAGGCTAGCCAATCACCAATACTACTGTTTTCTAGATGGCTATAGTGGTTTCTTTCAAATCCCAATTCACCCAAATGACCAAGAAAAAACCACTTTCACTTGTCCATATGGAACTTTTGCATATAGGAGAATGCCTTTTGGGCTTTGTAATGCTCCAGCCACATTTCAAAGATGCATGATGTCCATATTTTCTGACTTGATTGAGGAAATGGTTGAGGTATTCATGGATGATTTTTCTGTGTATGGCTCTTCCTTTGGTATTTGCTTGTCTAATTTGTGCAGGGTGCTTAAGAGGTGTGAGGAGACCAATCTCGTGCTCAACTGGGAGAAATGCCACTTTATGGTTAGAGAAGGGATAGTTCTTGGCCACAAGATTTCAGAGAAAGGCATAGAAGTTGATAGAGCAAAAATCGAAGTCATGGTGAACCTAGTACCTCCGGTGAATGTTAAAGGGATAAGGAGCTTCTTGGGGCATGCTGGTTTCTACAGAAGGTTTATAAAAGACTTCTCCAAGATAGCACGTCCTCTTACAAGGCTACTGTGCAAAGAAACCGAGTTCAGCTTTAATGGAGAATGCCTTCAAGCGTTTAAGACCATCAAGGAAGCACTTGTCAGCGCACCTATAGTTAAAGCTCCGGATTGGGAGTTGCCCTTTGAAATTATGTGTGATGCAAGCGACTATGCTGTGGGTGCTGTCTTGGGTCAGCGGAAAGACAAAAAGTTGCATGTAATCTACTATGCAAGCCGGACCTTGGATGATGCACAAGTCAAGTATGCCACCACCGAAAAGGAGCTTCTAGCCGTGGTCTTTGCTTTTGAGAAGTTTAGATCTTACTTGGTGGGTTCTAAGGTCATTGTGTATACTGACCATGCTGCCTTGAGGTACATATACTCCAAGAAAGACACCAAGCCTAGACTCTTGAGATGGATCCTTCTCTTACAAGAGTTTGACATGGAGATCAAAGACAAGAAGGGGATAGAGAATGGTGTAGCGGATCATCTTTCTAGGATGAGGATAGATGAAGTCTTACCTTTGGACGACTCACTCCCTGAAGAGCAGCTCATGATGATCAATACCGTGGTATGTGCAAAGCTAGAAGACAAACTTGAAGAAGTTTTGAGCCTAAAAGAGGAAGATCTCCCATGGTACGCTGATATTGTCAATTTCTTGGCTTGTGGAGAAGAGCCTACTCATTTGGACCGGTACCACAAGAAGAAATTCATGAGAGACGTCTCACACTACTTCTGGGATGAACCTTACCTATACAAAAGGTGTGTGGATAGTTTGTACCGAAGATGTGTCACAAAAGAGGAGGCTAGAGACATACTTCTACATTGCCACGGTATGATCTATGGAGGACACTTTGCGAGTTTCAAAACTGCCACAAAGGTTCTCCAAGCTGGGTTTTGGTGGCCTACACTCTTCAAAGATGCACATGAATTCATCAAGTCATGTGAAGCATGCCAAAGAACCGGAAATATCACCAAAAGAAACGAGATGCCACAATCTCCAATCTTTGAAGTAGAGATCTTCGACGTGTGGGGGATCGATTTTATGGGGCCGTTTCCATCATCATATGGCAATAAGTATATTCTTGTAGCAGTAGACTATGTGTCTAAGTGGGTGGAAGCCATGGCCTCACCAACAAACAACTCAAAGGTGGTACTTAAACTCTTCAAAACAATCATCTTTCCAAGATTTGGAGTCCCTAAGGTGGTGATTAGCGATGGAGGCAGCCACTTCATCAACAAGGTTTTTGAAGGTCTCTTGCGAAAACATGGTGTCAAGCACAAGGTGGCCACGCCCTATCACCCTCAAACAAGCGGCCAAGTGGAGGTTTCAAATAGACAAATCAAAGCTATACTAGAGAAGACCGTGAGGATCACTAGAAAAGATTGGTCTAGCAAGTTGGATGACTCTCTTTGGTCGTATAGAACAGCATACAAGACTCCAATTGGGACAACGCCTTTCAACCTCCTCTATGGCAAGTCTTGTCACCTTCCTGTGGAACTAGAGCACAAGGCTCTTTGGGCCGTAAAGCAACTCAACTACAATCTCAAAACAGCTCAAGAGAAACGGCTGGTACAACTTCAAGAGCTTGATGACATAAGGATGGATGCTTATGAAAGCGCCAAGATTTACAAGGAAAGGACAAAAGCCTTTCATGACAAGAAGCTGGTGCACAAGGAGTTGCAAGAAGGAAGCATGGTTCTCCTCTATAACTCAAGATTGAAGCTGTTCCCCGGAAAGCTCAAATCTAGGTGGTCCGGGCCGTATGAGATTAAAGAAGTACTACCATATGGAGCCATTACTTTGCTTGGAAAGAATGGAGAGAACTTTACAGTGAATGGGCATAGAGTCAAACCCTACATGGCGAGTGACTGCAACAAGGAGAGCACCACGTTGCCTCTCCAAGACCCACAACCGGCCTAAATCCGGTAGAGTCAAGCTTAGAGACTTAAAACAAGCGCACTTGGGAGGCAATCCCATGACTATCATTGTATATATTTTGTTTTAATTTTATGCTTTCTACTTTAAGTGTGTAGTTGCAAGAAAACAGGAGGCAAGAAACACGCTATTGGGTTCTACAAAGCAAGGAAAAGAAAGGTTAGGAGAAGAAGATCGAGTGCGAGATCGAGTGAAACCACTCGATCCTGAGCCAAGATCGATCAAGAGATCGACCCAAACACTCGATCACGAACAAAACAAGAAAATATCGAGGACTTCAGTCGATCCACGCCTCGATTTAAATCAGATCGATTCACCAATCGAGCCAGTAACTCGATCAGGGTAAGTTGGGCAAGAGATCGAGTGGTAGTCGACCAACCCACTCGATCGTCTGCCAAGGGAAGTTTTTCAAATTTGCCCCTCTTTCTCTCTCCCTCCCACTTTTTAAAATTTGAATTTGAATTTGAACTTGGTCAACCAGGCTCCTCTGAACTTTGTTATTTGAGCCTTTTTCAAATTAGATTCCCCACTTGCATGCATAAATCCAAGCATTCCTCTCTTTATAAAACCACACATCCTCACTCTCTCCATTCCTCACATTCACGATTTTTTTTACAAAATAGAGAGAGAGTGACTTTTCTTGTTTTGTGAAGAAGAAGAGCAATATTTTCCAAACAGCTTTCAAAGGTAATTCGAATTTTTTCATGCGATATTTGGATTTTTGAAAAATTTCCTTTTTAAGGTTGTATGGTTGCATAATTTGCTAAGGAAAAGGATTTTATTTTTGAAAATATCTAAATATTAGGTAATTTTCTTGATTTGTTCTTATCTCAAGAGATTTTTGTCTAATATTTATGGATAAATCCAAAACTTTTCCCAAAAATAAGGCTTGTGCGAAAATTTGGAGATTGCGTCTAA